>CM061132.1:167364520-167879905 GCA_030789695.1 Scilla litardierei
ATATTTGCAATATGGATGGACGAATTATCATGGCACTAATAAAATTTGAGCATGGATTCATCTCGAATTGTGCCCTCTCGGGACTTAACCAATTAAATTTTGCCCCTAACAATCATCCAACAATAACATTCAAATTGGGCAAAGAGGGAAATTAGGGCAAACATTAACAACCAACCCAATGAATCACAACCCAAGCACAATAGAACTACTCAATCATACTAAACAAGATGATATTCATAGACAAATTCATCCAATGTTCATTACAAAATGAGAGATACAAAAATACAAAATGGGAGAGGAAAGATTTCACCAAGGTTTCCCCAAAAGAGCCCTAGCCTCCTCCAATTTGCTCCTCCACCAAGCTTTTCCACCCTCCAATGGCTTTCAAGCCCTAGCCCAAGCTTTGGGGAGGAAGAGCACTCCCCAAGCCCTAAAAAAATTGCAAAACAGCAGCACAAAAACACTCAAAACCGAGTTGCCCTAAAAAAACGCAACAGGGGCCTATTTCATGTATTGCGGGTCGGATCGGGTCAGATCCGACCCGCGAAATGAAGCCCGCACCCGCTGCGCGCGCGTTGGCCATCAGCTGAGCGGGTCGGGCGCTGAATCAGCGCCCGCCTGGTCAAATTCGCCCGCCCGCTCAAATTCGGGCGATGTGCTGCAAAATCAAATGGAGCGGGCTCGCAGCCCGCTCGAAATTTCGAGCGGGCCGCAGCCCGCTCAGCTGCTGCGCGCGTAAATTTTAAATTTTTTTTTATTTAAATACTTATGCAGCGACCCGCAGCTAGTGCGTGCCGCGAGATTGGGCCGGCCAGCAGGCCGGCCCACAGTTTGATTTTCTAATTTTTTTTCTTTTCTATTTTATAAATCCCCAGAAATCCTTTTTTTTTTGCTCAATTCTCCTCCATTAAATCCACGAAAAATACCTAGAAATCTCAGAAAAATCCCAAAATTTTTTGGAAAATCTCCAAGACTCATAGGAGTACCTGAAAAATAGGGGAAGCAAAAGTTAGTTCATTTGATGAGAAGATAAATATAATGGCTATTATAAAACACAATATCGACTTCCAAAATTCATATAAAAAGTTCCAATGACCAAATAATTCCCAAAAAATGGAGATATGGTCAAAATAATGGCAGGAGCATAGGAAAAATAATAGGAAGCCAATAAAGACGATAAAAACCGTATTTTGTGCCAAGAATGAGAATAAGCCCCGAAAATGACCTAAAGTGAAAATATACCCAAAAAGAGCACAATTAAGCCTAATCTTTGGCACAAAATGGGGGTAGTTAGGGGGGAAAATATGCAATTTATATCCCGAATTACACCTCCAACTAGATTTTTGCTAGTCCCTAGCAAAATATGCGATAAATTCGGATAAAATTGAAAAACATGCACCAAATCCTCGATATCATCATGGCACACCCCAAAATGATATTTCCAAATGATTTCAAAGCCAATATACCAAATATATGAAAGTAAACAACAAATGATACTCCCCTCAATCCAATTCAAAGAAAAGTGAAGAAATAAGCCCCATATAAAACGTATCGGGAAAATATCACGATGTAAAATTTTCAAATTTTCATGAAAATGGCCAAAACAAAAGAATTTCCTCTAAGTTGTGGGAGATGAGATTGCATCACTCATGTGGGCTATTCTTTCATTTTTTCATTCATTTTTCTTTTCTTTTCTTTTCTTTTCTTTTTTTTGATGTTTATGTTTTGCATTCACACGGTAACGCCATAAATGCAAACACCGACACATTCGCATACACGAGATGACGCTATATATGCAAATGGATGGAATGATCTTCTAAATCTCATCTTTGGCATCCACCCTAATGTTTCGTGGGGGCACTGGCTACTCGATTCGATTAGAAAGAAACATTCACTTTATACTACTCTATTTCTCATTCCAACACAAATTATCAACTCATCCACCCACTCCTAAGAGGAAAACAAAGTAAACACAATTTGGCCACTCCTAATCCAATTAAAAACTACACCATTCATCCCAACACATGAAATCGCTTACACCAAACTTTTCCCAAATTGTTTCAAAAAGATATCACGACGTCTAAAATAGTTTCATACATGGCATATTAGCAATTGAATCCAAATTGGAAAAGAAATGAAAACGTGCCAATCAAACATGAGAAATCGATACCAAATTGATAATCTGAAAAATTTGCAAAGCACGAAAGCATGTAGGGACTAAGCAAAGCTAATGGCGTATGGGCAAGGAGGCCAAAATATGATATGCAATAAAATTCATGGAATGATGGAAACATGGAGGGATCTCAAAAAAAAATTTTAAAAAATTTTTTTAGGCCAAAATCCTAACAAACCTAAAGATTCTAACACTCTCCCCCCAACTTAAAATAAGCATTGTCCTCAATGATGGAAGAGCATTATATCTCACAAAAGATCCTAGAAAAGAAAAAAAAACATATGAAAGCAAAATGCAAAAACAAACTAACTAATTTTTTTATTTATTTACACTACTTAAAGGAAAGAATACACCTTAGCAAATGGCGGATCCCGAATGTATAACAGCGGTGGCAACTGCTCGATCATATCCTTTCGCTCCTCTGCCAGCTGCTTTGGAGCTAGGCCGCCACCGGCCTCCTTGGATTCCAACAATGCAACTCCTAGCGCCCCCTTTTGATAATATGTGGTATGTGGGAGACGAGCTGCATCAATCCAAGTCATGTCCTCATGCCCTGCAAAAGCATTCCAAAACGGGTCGTCAAAACAAATAATAGAATGTAAATGCAATGGACGACAATCTGAAGCAAATGTATATAGAAGTGAAACTTTGGCTTCAGAACTGCAAGGCATGAGATGGTGGAAGCTTCCCTGAAAAATGTTGCTAGATGTGGCATGATACGTTGCCTCAGGAGGAGGTGGAAGTGGCTGCAGAGAGATAACTGGAGTAAGAGGGAGCTCGGGCTCAATATATACCATGTCGCAATCCCCATCGCTATCCTCTTCCTCGACATCAATATCAACCATCTCTGCGGCACTCCCCACAACTGATAACTGCTCCTGACAAACCTCCTCGATGATTGGCAAGTGCGCATCCTGAGGCGAGGTAGGTGACATCAGTGACGGGACTGGGGGTAGACTCGTCTTGGGTAAATCCAAGTACACATCATCCTCGCCATCCCAGAAATAGTCCATCTCAGTCGCCCTCCCAAAATACTCAACCGCCTCGACCTGTGAAGCTAAATCTGAAGTGGATCGTGGCTCAGGCTCTATGGTGTCCTCAATCTGCTCTCGGCCATCATGCACATCCACTTCATCCTCAACCTCAAAGTGAAAATGCATCGTGTCATCGTCGTGGTCGACACGCACTCCGTCATCTGTCTCCTCCGACTCCTTAAAATATGTATGCTCAATATCCTCTACCTGGCTCTCATGCAACCCATCATCCTGATCTGCTAGATATCCCATGGGGTCGCAAGAAAAAGAGCCCAAAGGCTGCTCTTCAGAACGGCACTGGACCTGCAGCTCTGCATCCTGAAGTGAAAACTGGGACTGGCCATCATCCTCATATCCAAGTGATGGCTCTCCTGATGGCATAGTCTGCTCCCACTCTACAAGGTCCCTCAGGTAACACCATGAATCCTCGGTCGAATAATCAAAGAACTCCCCGTCGCAACTCATCTGCACAAAATCCCGTCCAGATGGCGATAATCCTGTGTAGAAGATCTGAAGAAGATGATCCTCGTGAAAGCTCTGGTGTGGGCACGCAAGCACCAAATCAGTGAACCTCTGCCAAGCCTGATGGTAGGCCTCTGCATTGGCCTGGGTGAAGCTCGCTATATACTCCATGGCCTGCCGCCCATGTACCTGCTCCAAAAAGTTAGGCAAAAATACTCGGAGAAATTCAGCCTGAAATGACAACCCGGTAAAATGTGAGTCCAGAGACAATGAATCAAACCACAATTTAGCATCATCATGTAAAGAAGAGGGAAAAAAAATCTGAAGTATATGCAATCATCGCTAATGTTCCCGCCAAGACATGCAAACATCCATTCTTCAAAAATTTTAATATGTAAATGAGGGTTCTCCCACTCCGTGCCATGGAAGTATGGCGGAAGTGGGATATCCTCCAAATCAACGTCCGAAAAATCTGAAGAAGGTGCCATGATTTTGTTTAAAAAAATTCCAAGAAAATGAAAATAAACAAGCAAAAAAGACTCAATAAGAGGAAAATAAATAAAATGAAAGACTCACACTAAGAGATAGAAGTATCACACTAAAAGTTTCAAAATCAATCAAAAAATGCTACTACTAGAAACCGTTGTCCCCGGCAACGGCGCCAATTGGTTGACTCGGAAAACGCGCAAGTGCATGCCTCCCGCTCCCAAGCGTAGGAGTGTCAATGCAATATATAAATAACTGGTGAGTACCGGGTCGGATCACAGGGACAAGTCGTTCTACGTTCACAAAATTTGACGGACAAAGAAAAATAAAGTGTGTTACAACTACCTAAACTAACGGTGGAAGTGTGAAAATCGTGAAGTGAAACTCAAAATCCTAACCTACATTGGTAGGGTTAGAAAGCCAAAGGGGATTTAGGATGGCAAGACGGGAGAGCATGGGTTATGGGTTCACTGGAATTGGTGTTAATTAAGCTCTAATTACCCCCGTATACCACAATTGATTGTCCGACTAAGGACACTCAATCGGAAAGTTTAGCATTCAAGAACACAATATTTGCAATATGGATGGACGGATTATCATGGCACTAATCAAATTTGAGCATGGATTCATCTCGAATTGTGCCCTCTCGGGACTTAACCAATTAAATTTTGCCCCCTAACAATCATCCAACAATAACATTCAAATTGGACAAAGAGGGAAATTAGGGCAACCATTAACAACCAACCCAATGAATCACAACCCAAGCACAGTAGAACTACTCAATCATACTAAACAAGATGATATTCATAGACAAATTCATCCAATGTTCATTACAAAATGAGAGATACAAAAATACAAAATGGGAGAGGAAAGATTTCACCAAGGTTTCCCCAAACAAGCCCTAGCCTCCTCCACCAAGCTTTTCCACCCTCCAATGGCTTCCAAGCCCTAGCCCAAGCTTTGGGGGAGGAAGAGCACTCCCCAAGCCCTAAAAAAATTACCAAACAGCAGCACAAAAACACCCAAAACCGAGTTGCCCTCAAAAAAACGCAACAGGGGCCTATTTCATGTATTGCGGGTCGGATCGGGTCGGATCCGACCCACGAAATGAAGCCCGCACCTGCTGCGCGCGCGTCGGCCATCAGCTGAGCGGGTCGGGCGCTGAATCAGTGCCCACCCGCTCAAATTCGGGTGATGGGCTGCAAAATCAAACGGAGCGGGCTCGCAGCCCGCTCAGCTGCTGCGCGCGCAAATTTTAAATTTTTTTTATTTAAATACTTACGCAACAGCCCGCAGCTAGTGCGGGCCGCGAGATTGGGCCGGCCAGCAAGCCGGCCCATAATTTGATTTTCTATTTTTTTTCTTTTCTATTTTAGAAATCCCCAAAAATCCTTTTTTTTTGTTCAATTCTCCTCCATTAAATCAACGAAAAATACCTAGAAATCTCAGAAAACTCCCAAAAAATTCTGAAAAATCTCCAAGACTCATAGGAGTACCTGAAAAATAGGGAAAGAAAAAATTAGTTCATTTGATGAGAAGATAAATATAATGGCTATTATAAAACACAATATCGACTTCCAAAATTCATATAAAAAGTTCCAATTCCCAAATAATTCCCAAAAAATGGAGATATGATCAAAATAATGGCATGGGCGTAGGAAAAATAATAGGAAGCCAATAAAGACGATAAAACCCGTATTTTGTGCCAGGAATGAGAATAAGCCCCGAAAATGACCTAAAGTGAAAATATACCCAAAAAGAGCACAATTAAGCCTAATCTTTGGCACAAAATGGGGGTAGTTAGGGGGAAAATATGCAATTTATATCCCGAATCACCTTCGGGCCCCACTTCACTCTCGATAGACGTTATGGCCCGGATGAAGATGCTTCGTCCCTACGGTCGGCACCACTGGGTATGGTTGCACGGTCCCTTCAGTGCCGATTACATGGTTCTCCCGAGCCCCGATCGGACACATATAGGACCGGCACATGGGGACTGGCTTCCAGCGATGGATTTCCTGATCCCCGTCGCCTACGTGCTAGAGGGCGAGGCAGCTAAGCAGGCACCCCCTGCACCCGTCGACCCCGTGATCCCTCAGCCTGAGCCTGCACTTTCTGCACCTCCCGACACCTCTGTCCACACTTCTGTCAGTGTCGGGAGTACACTAGCTGAGTTGTCCACCACGTCCACCACGTCCACCACCACCACCACTGCTGGGCCTATCTCGGTTGAGCCTATTTCCTCACTTCTTCCCGAGCGTCTACCCACCGTACTAGAGTGAGGCGAGTCTTCCTTCGCTGCCGTTGTGGAGACCCTATCCACTTTGATCTCTGCTGGGGTGTCACCTTTTGAGACCTACACTTCCTCCCTAGCGGTCGACCCATCTGTCTCCACCGCAGTTGTCCTATCCGAGAGTGTCGTGACATCTGTTCCCATGTCTGCGTCACCGACCTCTCTTGCTGCCTCGTCGTCGATTTTGTCTTCAACTTCCACTGCTGCTGCTTCCACCTCGTTTCAGCCTGCGCCCCAGCCTCGCACTGAGGCTGGACATCCACTAATGAGCACAGCCCCCTTTCTGCACATACCTGCTGGCCCCATTATTTACACGGCCCGTGTCCGACAGCCCCGTCCTTCACATCCTAGACATGTGCATCCCTCTGAACCACCTCCCCCCGACACTATACTTTAGAGCATTCGTGCTCTTGAGGGGGCGGTGAGTGGACTCAGAGGCGACCTTAGGACTCTGTCTGCCACAGTCACCGCCGTGTAGCACCGCGTCGAGATACTCCCCAGTATTCAGTTTTGCCTGACCTAGATTCTCGTGCGGCTGCCGCCACCACCACCACCCACCACCCACCCAGCAGCTTCCATACCCACCACCCCCATCCCCACCTCCACCTCCGCCACAGGACGGAGATGGGGCAGCACCACCAGCTTAGGCACACTCTTGATGCCATTGATATTTTTTGTCCCTGTGCTGCCGATTTTCTGCTTGGTCCTGGATATTTTTGCCCCCCCCTCCCCTCACTATTTTGGTCCTCATTTTGATCATATCATTCTATATCTTTTTTTGGGAGAGATGGAGAGTATTTTTGGTGACACACTTTATCTAGATCACTCTTATCCTTGCATGCATCACATCTGCATCATATTTTCATATTTTTTTATTTTTCCTTTTTCATCATGCATGCATCCTTACCCTCCCCACCCATTACACGTCTCTCGGTGTGCCACACTTCGCACATTGAGGACACTGTGCACTTTAGCTTGGGGGAGTGAGTTCTCACACTTTTTGATTTTATCACCTTTATTTTTAGTTTTTCCACGCTTTTTCAGCTTTTGCACCCATTTTTCATCACTTTTTCATTTTTCCCCATGCATCATGTTTTTCTTATTTTCTTTGTGTGCTGCATTGTAAATAGTTCTGTTTTTCTTTTATCTTTATTTCTGTCATCTTTTGCTAGAGATGATTTTTCTGTGATGATGATGACGTGGAGTTAGCTTTTCTCTATATGCATGCTAATTTTGTCGTGTCATAGCTTTTATTTCTGATATCATATGCTATGTTCTGCCTTGCATTTAGAAATAGTAACCCACACTCTTTTTCTGTATGAAAATGGATGAAATTCTATTATTAGCTGATGTCTGATAATTCATATGTATGCTATCGTAGAAAACACACCAAGATTCACGCATTGATTGCTTATATCTGGAGTACTGCTTTCTTTTCTCATATCACTTCTTATTGCATGATTTGTACGCTTCACTTCAGGTTGATTGAATGTTTGATAGCGATGATATATCTGGACTAGTTTGCTTTTTGAGATTAAACTGAGTAGATCATATTACCCTGCTAAAGTTGTCATGCACGTCCTATAGAGCGAGCCGAGAGATACATTTATTTCTTTCTCCACATATCTTGAACATTATTTCTCTATTTTAAATTCATTGGTGAATCTCCCCTTAGAAATTCTATTATTGGCATTTCCCCCGTTATTATATCCCATGCTCCAAAGTCCCCAAAACCAAAAAGAAAAAAAAATACTTGTACATCCTTCTCTTTTGATTTGGGATCATTTGTGCATAAAAAAGAGAGAGAAAAAAGAGAAAAAGAAAAGAAAAATAAAAAGATTTGAGAAAAAGGAAAAGAAAAGAAAAGAAAAAAAGGAAAGAGAAAAGAAGTTCAATAACGATCCCATCTCATACCCTTTCTCTCATTCTTCCCTCTTTTTGTTTTTATTTTTATTTCTTTTACTTTTGGAGCTTCAAAAGAAATGGGGAATGTAAATATTGATTTGTATATGCCACCACGCTTATAGATAAGCTTGGGGGAGAGGATCCAATGATATGTGAGAGAGTGACTACCTGACAGTGCATGACAACCTAGGCTAAGTAATATTTTATACTCGGTGAGATTGCTAAAGTTTCACGAAATCCAGAAATCTACGCTTAGCATTCATATCATGAAAACCACGCTTTTCTATTCTTACTACTCTATTGTGTGATATCTCTTATACTCCTCATAGAAAGCATTCAATTGAAAAGTGTGTGATCTACGATTTTGCATACCGCTTTAGATGCTTCAGACGATGTTAATCCTAGAATTATTCCATTTCTCATGCTATATTGATATTCTTGGGTTTTCTATTTCAAATGCACCATTATACTATGATATCGAGATAAAAGTCTTTGACATGTGTTTTATATTATATGCATGCTATATGAGTAAGCAAAACCCACGTCCTGAGAAAAATGATCTAACAACTTCCCTCTTCGTTTTCTATTTTGTTTTCCATTCTTCATTTTCCATTTTTCCATCGTTTCCCTTATCTTTATCCACCGGGTTCGCTTTTTACTCATCTTCCTCGAGGACGAGTAAGAGGTAAGCTTGGGGGATTTTGATCACTCCATATTTTACACCTTTTTTCTGCATGTTTGTATTCCATTTAGATCGCTCATATCGTGTTTTTCACGATTATTCGACAATATTACGATGCTTTTCACGATTTGTTGTTTTTGTCGTATTTCAGGAGATTTCGAGCGATTTGGAGTGATTCTGAGATGCACCCACTCTGGAGTGTCACCCATGACTCCTTTGAGGGGTATTCTGTGATTGGAGAGGAGTGGAAGAAGAAAGAACGTCGTAGGAGCGACGAGAAGGCAAAAATACAAAGAATGGGCATTTTCAGCATGCCACTCGGCCGAGTGAAGGAGTCACTCGGCCGAGCATCGACAACCCGCTCGGCCGGCCAGATCGGACACGCAACAGAGCCAATATCAGTGTGTACTCGGCCGAGCATCGCAAGCCCACTAGGCCGAGCACGGAGACATTCCTCGCCCGAGTGGCATCACGACGACGGCAAGCAAAAATCCGAAGTTACTGTAATCCGTCAGTCAGCTCCGAAATCCCGACTCGGCCGAGTGAACAAATCAGCCTCGGCCGAGTGAAGAATACCGTCCGCTTGAGTGACCCCCGAGGAATCGACCCCCAAAAGTCCAGACTCTCTGGAATCTGTCAGGGTCTGTCACTCGGTCGAGTGACATTTGTTACTCGGTCGAGTGAGCCGCGCTGCCTGTAGCGTAAACTGCGATTTTGAGGCTGCGCAGGGGCAATTTTTTCACAGTTGTTTGGGCGATTTTGCGGGGTATTTAACCCCAGTTTTAAACCTAGTTTTGGGAGCTTTTTCATATACTTTTTGTAGACTTTTTAATTACTTTTTAGGAGATTAGATTGAGATAATTGGGAGAGAGATTAAAGCTCTATTTTGTTGGATGCTATTGAAACTCCATTGGTTTGTCTCTCTCTCTCTCTATCAAAAACCTCATTTTTATTGATATTTTGATTATTGCAATGATTTCTATTGTTATTTCTATTGATTTTCTAATGCTTTGCATCATGAATTGTGAGTAGTTCTATCGTCTTAGGGCGTAGGGATGAACCCTACGAACCCAATTTCTAATTTGTGATAAATTGGTGAAATTCTTGCTAGAATTGATTAGGGTTAGTTTGGGATCGATTTAATACAAATAGTTAGGGATTCATACCGATTGGGATTTGCAAGATATTGGATCCTAATTCGATAGGAAGCCCTAGAAATTCGAATTGGGTTGCAATTGGATTTCTCTAGGATTGGTTTGCAAGAGATTAGACCAATACTAGGATTTTCGTTTGCAACTCTATACCAATACCCGTTTGCAAGAGATTGGACGGGTAGGAACTATCCCAACCTAGGTCGTAGCTCGAGTTTGCACGAGAGTGGGCTCGAGATACGATTGAACGATGATGTTGTTCTTCACGCTAGCTTGCCTAGGTTAGGGTTTGCAAGAGATTGGACCCTACCCTAGGTTTGCTATAGACCGGCAATAGCGCGAGAGCGTGAGCTTGGTTACACATTTAGTTGCAACTAGTTCACCAGAACTTAAGCCTAGCAATTGTGAAGCCTACGAATCACAATGACGAGACACGGTTTGTAGCGGGGATTCCCTATCTCTAGGCGTCTTTATTGATTTGATATTTCTTTCGTATTATTGAACTACTGTGACTGCATTACTGCGAATATTTCTCGACTGTCTCTATAGCCAGGTGGATCGAAGAGGACACCGTCATTTGACCTCCTCGTGTTCGATACCCGCTCGTCGCTACACCGTGCGCTTGCAGTAAGACTTCAGAGCCGCCGCCCCAGGCGTGTGATCACTCCATATTTTACACCTTTCTTCCGCATGTTTGCATGCCATTTAGATCGCTCAAATCACGTTTTTCACGATTTATCGACAATATTGCGATACTTTTCACGATTTGTTGTTTTTGTCGTATTTCAGGAGATTTGGAGCGATTTGGAGTGATTCCGAGATACACCTACTCCGGAGTGTCACCGAAGACTTCCCTGAGTGGTATTTTGAGATTGGAGAGGAGCGGAAGAAGAAAGAACGTCGTAGGAGTGACGAGGAGGCAAAAACACTCAGAATGGGCATTTTCAGTGTCTCACTCGGCCGAGTGAAGGAGTCACTCGGCCGACCAGCGAGACCCCGCTCGGCCGGCCAGATCGGACACGCTCCAAGTGTGCACTCGGCCGAGCATCAGAAGCCACCTCGGTCGAGTGACGTATCCCGTCCGCCCGAGTGGCACTCAGACGACGCCCCTCAAAAAGAGCCAACTTACTGTTTTTCGTCAGTCTGAGCAGCAGAAGCCTGACTCGGCCGAGTGGCAATTACCGACCGCCCGAGTGAAGATAAGCCCATCGGCCGAGTGACGACAACTCACTCGGCTGAGTGACGCCCGAAGTGAAGACCCCCAAGACCCCGGACTTACTGTAAATTCTCAGGGTCTCTCACTCGGCCGAGTGACTTTTGTCACTCGGCCGAGTGAGCAGCGCTGCCTGTAGCGGAAATCACAATTTTGGAGCTACGTTGGGGCAGTTTGGTCACGAATTTTTGGGCAGTTTTGGGGGGTATTTAACCCCAGATTCTAACCAAGTTTAGCGAGTTTTTCTATTGCTTTTGGCAGCCTTTTTAGATTAGACTTTTTAGTTTTTGATTCTTGTGATTGGAGAGGAGAGAAAAGTGTTATTTTGTTGGATTAAGCTACATTGGTTTGTCTCCCTCTCTATTAAAAATCCTATTTTTATTGCTATTTTGATTATTGCTATGAATTCCATTGCTATTCCTATTGATTATTCTTTCATTAGCAATATGATTTGTGAGTAGTCTTAACGTCTAAGGGCGTGGGGATGAACTGTTGGATATGGAAGACGTTTGTACACCCTTGTGGGGGATGTACGAGGGAATACGGACCTCGAACGTCGCGCACACGAAGTCGTGTGCATAGGGAATCTGTTCCCTTGCGGAGAGGATCTCTGGATGAGCGGGAAAATCGCATTATATATGCATAAGTGCATGCGACATATGGCTAATAAAGGGGGAATATCTTAAGCTTATGTTATACCATGCATATGGTACAACTTAAGCTTATAATGTGCCATGTATCATGGTACACCTTAATTAAGTTGTTCCAAAGGAACAACTTACCCTAAAATAACTACCTTGGGGGCTATAAATAAGACCCAAGGGTAGCCATTTTCCTAACACATTTTTGCATGAAATTCATGCATGCATCTTCTTCATAGCGAAGCTCTGCAGAAATATTTCCTCTCCCTCCATCCAAGTTCTTAATCTAAAATAGAGATTTAGATTGTGGGATTAGTAGCCTTACTCCGCTCGTGAGTAAACTCGATCCGTCGTGGCGAATCCGAAGGCGAAGTTCGTAGACTACCGTGCCGCGTACGCAAGCGTAAGTCTAAACTTCATGTTATCGATCCTAACTCTGTTTTGGACAGGATCCTTCATTGGTATCAGAGCCATATGGGTTCGCCCCGGTCAATCCACCGCCCCGTCGAAACTACGAACGAGTCGTTGTCTTTTTCACGAATGGGTCTCCTACTATTACGGACATAGTAGGAACGCTTCGTGACGGAGAGAACGCAGCGGTTGTTCTTTTCACGTTAGGGTCTCCTATCATTACGGATATGGTAGGAACTCTCCGTGACGGGAAGAACTGACCGTTCACGTAGTACGTTATTCATTTTTGGCACACGGCCATTAAGAGATAACTAATTTCTTCGACGAACGGGTGCTTCATCGAGGAAGATGATGGAAGTTATTTCCATCGGGTAAGAGGAAAATTTGGTGCATGTGCACCATGGCCAAATGGGCCATGAAGGCCATGCACCCCCTCTCCCCATGCGGAGGGGGTTGGCCACGGCCAATAACCACCGGCGACCACCACATCAAGGGGGAGGAGAAAGTGTGGCAACCCCATTCAAAGGGGGTGGCCGGCCATGGCCAAAGGGGCCATGGCCGGCCAACGCCGAAAGGCCTTGACCATGGCCGGCCATGGCCAAGCCATGACCGGCCATGGCCAAGCCATGACCGGCCATGGCCAGGCCGGCAATGGCCGGCCAAGGCCGGGCCGGCAGTGGCCGGCCTTGGCCAAGGGCCTGCCGGCCAGGCCGGTCCTGGCAGTGGCCAGGGCCGGCCCTGGCCGGCCCTGCCGGCCCTGGCCAGAGGCCAGGGCCGGCGCCCTGGCCTCAGGCCAGGGCCTGGCCGAGGCCAGGGCAGGAGCCCTGGCCCCGGCCAGCGGCCAGGCCGCCCTGGCAAGAGGCCAGGGCAGCACCCTGGCCTAAGGCCAGGGCCTGGCCGAGGCCAGGGCAGGAGCCCTGGCCCCGGCCAGTGGCCTGGCCGGCCGGCCCTGGCAGAGGCCAGGGCCTGGCCGGCCCTGGCCGAGGGGGGCAGGCCCCCTGGCCGGCCAAGGCAGAGGCCCTGGCCGGCCATTGGCCAAGCCCCGGCCAGGGCAGAGGCCCTGGCCGGGAGAAGTTGCAGTTCGAATATTGGTCGACCAATTTTGTGTTTTTGGTCGACCAATTTGGCAGAAGGTCTGGGTCGACTGTAAATTTGTCAACTAACCCATACGGGGTGACAAAGGGCATTGGTCAAACTCGAATGTGTCGATTAGCCCATACGGGGCTAACCACAGTGCCGACTAGTTCATACGGGACTAACGTTTTAATGAAGTTTTTAACTTGGGCTCTACTCCTTGAAGATTAGCCGTAATGCTCTACTTCATGCGAGATTAGCCATGTCATTGTGCTCTACTCTACGGAGATTAGCCAATGAACTTATGACGTTGTGCTCTACTCTACGGAGATTAGCCAATGTATTTTATATTCGTTTTGAAAAATACGTTTTCAAAAACGCTTTTCCGCTGCTAAGTACTATAAGAGTACTAACATTTGATAAAGTGAGGGAGAAATATTGAAAGTTACTCTAGATGGTGATTGGAAACATAGTGACCTTTCCGATTCTAGAGTAACATCTTCAATATTTTTCGAAAGTAACTTATCAAATACTTATTTTCCGCTGCTAGTACTATAAGAGTACTATTGTTTGATAAGTGATGGGGGAATATTGAAAGTTGTTCTAGATGGTGATTGGAATCATAGAGACCTTTTCGATTCTAGAACAACACCTTCAATATTTTTCGAAAGTAACTTATCAAATATAATGTAATTCCAAGTGGGATTTGAATTTTAGAACTATCCAAATGGGATATTCTATTATCATTTCAAGTGGGAGTTATATTTTAAGAATTTTTTATGCAATGTTTTTTGATCGAACCTTCGGTTTTGTGTCTTTTTTGCAGCATTTTAAAAGTAAAATGTCTTCCGCTTCAAAGAATATCGTCGCTGAGTTAAACAAAGGTGAAAAACTCAACGGCGATAATTACAAACTTTGGTCCATTAAGATACAATACGTTTTAGAGGAGCAAGAAGTGCTCGAAACTCTAAAGAACGTAATGATTGAACCCGAGTTGGGCACTACGGCCCAACACCGAAGAGACAAGGAAGCTTTTTGATGCTTGGTCTCGGAAGAATAAGATAGCACGCATTACGTTATTAAGCAGTATGGCTGATGACATAATGTGCATCTTCCGAGAACATGACCTAGCCATGGACATATGGTCCAAGCTAGAGGAGAAGTTCGGTGGCACATCGGTGTCCAAACTTCGCGCCTTAACTATAAAGTTCGATACATATAAGAAACGTCCAGATCATTCCATAGGGAAACATCTGCGACATATGGCGAACCTTATCTCGGAGTTAAAGGACGCAGGTCATGTGCTCACAGATGAGCAACAAATCCAAGCAGTCATGCGTTCCCTACCAAATGGGTGGGATCAAATGAAGATGCATCTCACTCATAATGAGAGCATCAAGACCTTCAACGATGTTTCCAAGCACCTCGAATTAGAGGAAGAGCGGCTTGCGGCTGCCAAGCCAGGTGCAGAAGTGCACATGGTTGCTAGTTCCTCACACGGGGGAAAGAAACGTAAAGATCGTTCGAAGTCTTCTAATGAACGTAATAAGCAACCTGAGTCTACCAAGGAACCCAAACATAAGGGTGGACACAAGAAATAGCACAAGAAGAAAGACTTGAAAAGGATCAAGTGCTTCAAGTGCAACAAGCTCGATCACTATGCTCGTTCGTGTACGAGTGGAAGTGACGAGGTGCCACCGACCACATAGCAAAGGACAGACGGTCCTTCGTGGAGTATCACCGGATACTCAAGGAATGAATTGGATCAATGTAGGAAACAACACACGTGTTGAAGTGAAAGGCGTTGGGACTCGCAAGCTTGTCTTGGACAACGGCCGCACTATCCTACTTCATGATGTTCTCTTCATTCCATATATTCAAAGGAATATTAAAATTGTGGTCAATTTATTGGGTCTTGGTTAATGGTTGGTTCCTTCATGTTTGTAATATGGACCTATTTTTGTAATAATTCCTTTATTGGTTCTGGGTTATGTATTTAAAGGATTCATTGTAATAAGTACAATGTATGATTTCTCATTTCCTTATGACAAATTCTTTGACTAATGAGTCTAATATAATTTGTTGGCACTCAAGGCTTGGTCATATTGGACCAACGCGTATGGATAGACTTGCCAAACGTGGCCTTCTATCCAATGTTTCAAAGGTTGAAATGTCGACCTGCGAACATTGCCTTGAAAGGAAATCTTGTCGCAAGCCGTTTGGAACCGGCACAAGGGCCAAGGTTCCATTACCGCTTATCCATTCGGACATATGTAGTCCGATGAATGTCAAGACAAGACGCGGGAGGTCCTATTTCATCACTTTTAATTGATGATTTCACCCGATTCGGTCATATCTATTTGATATCCCACAAAAGTGAAAGCACTAAACCTGCTTTAAAAACTATATGAGTTTAGTGGAGAATCAATTAGATCGCAAGATTAAGGTCATGCGAACTGATAGGGGCGGTGAATATCAATCAACAAGTTTAAAGGAACTTTGTGATGAAAAAGGCATAGTACATCAGGTAACTATGCCTTATACTCCTCAACAAATTGGTGTTGCAGAAAGGAGGTATAGGACTTTAATGAAAAATGGTCTGTTCAATGATGGCGCAAGCTAACTTGCCAATCACCTTCTGGGGTGATGCATTATTGACAACCGTTTTCATTTTAAACCACGTACCCTCGAAATCAGTTAGCTCCACTCCTTATGAGTTGTGGAACCAAAGGTCTCCTAACTTAAACATTTTACCTTGAGTTTGTGCATTCAACGCACATATTTCCTCCCATAAGTATGGCAAACTTGGGCCATGGGGAAGGAAATGTATCTTTAAACGATACGCATTAAACTCCAAAGGTTATGTTTTTGTTAGTCAGGAAGACAATGGTGTGCTAATTGAGTTTGAGTCGAGGGATGTCACTTTCTTGGAAAACGAGTTTCCAAGACAGGGCGAGATAAGTCAGGACTTATCTCTATTTGAGATTTGTGATCAAGAAGGATTACCTCATTCGAGTGGGAGAATTCTTGGTGAAAACGAAAATACTTTTTTCAACCTTCACCAATGGATTATACGAATGACGATTATCCTATTCCATACGGGAATATTGATCCAAGTGGGAGCAATTCTAACAACATTTCAAGTGGGAGTGATATTAGAATTCAAGTCAACAAGGACTTGAAGAATCTCAAATATGCCGAATCATGCCCTGCAAATGACAAATGGATGGAAGCGATAAAGGAGGAATTGAAATCCATGAAAGTTAACCAAGTCTGGGACTTAGTTAACTCACCCAGAGGACATAGAGCAATTGGGAACAAATGGGTTCTCGAGATCAAGCATAAGGCTGATGGCTCTATAGATAGATATAAAGCTCGCCTTGTCGCGAAAGGTTTTACGCAACAGGAAGGGATAAACTACAAAGAAAACTTCTCACCTGTTGTGCGTTTTACCTTGATTCGCAATGGTAGCTTGCTTATACCTCGAATTACATCAGATGGATGTAAAGACTGCCTTTCTCAAATGGAGAATTGGACGAGGAGATCTATATGGAACAACCAACAGGGTTTGTAAAAGAAAGAAACAAACATAAGGTTTGTAAACTTCGTAAGTCCATATATGGTCTTAAATAATCCTCGAGGCAATGGTATATACGATTTCAAGAAGTTGTCTTATCAAATGGATTTTTTCCATGCTTGATGAAGATAACTGAGTATATATCAAGAGGATTAAAAGCAAGTATATTATCATGTATCTATATGTAGATAACATTTTAATAGCCAGAAATGACAAGGGCTTTGTAATGAGTATCAAGGCTTGGCTTTCATCAGTGTTTTAGATGAAAGGCATAGGAAGAGCCGCATATATCCTTGGAGTTAAGATTTCAAGGAATCGTTCGAAGAAACTTCTTTCTCTTTCACAGGAGACTTATATAAAGAAGGTTCTAGAACGATTTAATATGCAGGACTGCAAGTCCATTGATATTCATATAAGCATATGCGATAATTTATATCTGGAATCATGTCCAAAGAACCAAAAGGAAAAGGAAATTATGGAAAAAGTTCCATATTCCAGTACAGTTGATAGTCTTATGTACACTATGGTGTGTACGAGACTGGACATCTGTTTTGCCGTTGGAAATGGTAAACTGTTACCAATCCAACCCAGGGCAAGAACACTGGAAAGCGGTTAAGAGGATAATGCAGTATCTTAAAGGAACTGCAGATTTGCAAAAGACTATGATAAAACCAAGAAGGTAGACATAAGGTACATATCTACGCATGAGACGATAGAGGATCAGCTTACGAAAGCGATCCCCAGAAATGTGTTTTATAAACACTTATCATCTCAAGGATTGCGTATGGGCTGAGTTGTACCAAATATATATTCCCATGTCTAAGAAATGATCAAAATTAATAAAAGAATAAGTTCTTTTTCCAACATTGCATATGAATTTCTTAAGAAATGTTTGTGTACATTTTTGAAATCTCAGCTGAATTGTGTGTATGTCGGACAGATTAAGGTTGGCTCTCTCACATGAGCAACCGCCTTATCTTATCAGATGGATAAGATAGAGATGAGACTAGTTTAAAGTCAAAATCATTAGACGAATGATTTAGAGTCATGACTTTAACAAGATAGTCGAATGAAAGATCTGCATCATATGGATGCTTACAAAAGATCTGAGATCTGTATCACAAGGATATAAAGATCTCATTGGATTTTTTAATCCTATCTGTCTTATGCAGGATGAGAGTCCGGGAATATTTCCTGAGTAGTAAGGGGACTCAAAAGATAGGCACTGTGGTGTCTGATCTTTCATCCGTACAACATCATTAAGACATACTCTCCCTGGGAAAGGAGTGATGTTGTAATACGTGTTCATACCACGTATGCAATTCGACCACTGAGTTAGTAGCAATAGTGTTTGCTATTATGTGAGACTCAAAGGCCATACGGGTCTTAACTCTTACCCTCAAGGACTCCAATTGGTTCCTTTAGATTTGACGAGATGATCGCTATCTTAGCGTGCTACTAATGGGCTATGGTAATTCGGCTCGGCGGGGCACGTTAGAAAAGCGAATCAAGTCAAGATCATAAGGTTCGCAAGAAGAGGAAGATTGATTTCATATTCGCATTTGGACTTTAATGATTCAAAGCTGGCCAGCCAATTGTAATCTAGATGGGATTCAATTGTTGAATATAAAGTACAAGAAATGTGAAGAAATAATCTAGGGTAAAGCATGCGTTGAACTACTCAACTTTGCACCTTCGAGGTCGTTGTGTATCTCTAACAAGTGCACAACAACAGACTCTACGCGCATGACGGTCGCACGGTCTATTTCTCGGTATGATAGATGAAAGAACTAAGGGAAAGACGTTCTCTTACAATCCCCTCAAGTGTGAGTGGGAGATGTTGGATATGGAAGACGTTTGTACACCCTTGTGGGGGATGTACGAGGGAATACGGACCTCGAACGTCGCGCACACGAAGTCGTGTGCATAGGGAATCTGTTCCCTTGCGGAGAGGATCTCTGGATGAGCGGGAAAATCGCATTATATATGCATAAGTGCATGCGACATATGGCTAATAAAGGGGGAATATCTTAAGCTTATGTTATACCATGCATATGGTACAACTTAAGCTTATAATGTGCCATGTATCATGGTACACCTTAATTAAGTTGTTCCAAAGGAACAACTTACCCTAAAATAACTACCTTGGGGGCTATAAATAAGACCCAAGGGTAGCCATTTTCCTAACACATTTTTGCATGAAATTCATGCATGCATCTTCTTCATAGCGAAGCTCTGCAGAAATATTTCCTCTCCCTCCATCCAAGTTCTTAATCTAAAATAGAGATTTAGATTGTGGGATTAGTAGCCTTACTCCGCTCGTGAGTAGACTCGATCCGTCGTGGCGAATCCGAAGGCGAAGTTCGTAGACTACCGTGCCGCGTACGCAAGCGTAAGTCTAAACTTCATGTTATCGATCCTAACTCTGTTTTGGACAGGATCCTTCATGAACCCTACAAGACCAATTTCTGATTTGTGATGATTTGGTAGAACTATTGCTAGAATTTCTATTAGGGTTAGTTTGGGATCGATATATTACGGATAGCTAGGTGTTCATATCGATTGGGATTTGCAAGAGATTGGGTCCCAATTCGATAGGAAACCCTAGAAATCCGAATTGGGTCGAAATTGAGTTTCCGAAGTATCGGGTTGCAAGAGATTGGACCGATACTAGGATTCTCGGTTGCAATTCTATACCGTTACCCATTTGCAAGAGATTGGACGGGTAGGAACTATCCCAACCTAGGTCGTAGCCCGAGTTTGCACGAGAGTGGGCTCGGGATGCGATTGAACGATGACGTTGATCCTAATGCTAGCTTGCCTAGAATAGGGTTTGCAGGAGATTGGACCCGAGCCTGGGTTCGCTATAGACCGGCAACAGCATGAGAGCGTGAGCTAGGTTTTACATTCAGTTGCAACTAGTTCACCCGACATTCTACCCTAGCAATTGTGAGACCGATGAATCACAATGACGAGATACAGTGAGTAGCGGGGATTCCCTATTCCCTAGGCGTCTTTAATTGATTTTATATCTCTATACTTTGTTTGACAATTGTGACAACACCGCCGAAAGGCACTTTCCTACTCTTCTTTCCATATAGCCAGGTTGTTCGGAGAAGGCACTGTCATATGTCCTCCCTGTGTTCGATACCCGCTCGCCGCTACACCGTGCGCTTGCGGTAAACCTACATGGTCGCTCTTTAGGGTGTACGCCCGGGCGCGATCAAGTTTTTGGCGTCGTTGCCGGGGATTTGTCTCCGTGTATTTGCGCCATACTAGGTTGTGCTCTTGGGTTGCATTTTGGAGTGATCAAGTTTTTGGCGCCGTTGCCGGGGAGGCAATTGTGTTTGATCCTACCACCCTAGCTATTTCTTTCTTCTTGTTTTATTTCTTTATTTTTATCTAACCCTTCCATTGTGCTAATCACTTCTTTGAAACTTTGTTTTCCCGTGCATGTACACGAGATCCACATCAGACCCCATTGATATACTGTTTGATCCTGAGATCGAGCGTACATTGCGGAGAATCAGAGCGGAGAGGAGACCCGATACGGAAGGGAGGTTTATGAACGTCCGGGAGACGCCTGAAGAGTTAGCGACAAGAATGGTGAGGATTATTTCCATTCAAGATAGGCTCCTGCCTAAGACTTCCTCCACGACCTCGTCCATAGCCATGCCGGAGTTGGCGGCCGACAAGAATTTTGAGCTGAAGACCGGGCTTGTGGTTCTGATGCAGTAGGATCCATTTCATGGGAACACCCATGAAAATCCCCACTACCACATCCAGCTCTTCCTATCAAAGTGCGCCACCTTCCAGATGCCGGGCGTTACCCTAGATGCCATCAGACTGCGCCTCTTCCCCTTCACATTAAAGGATAAAGCTCTTTATTGGTTGAGGACGCAAGCTGAAGGAGTCTTTACCACATGGGATGAGTTGGCGAGCGCGTTTATCGACAAGTTCTATCCGCCCTCTAAGACGGTAAAGATTAGGAGTGCTCTCATGTCCTTCAAGCAAGGAACTCAAGAGACACTCTACGAGGCTTGGGAGCGCTTCAAAGACCTGCAGCATCAGTGCCCCCACCATAGCATTGAAGATTGGGAGCTAGTCCATAGCTTCTACAATGGTCTCCAACCAGGGACCAAGCAGATTATTGATGCCGCGGCAAATGGGGCCATCCTATCGAAGACTCCCGACGAAGCTACGGCCATAATTGAGGAGATGGCTTCGAACAATCAACAATGGGGCGACGAGCGAGGACACTCTTTGTCCTCCTTGAAGCCGTCTAGCATCTATGAGGCCAAGGCCGTGGCGGAGCTGACCAACAAGTTCGATTCTCTCCACAAGGTGGTGGAGAGACTGGAGAAATATATTACGGAGCCCCAAGGAACCCCTTCCACATCCACACCAACAAATCAAATGTGTGATTGGCAAGACCAATCTCAAGCTATGTATTTGGGAGGAGAACAAGGAGAGGGATCCTTGGAGCAAGTTCAATACGTCGCGGGGAACCAAGGATATTGGGCCAATCCGGCCACTAGAAACCATCCCGGTTTCTCCTATGCCAACAATGATGGAGTGTTGAACCCCCCGCAACAACTTCCTCATCAAGCTCGACCACAACAATAACAACAACAACATTATCCACCGAGGGGGCCTCCGCAACAAAATTTCCCACCAAAGCAACAAGTTGGACCCTATAGGCCGCCCGGATACAATCAAGGGTGGAGAAATCCAAACCCACCATAAGCTCAACAACATTCCGATTTTGAAGCTAGAGTGGAGGAGTTTATGGCCGAGCAGAAGAAGACTAATGCTTCCTTGAAGGCGAGCCAAGATTACCTTGCAACCGTTATAGGCCAAATCTCGGAGCAACTTACGTTGCTCAATCGAAATAGTCAACAGTTGCCGGCTCAACCTGAGAAAAATCCTCGGGGCACCACCGGACATATCAACGCCGTGGTTGCAGTTACTACGAGAGGCGGGAAGGATACCACCCCCGCCATGATCCCAACCGAGGAGCTCGTGGTGGAGAGAGTAGAGCCAAGTGAGCCGGTCATTGAAGTTGAGAGGGAGAAAGAGCCGCAAGGGGAAGAAAAGTCCAGAGCGGAGCAACTGATTGAAGAGAGGCGTTTTATGCCACCGATCCTATTCCCTCAGAGGCTTGCTAGAGCAAAGATGGAGAAACGGCTAGCCAAGTTTCTCGAATATTTGAGAGGGGTAAGCCTCAACATTCCTTTCCTCGACGCTATCGTGGAGATCCCGACATACGCCAAGTTCTTAAAGGATTTGATAACGGGAAGAAAGAGGAAGGAGAAAATAATGCTCGCTGAGGAGGGGACTTGGTTCACCAAGAGAGAGAAGGAGCCCGCTAAATTCAAAGACCCGGTGAGTTTCCAAATTCCTTGCACCTTAGGCGGCATCCCTCTACAAAAGGCGTTAGTCGACTTAGGGCCTAGTGTTAGCCTCATGCCTCTCTCTATATTCCGAAGACTAAACACCGGCACAGAATTGAAGCCTACCGACATGCGGATACAACTAGCAGATGGTCGGATCACAAGGCCGGTAGGGATCGCAGAAGACATCCCGTTACAAGTCCCGGGGGGCATATGTTTGCCATGCGACTTCGTGATCATGGTTGTCAAGGAGGAGGGAGATAAGTCGCTAATACTTGGACGCCCGTTCCGCGCCACCGCCGGTGTCATTGTCGACGTACGAGAAGGGACTCTAACATTGAACGTCGGCAACATCGAGGTGGAGCTTCACATACCCAAGGCAATGAAACACATGACTTATCATGAGGAGCTAGACTATATGGACCTCCTTGACGAGGTTATTGAGGAGGCGATCCCCCATTCCCTTGGCACACTATTCGAGGAAGATTTTGAGGAAGGGCCGGACTTGGGCCAAGAAGAAAAGATGGAGTATTCCCCCGACCCCTCCATGGAAATTGACGAAGGCGACGCTGATGTCGCGAGAATACGAGAGCTCTGCAAGTTCTCAAAGATGAAGACTCCAAAGAAAGCCCCACCGATACGAAAATCGGTGTCACTGGTGAAGCCGAGGCCCGGAGCAAGCACTAGCTTGGGGGAGCCACCCCCCCAACACTACCCGAGACAAAGGAGCACTGAGGAAGAACACGCCGCCTCAACATCCAAATCCCAGCATTCTTCCAAATAAATTCGACGGGTGCATCTCATACACACCCAATATCCCGCATTAAATTGAAAATCAAAGGGGGTCGAGCTCAAGACCTTAAACGAGCGCTTGTAGGGAGGCAACCCGACGGTTATCGCTTTATTTTCACTTTTTCCTTTATTTTTGTTTTAGAAATTATTAGTGTTTTGAGTCGTTTGCCTGAAAATTTCGTTATAACGGGTCCTATTTTTCTTTGACAAGAGAGGAGAAAGGTATACCTATCATTAGGAGCATGAACAAGGTGACGAGGAGCGCTCCAGGAATGCGCTCGATGCTTAGGAGGAGGATGAAATCGACTGGAGGAAGAAAAACAGAGATTAGAGCCCAAACGGAGCCAAAAATATTTCCGTTACGATCACTCGGCCGAGCGACTTAGTCACTCGGCCGAGTCGTAACTTTTCCTATATAAGGCGCTGCGGGCTCGGCGCGGAATTCGAAGCGTTATTTATCGATTTCTCGCCTGAGCTCGCGCCCGATCGCTCCCTACGACCGCTGTGACCCCCCCCACTCGCCTGACCGCCTTGCCCGCCGCCGCGCTCGGCCAACCACCGCCGGCCAACGACCCCTCCGCACCGCCCGAGTCGCCGGCGACTCCCTTGCCACCGGCCGAGCTTCGGTATGCCCTATTTCGCCCATTTCTCTATTTTTCTCCTATTTTTTGACGATCCATGTGCTAATCGAGCCCCTAGCCCAAATCAACTTCAAAATCTATCTATTATACCCCTAACCCCCATACATTTTGAATATTACTCGCTGATATCTTCGTTTGATGTGCAGGGTATATTGGGGAGCTTAGGGGAGCCTAGGGGAGCTTCCGGGGTGCGTTTTTGGCTTCGTGGAGGCAGCGTCTTCGCACGCATCCACCATTTTGCTCTCGCGGCATGTTCTGGTATATTCGCTCCACTCATTTTTGCACGCCGCGTTTATTTCATTTTTGGTGAGCACCCGGGGGCCACATGCCGCCCCGGACACGGCCACGCACCAGGAGAGCTTCCGCCAAGCGGAAGCGGCCGGATGAGCCCGGCCCCTCCCACGAGATGGAGGACTCTCCTCCGCCTACACCACCTCACCCCGCACAGCCACAGCCTGCAGACGCCGTTCACCCCGCACAGCCACAGCCTGCATTCCCCGTTCACCCCGCATAACCACTCCCTGCCGACCCACTGCCACCACCAGCTCCACTTGTCGGGCCGCTGGGGATTATGTTCCGGGCCGACGCACACCGCGTCATTTTTGAGCACATTTCCCAGCGCTCGATTGTACCCTCCAGGTTCGCACACCTTGCAGACCTAGGACGCCTGGGGGTACTTGAGGGGATGCTCACGTTGTATGACAACGTGGGTTGGCGAGATTTTTTCCAAGTGTCGGCGGACACCTTCGTCCGTCCGACACTTGAGGTGCTGAGTTCTATAGCCCGGACTGACGAGGGATGCTCGTTTAGGTTTATGGACCGAGAGTGCCAGGTCACTCTCGGTATGATGAGAGCATTCTTTTCGTGGCCCGATGTCCCCGGGGCCGACCGTGGTTACGCCCCCACTCACATTCCCCCACCTTCCTTCGATTCCGACGCTTTCTGGGCCCGGATCACGGGTTTACCAGCTGCCTTTGACCCTAGTAGGGCCAAGGCCTCGGCGATCATCCACCCCTGCCTCTGCATAGCTCAGCGCCTTATGGAGACTACCTTTTTGGCGAGGTATGAGCCTGGGACGATGTCCACGCCGGAGCTTTATATGCTCTACGCGATGACGCGCCCCAGAGCTCTAGCTAGGGGGAGTGACGAGTTGGTCCCCGCCGTCGTGATTGATATCACGAGCTGGTTTTTAGACCGCATCATCGTATCGATGTGCACTCGCTCACCGATATATTGCGGCGGTCTGATCACCCTGCTCGCCCTGATGACCGGTGAGGACCTTCCGGCTGACCAGCGACGAGCACCGGGCCCCACTTCTCTGTCTATAGACGTCATGACCCGGATGAAGATGCTTCGTTCGCACGACCAGCGGCACTGGGTTTGGTTGCACGGTCCCTACGGTGCTGATTACATGATCCTTCTGAGCCTAGCTCGGACACAGATAGCACCAGCACAGGTGGACTGACTTCCGGCGATGGATCTCCTGATCCCTGCCGCCTACGTGCTTGAGGCCGAGGAGGCCGAGGAGGCTGAGCAGGCCCACGCTGCACACGCTGCACCCGTTGACCCCGTGGCCCCTCAGCCTATCCCTGATATTTCTGCTGCTCCCGCCACCACTGTCCACACTTCTGACGGTGTCGGGAGTACACTTGCTGAGACCGCCTCCACTACCACCACTCCCACCCCAGCTGGCCCTCTGTCCGTTGAGCCCCTCTGCTCCCCACTGCCCGAGCGTCCACCTACTTTTGTTGAGAGCGGAGAGCCTTCTTTCAATGCGGTTGTGGAGACCATGGCCAGTATGATCTCTGCTGGGATTTCATCTTTTGGACCCCACACTGCCTCCCCAGCGGTTGTCACCTCTGTCTCCACCGCATCCGTACTATCTGAGAGTGTCGTGACGTCTGTTCCCACGTCTGTGTCACCGACCTCTCTTGCCACCTCGTCGCCACTTTTATACTCCACTTCCGCTGCTGCTGCTTCCACCTCACACCAGCCTGCGCCCCAGCCTCGCACTGAGGCTGGGCCCCCACTTGTGAGCATAACACCCTTCCTCCACATGCCTGCTGAGCCCATCCACTACACCACCCGAGTCCGCCAGCCCCGTCCTGCACAGCACAGACACGTGCGTCCCTCTGCACCACCTCCCCCTGACACTGTACTTCAAAGCATTCGTGCTCTTGAGGGGGCGGTGAGTGCCCTCAGAGGTGACCTCAGGACCATGTCTGCCACCGTCACCGCTATGGCCAGCCGCTTCGACCTACTTCTGGGCATTCACTATTGCCTCACTCAGATTCTCGAGCGGCTTCCTCGCGTACAGACCGTCCCCACACCCACCCAACAGGTATCTACACCCACACCCACACCCACTCCCACCCAGCAGGTACCCACACCCACACCCACACCCACACCCACCCAGCAGACTGTTCCCCAGCCGCCACCACCACCTCCGCCTCAGGACGGAGACGGCGCCGCACCACCCTCTTAGGCACCCTCGATGTCATTGATCTCTTTTTTGCCGTCATGCTGCCCGTCTCTGCTTGGTCCTGATGATTTTTGCCCACCCCCCTCCCCTCACTGTTTTTGGGTCCACTTTTTGATCATATCTTTCTATATCGTTTTTGGGAGAGAGGGAGAGATTTTTGGTATGACACTCTTATATTTGCTTCACTCCTATATCTACACGCATCATGTCCGCATCATATTTTCATTTCGTTATTTTTATTTTCTTTTTCCTCATGCATGCATCCTCCCCTTCCCCTCACATTACACATCTCTCGGTGTGCCACACTTCGCACATTGAGGACACTGTGCACTTTAGCTTGGGGGAGTGAGTTCTCACGATTTTCGATTTACCACCTTTATTTTTTAGTTTTTTCACGCCCTTTTCCGCATTTGCACTCACTTTCATCACTTTATCTTTTTTTTCACCATGCATCACGTTTTTCTTATTTTCTTCGTAAGCCGCATTGTAAATAGTTTTATTTTTCCCTCTTTATCTTTATTTCTTTCATCTCATGCTAGAGATGACTTTTCTTTGATGATGATGACGTGGAGTTAGCTTTCTCTATATGTATGATTTATTTGTCATGTCTTAGCTTTTATTTCCGATATCATATGCTATGATTTGCATTGCATTCAGAGATAGTAACCCACACTTTTTCCGTATGAAAATGGATGAAATTCTATGATTAGCTGAGTTTGAATATTCATATGTATGCTATCGTAGAAAACACACCAAGATTCACGCATTGGATGCTTATATCTGGAGTACCGTTTTCTTTTCCTATATCACTTCTATTTGCATGACTTGTACACTTTACTTCAGGATGATTGAATGATGTTAGCTATGATGAATCTGGATTAGTTAGCTTTTTGTGATCGAAACCGAGTAGATTAGATTACCCTGCTGAAGTTGTCGTGCACGTCTTATAGAGTGAACTGAAAGACATATTTATTTCTTTCTCCACATATCTTGAACATTAATTCTCTATTTTAAAAGCATTGGTGAATCTCCACTTAGCAATTCTAGTATTTGGCATTTTCCCTGTTATTAAATTCCTAGCTCCAAATTTCCCAAAACCAAAAAGAAAAAAAGAAAATTCTTGTATATCATTCTCTCTCTTTTGATTTGGGATCATTTGTGTATATATGCTATTAAAAAAGGACAAAAAAAGGAAAGGAAAGAAAAGAAAAAGATTTGAGAAAAAGAAAAGAAAAGAGAAAAGAATCTCAATAAACGATCCCATCTCATATACTCTCTCTCTTTCTTCCCTCTTTTCGTTTTTATTTTTATTTTTATTTTCTTTTGCATTTGGAGCTTTAAAAGAAATGGGAAATGTAAATACAGTTTTGTATATGCCATCACGCTTATAGATAAGCTTGGGGGAGAGAATCCAATGATGTGTGAGAGAGAGACTACCTGATGGTGCATGACAACCTAGGCTAAGTAATATTCTATACTCGGTGAGATTGTTTTAGCTTCACGAAATCCAGAAATCTACGCCTAGCACTCATTTCATGAAATCCACACTTTTCTATTTTTTCTATTCTATTGCGTGATATTCTTATACTCCTCATAGAAAGCATTCAATTGAAAAGTGTGTGATCTGCGATATTGTATACCGCTTTAAATGATTCAGACGATGCTAATCTTAGAATTATTCCGTTCTTCATGCTATATCAATATTCTTGGGTTTTCTATTTCTATTTGCACCATTATACTATGATATCGAAATAAAAGTCTTTGACATGTGTTTTACATTCGGTGCATGCTATATGCGTAAGTAAAACCCACGTCTTGAGAAAAATGATCTAGCAGCTTCCCTCTTCGCTTTCTTCCTCGTTTTTCGTTTTCCGTTTTTTCCATCATTTTCATTTTTTAAATTCACCGGGTTCGCCTTTTACTTATCTTCCTCGAGGACGAGTAAGAGGTAAGCTTGGGGGATTTTGATCACTCCATATTTTACACCTTTTTTTCCGCATGTTTGCATGCCATTTAGATCGCTCAAATCACGTTTTTCACGATTTATCGACAATATTGCGATACTTTTCATGATTTGTTGTTTTTGTCGTATTTCAGGAGATTTGGAGCGATTTGGAGTGATTCCGAGATACACCTACTCCGGAGTGTCACCGAAGACTTCCCTGAGGGGTATTTTGAGATTGGAGAGGAGCGGAAGAAGAAAGAACGTCGTAGGAGCGACGAGGAGGCAAAAACACTCAGAATGGGCATTTTCAGTGTCTCACTCGGCCGAGTGAAGGAGTCACTCGGCCGACCAGCGAGACCCCGCTCGACCGGCCAGATCGGACACACTCCAAGTGTGCACTCGGCCGAGCATCAGAAGCCGCCTCGGCCGAGTGACGTATCCCGTCCGCCCGAGTGGCACTCAGACGACGCCCCTCAAAAAGAGCCAACTTACTGTTTTTCGTCAGTCTGAGAAGCAGAAGCCCGACTCGGCCGAGTGGCAATTGCCAACCGCCCGAGTGAAGGTAAGCCCATCGGCCGAGTGACGACAACTCACTCGGCCGAGTGACGCCCGAAGTGAAGACCCCCAAGACCCCGGACTTACTGTAAATTCTCAGGGTCTCTCACTCGGCCGAGCGACTTTTGTCACTCGGCCGAGTGAGCAGCGCTGCCTGTAGCGAAAATCACGATTTTGGAGCTACGCAGGGGCAATTTGGTCACGAATTTTTGGGCAGTTTTGGGGGGTATTTAACCACAGATTCTAACCTAGTTTAGCGAGTTTTTCTATTTCTTTTGGCAGCCTTTTTAGATTAGACTTTTTAGTTTTTGATTCTTATGATTGGAGAGGAGAGAAAAGTGTTATTTTGTTGGATTCTTGGAAAGCTACATTGGTTTGTCTCCCTCTCTATTAAAAATCCTATTTTTATTGCTATTTTGATTATTGCTATGAATTCCATTGCTATTCCTATTGATTATTCTTTCATTAGCAATATGATTTGTGAGTAGTCTTAACGTCTTAGGGCGTGGGGATGAACCCTACAAGCCCAATTTCCGATTTGTGATGATTTGGTAGAACTATTGCTAGAATTGCTATTAGGGTTAGTTTGGGATTGATATATTACGGATAGCTAGGTGTTCATATTGATTGGGATTTGCAAGAGATTGGTTCCCAATTCGATAGGAAACCCTAGAAATCCGAATTGGGTTGAAATTGAGTTTCTGAAGTATCGGTTTGCAAGAGATTGGACCGATACTAGGATTCTCGGTTGCAATTCTATACCGATACCCGTTTGCAAGAGATTGGACGGGTAGGAACTATCCCAACCTAGGTCGTAGCCCGAGTTTGCACGAGAGTGGGCTCGGGATGCGATTGAACGATGACGTTGATCCTAATGCTAGCTCACCTAGGCTAGGGTTTGCAAGAGATTGGACCCGAGCCTAGGTTCGCTATAGACCGGCAACAGCGCGAGAGCGTGAGCTAGGTTTTACATTCAGTTGCAACTAGTTCACCCGACATTCTACCCTAGCAATTGTGAGACCGATGAATCACAATGATGAGATACGGTGAGTAGCGGGGATTCCCTATTCCCTAGGCGTCTTTAATTGATTTTATATCTCTATACTTTGTTTGACAATTGTGACAACATCGCCGAAAGGCACTTTCCTACTCTTCTGTCCCTATAGCCAGGTTGTTCGGAGAAGGCACTGTCATACGTCCTCCCTGTGTTCGATACCCGCTCGCCGCTACACCGTGCGCTTGCGGTAAAACTACACGGTCGCTCTTTAGGGTGTACGCCCGGGCGCGATCAGCGTGCATCCGGGGCGTGATCACATAACTTGGGGTAAGGATTATTGTGACAAAAGAAAACGAAAAGATATTCCTAAATGAAGCAGTTGTCAATAATATTTGTCTATGTTTTTAATGTACTCATGTGTCTCAGACAGGGTATAGCATAAATGTCAGCCTTCTAATATATTTTCTTGCAGTATATATATGCTTAAGATCGAGTTGAACATCAAACTAGATCGATAGCATGAAATAGGAGCAAAGATGTCACTATTTGGAACTGTTGATGCATGGATTCTTGTTGGGCCAAATAGAGTCGTTGGGCGTCTGGACGGGACCTAGGGGACAAGCGATCCCACAACAAATGAGCCCGGGCATGATGGTTTCATTGGGCTGCACCCCTGTCAATGTAACCTTAAATAGAGAGGAAAAGATGTCAAACGACAGGGAGACGAACCCCCCACCGGTTGGAGGGCGAACCCCTGACTACCCTCTGATGTATAAGTCAGGCGATGCATGAATGAGAGGTGGTGATGGACGTAAGATGACCCGTGTGTGGCGGCGGTGTATGGGTTAAGCATGGGTGTTCCCATAGCCATCAGGATTTTGGAATTAGGGTTTGTGTGCCCAAACAGACGTATAAGGACATACCTAGCGACGAAGAGATCATACCGCTTATATAGATGTCATGTGGGTGTTGTTGGAAATAATAGGCTCTCAAAAGCCTTTGTTTCATTCTCACTATTCTATTTAGTCCCACTTTGCTTGGGAAATTTTCCTTGGAGGAGTTTATTAGGGGAGTTGTAAAGACTTGGGCTGTGCCCCAAGGGGTACGACACTTTTGGGAAGGGGACATGGCTTATATGAGTATGGGTCCACCACACGCACACCGCCATCGCCGGCCAGCCGGCCGTGGCGTGGCGTGCACGGCTTTCCTTTTTTAGACGCCATGACTTTCCTTTTTTGGACCTAGCACACTGATATCTCAGATTTAAACCCTCTAATGGCTATTTAATTTCTGCATTCATACGCCATAATTATGGTTTTGATTGCAGCTGTTAATTATAGCATTTATTCGTCCCAATTAATTTTGACCATTTGTATTCTGAAACATCTTTTGATGCTTCTTATAAATAGCTGTGTCTCTTTCCACATGTGACACACAGAAATATCTGCTTCCTCCGAAAAACTCTCTCTTCCTCAGCTTGTTCTCCTGGGTATCTGTACTGTGCAAACTCCAAAGTCTCTGGCCACGAGTGGACGCGTTCAGGGGCTGGTGTGTTAACCTTGGGGAGCAACCGGCAACAGCGATTACCACCGAGGTCGTGCCGTAATTGCTTTCAAGGCAGTGGTCATCCCACGCCACATCGCTTTTAATTACATTTGCTAAGTATTCTGTTTCTCTGATCTTCCTCGTATAGCCAATGTATTCTACTTATTTTTCCTACAATTTGAAAGAAATTACGGAGGTATTATACTATGGCTATTATCACAAACAAACAAGTACTGAGGTATTCTACCTTTTTTAATTCCTTGCATAGTCTCTTAATGTAACAAACCAATTCAAAGAGTAGGGTTGTTATTCATTTCAAAAATTTCAATCACATCAGAATTCATGTTTTGCAAAAGATGATTTGTTCCATAATATGTGCCAGCTGAGTGTATAATCACCAAATTTAGAAGTCTTTTGCCTTGGATGCCTAATATGGTGTGAAGTGCCCGTCTGCAAAAAAAATTGCAGTGTGAACTTTTATAAATCAGCGGCACGATATGTGCTAAGTTCTACTCTCTAAATCTGGAAGTGTTCTGTCTTAGACTCATGACATGTTTACCAAATGTCCAAGCATTTGAAAGTGTCCAATATGGGAATCATAATATTCTTTTTGATCAGCTGATTATTTAGGGCCCAATGCATGATATTTCTGTCCATAGATGTGAAAAACTTTTATATATGTAAGTTCACAATCTGGTCATCTGACAGATCGATTATGAGTCCATAATGAATATGTGTCATTAGATTACCTTTAATTATCTGATAGTATGGCATGTGTGCATACCTTAAGTTTGAAATGCATTGGGTAATTGAATTTCAAATTGTATCATGCACAAAATAGAACAAAAGAATTAGAATAGTGTTTATAATTATATGATTATGAATATATTTTTTCTGTCATACTCAAACGGGGAGTAGTGCCATTTTTGCACTTTAAGATGGTTCTGTGCATAGTTATTGTGTGGCAGCCTTGATTGAAAACGGTTTGATGCACTGATTCTTCTAGAAGGGCCGCGTAGCAGTATCAGATACAGATCCAATATCTGTATAGGATGTGTACCCGGTTCTTCTGAAAGGGTCAAGTACATGTGCCTTTTCAAATTTTTACGTATATACGTATCCATATTGCATTGTATCCTATACTTGTATCCGTATTCGGACAACATAATTAAACAAATCCATTCCAAATTATGACATGGATAGACTTGTGTAGCATGTCCAAAAGTGACACTCAAGTGGAAAACCATTATTCACAGATGGGAACCAGCTGTGTGTTCTACAAATAGTTGGCTCTGCGACTGGTATGTTGGTTTTATCATTGGATGCATTTTAATTATATGTTTAAAAGTTTTATTATTCTTTATTGGGTGAACACCTCCATATCTAGTTGCTTGATGTTAAGTTACATATGCTATTTGTCAGATACTAGTTATATATATATATATATATATATATTATATATATATATATATATATATATATATATATATATATATATATATATATATATATATATATATATATACTCCTATTGGTGGCACCCTTGCTACCTTGCGGTAATATGGGTCGTTGACAATGATAAGGTGAAATTGGGATGTTCATTTACTTTAAGGGAATGACCATCTTGGAAGGGTCACCATATGGTTTATGCAGTCTCCTTTGGCATTTGATCTGCCTAAGAATTGAAAGGAATTAACAGAATCCATGTCCCTTTGTTCCTCCTATTGAGTCTCTTCCTTCTTCTTCACATATATCTTTTAATATGCATACATGTAGTTCTACTTTTAGTGAAGAACCTAGAAGGAGTAAGAGGCAAAGGACTGAAACCAATTTTGGACCTGACTTTATAACTGCCTTTCTATCAGAAAATGGATGTATAGACATGCTTCGTGATGAGATAGTGTCTACCTTTATAATAGAAGGAGACCCAAAAACCTATGATGAGGCAATAAGATCCATTGATGCTAGTTTTTGGAAAGAGGCTATTAAAAGCAAACTTGATTCTATTGTATCTAATCAAACTTGGGAATTAGCTGAGTTACCTAAAGGTAATAAGCCCATTAGTAATAAATGGATTTTCAAGAAAAAGATGAGACCTGACGGATCGATAGAAAAGCTCAAAGCTAGACTTGTGATCATGGATTTTACCCAAATGAAAGGTTTAGACTATTTTGATACTTATTTTGTAGCATATTCAGACATGTATAGCACGATCCACCATGGAATATAAATTCATTGATCTTGAGTTGGCAGGGCAAGAAGCTGATTGGCTATGGAACTTGTTAGCAGACATGTCATTGTGGGGGAAAATCTGCGGCAGTTTCTATTCATTGTGATTCTCAAGCAGCCATTGGAGTTGCTTAAAACAGTGTCTATAACCGAAAGAAAAGACACATACGCATCAGACACGGAGTGGTTATACAACTCCTGAAAATGTAGTAATTTCTTTGGAATATGTGAGGTTCGAAAGAAATCTTGCAGATCCACTAACCAAGGGTTACCAAGGAAAGTGGTTCTTGATTCGTCGAGGGGGATGTGACTAAAGCCCATGAGTTAAGATAATTATGGTTGATACCCAGTGTGGTCTAACGAAGCCATATGATTCTTAATACACACTACACTTCCATCCCTATGACACGTGGTAGTGTTTTTAAATCCATAACCAAGTTTTGAAGCACTTGATGGATTCACTTTGAGATAAGTCCATAACCAGTTTTGGTGGTGCTATAGAGAAGCACTTGATGGATTCATTATTTGTTGAGAGGTTGAGCAATATGCTCTTAATGGTTCCATATCCTGTGGTGCTATAGAGAAGCACTTAATGGACCACCTACGTGGGTGTGAAGGTTTGGCCGCCTTCTATGAAAGACAAGGGCAGTCTTTCTAGAGCCCTCATGAGACCCAAGGTGTGCGCATGGCCTTAAAGCGCTTGATTTGTATCGCCGAGTTTGCACATATTCAAGATTCAATACGTGTTGTGGGGGTCTCAACCGAACTCTAATGAGTTCAAGAGAAATTCACTCATTAGTAAGTAAGTTGTTGCCTCACTTCATTACGTATCAATTCAATCGAAAGACTTTGATATTTAAGTATATATCCTTTCTTTACCCAGGATTCTTTGTTTATTTTCTCGAGCCATTAGTGGGGGATTGTTGGAAATAATAGGCTCTCAAAAGCCTTTGTTTCATTCTCACTATTCTATTTAGTCCCACTTTGCTTGGGCAATTTGCCTTGGAGGAGTTTATTAGGGGAGTTGTAAAGACTTGGGCTGTGACCCAAGGGGTACAACACTTTTGTGAAGGGGACATGACTTATATGAGTATGGGTCCACCACACGCGCACCGCCACCACCGGCCGGCCGTGGCGTGGCGCGCACGACATTCCTTTTTTAGACGCCATGACTTTCCTTTTTTGGACCTAGCATATTGATGTCTCAGATTTAAACCCTTTAATAGCTATTTAATTTTTGCATTCATACACCATAATTATGGTTTTGATTGCAGCTGTTAATTATAGCATTTATTCGTCCCAATTAATTTTGACCGTTTGTATTCTGAAACATCTTTTGATGCTTCTTATAAATAGCCGTGTCTCTTTCCACATGTGACACACGAAAATATCTACTTCCTCCGAAAAACTCTCTCTTCCTCAGCTTGTTCTCCTGGGTATCTGTACTGTGCAAACTCCAAAGTCTCTGGCCATGAGTGGACGCGTTCAGAGGCTGCTGTGTTGACCTTGGGGAGCAATCGGCAACATCGATTACCACCGAGGTCGTGCCGTAATTGCTTTCAAGGCAATGGTCATCCCACACCACAGTGGTTTCAATTACATCTGCTATGTATTCTGTTTCTCTGATCTTCCTCGTATAGCCAAGGTATTTTACTTATTTTTCCTACAGGTGTCACGTCACAAGGGTAAATAAATAAATTTAATCTTCAACACAATGGTTTCATTAGCATGGTGGTTCAGTGTTTCCCTCCACAAGCAAAAGGTCATAAGTTCGATCCTCCTTGGAGTTAAAATTTTAAGAATTTTGTTTGATTTCAAAAATTTACATCTCTATATATGGCAGCAGGGCCGCAATGTAAGGGTAAATAAATAAATTTAATCTTCAATAACACAATTGTTTCTTTGGCATGGTGGCTGTGTGTTCCCTCATCCCTAAGCAAATGATTATGAGTTCAATCCTCCCTTTGTGTTAAAAATTTTAGATTTTTGTTTAACGATATACAAGTTTTTACATGTTTTTTTAATTTATCATAGCGGAATCAGCATCTGATTAAGAAAAGAAAAACATCTAATCAAAAATATATCTTAGTTTGAGCTCAAATTCTCACAAAAGTCATTATAAAACAAAGAATTGTCTGATCACATATAAGTAAACGTTGGGATCTCACAAAAGTCATTATAAAACAAAGAATTGCCAATGTTTATGTTCCACCTCATAAGCGTGCACCCTCACCTCCTACTCATGCATTAACCAAACCTCTTCTTAAGAATCCCAAATCACTTTCTTTGTGGATTCCTAAGAATGTTTCCAGGCTTGAAAGGAATGCATATATAGATTCATATGTGCGTAATTTTATATTTTCATATGAAACCAAACTCCACTTTTGTTTGGTTTCCAACTTTCTAGCTCACACACATTGTTATTCATTGCTTGTGAACCATGCTTGTATGTTTACATTGTGTACCCACATTTTTGTGAGTGTGTCCATTACTCCCATGTTTGCATGTTTTGTATGATTATGGGGGAGTAAGGAATTTTTGATTGCTAGCATTATTTTTCCATTCATATGTCACATTGTATTTCATTCACTTTATGTTTGTGCATATGTGATGGTTATTTCTCTTGCCATTGGTTTTCCTAATTGGCTATTACCCTTCTTTTTGATATGCCAATGAGGAAGAGAAATAGGTTATGTAAAAATATACATTATGCTTGTTTATGCATTATTATCAATTGGTATGTTTTTGCATAACAACCATCAATATGATTTGTGCTTTATATGTTTATCTTTTGTGTACATTTGCATATTGATTGGGGGAGTTTGTTAGCACACTTTGTTTATTTCAATGTTTATTATATTTTGACATAATGGATTGTCATCATCAAAAGGGGGAGATTGTTAGTTCTTGGGTTTAAGACTAACGTTGTTTTGATGATGATCAATACATTATGTTAGCGTGCTAATCAATCTTATGTTTTAGTTTCAGTTTATCTTAATGATTATATGTTGATGAGACAAAGCATAATGCTTGGATGATATTACAAGAGATATCTTAAAGACCTCCAAGAGTGATGAAGTGCTCAAGCTTGGATGAAGTCATGAAGATCATCTAATGAAGCCAAAGCTTGGAGCATGATGATGGATGGACATCTAGAGGAGCAATGCCAAAGCTTGGAGCTTGATGAAGGGAAGCTCATCAAGGAGTGCCAAAGCTTGGAGATGATGGGGAGTGATCACTCCTTATTTTACACCTTTTTTCCGCATGTTTACATGCCATTTAGATCGCCCAAATCATGTTTTTCACGATATATCGACGATATTGCGATGCTTTTCACGATTTGTTGTTTTTGTCGCATTTCAGGTGATTTGGCGCGGTTTGGAGTGATCTCGAGATGCGCTTACTCTAGACGGCCACCGACGACCTCCCCGAGGGGTATTTTGCTGTTGGAGAGGAGCGGAGGAATAATGGACGTCGCAGGAGCGACGAGGAGGCCAAAACAATCAGATTGGGCATTTTTTGTGTCCCACTCGGCCGAGTGGAGGAGCCACTCGGCCGACCAGCGAGACACTGCTCGGCCGACCCGTTCAGACACGATTTCCATGTGTACTCGGCCGAGCGACGGAGACCACATCGGCCGAGTGACTATACCACGTCCGCCCGAGTGGTGCCCAGACGAAGCCCCTCTAAAACATCGAAGTTACTGTTTTTCAGCCACCTGAGCTTCAGAAGACCCACTCGGCCGAGTGGTAAATCCCGTCCGCCCGAGTGCAGTGAAGCCATCGGCCGAGTGACGACAACTCACTCGGCCGAGCCGCTCCCGAAGTGAAGACCCCTGAAGGCCCCGACTTACTGGAAAAGTACATGGTTTCTCACTCGGCCGAGCAACTTTTGTCACTCGGCCGAGTGCGATGCGCTGCCTGTAGCGAAAATTGCGGAAAACAGGCTATGCAGGGGCATTTTGGTCAGGATTTTTGGACGATTTTTGGGGCTATTTAAGCCCTGTTTTTACCCTAGTTTGGGGAGCCATCTCTTAGATTTTTTACAGCTTTTTAGATTACTTTTTAGCTTTATTATTGTGATTGGAGAAGAGGAAAAACTTGGATTTTTGTTGGATCAATGGAAGAACTACATTGGTTTGCATCTCTCTTCCCTAAAAATTCTATTTTTATTGTTTATCTCAATATTTGTGATGGATTCTATTGCTTATTTCATTGATCAAATTTGTGATATTGCTATGATTTGTGAGTAGTCTCCACGTCTTGGGGCGTGGGGATGAACCCTACAAGCCCTATTTCATAATTGTGATGAATTGGTAGAAATTGAGCTAGGATTGTTATTAGAGATTAGATTGGGATCGATTTACTACGGATGGCTAGGTATTCATATCAATTGGGATTTGCAAGAGATTGGATCCCAATTCGATAGGAAGCCCTAGAAATCCGAATTGGATTGGAGTCGGATTTTCGAAGTATCGGTTTGCAAGAGATTGGACCGATACTAGGATTTCCGGGTGCAATTCCATGCCGATACACGTTTGCAAGAGATTGGATGGGTAGGAACTATCCTAATCTAGGTCGTGGATCGAGTTTGCAAGAGATTGGGCTCGGTGCGCGATTGGACGATGATGTTGATCCTAATGCTAGCTTCCCTAGGCTAGGGTTTGCAAGAGATTGGACCCGAACCTAGGGAAGCTATAGACCGGCAACAGCGCGAGAGCGTGAGCTTGGTTCTACATTCAGTTGCAACTAGTTCATCCGAATTCTCATTCTAGCAATTTTGATACCGACGAACCACTTTTATGAAATACGGTGAGTAGCGGGGATTCCCCATTCCCTAGGCGTTCTTTATGTGATTTGATATTTCGCACATTTGTCTGACGATTGTGACAGGATCGCCCAAGGCAATTATCTCTCTTAAATAGCCAGGTTGATTAGGAACAAGCACGGTCATTCGTCCTCCCTGTGTTCGATACCCGCTCGCTGCTATACCGTGCGCTTGCGGTAAAACTACAACCGTTCGTCCCGGGTGTGTATCCGGGGCGCGATCAAGTTTTTGGCGCCGTTGCCGGGGAGCCGTTTTGACGGTGTTTGGCATCGACCACCTGGTTATTTCTTCTTTCTTTCTTTCTTCACTTTCCTCTATATCTTATTCTAACTTTATTCGCAGCCCTATTTGCATATTCTCCCCGTATTTTGCATAAGATCTTAACAGGGAGAATGGAGGATGCACTGCCAACAATGGAACTCAGTCGGGAAGACTATGACTCCTTCACAGACCTCCTTAAGGAGCTTGTCGACGAGGTCCACGCTACCGGAGCATTTGCTATCGATATCAAGGACCCCGACGAGCAACTATTCGCTAGTTTTGTGATGGACCAAATCTCCCCGGAGGGGACTGTCGGAGGCAATGTCAGAGTTGATGTGGTCGACGACAAACTGTATTTCGAAGACAATAGAGCAAGTGTCGAAGAACACTATACTCCCAAAGAATCCTTCGAGCAAACCAACATTCAGGGAGTTACACTCTATGACGCTCACTCTTGCTTTTATGAATCGTCTGATGTGTTTCTTGATTCCAGGTACGAACCGGAGCAGAGTGAAGGTTTTGGCGATGCTAGCACCGAATCGGAGAGCACCTATTTCGATGCCTCATCCTCACTAAGTAGCGAGTCTGACTCGTCACAAGAAAGCACGCCACCTGAACATGAGCTAAACCCGGATGACAAGGAAGGGGCCGAACTCATGCAAGCTGATGAAGTGGAAGGAGCAGCACCTCTTCAGGTGGAACTTAAACAATTACCTCCGAATCTAAGGTACGCCTTCTTGGGTAGCAAATTAACTTTCCCGGTGATAGTAAACTCCCACCTCACGCCGGACCAACTTGAAAAACTCCTAGACGTTCTTATGAGCCACAAAGATGTCCTGGGCTACACTATCTCAGATCTAAAAGGGATAAGCCCTAGGCTTTGCACGCATAGGATCCATTTGGAGGATACCGATGCCACCTCCATTGAGCCTCAAAGGCGGCTAAACCCGAACATGAAGGAGGTGGTTAAAAAAGAAATCCTAAAATTGCTAGAAGCCGGCATTATTTACCCTATCTCAGACAGTAGGTGGGTTAGCCCCGTTCACGTTGTTCCCAAGAAGGGGGGATGACGGTTATAAAAAATGAAAAAGGTGAGCCCATATCTACACGTACCGTCACGGGATGGCGAATGTGCATTGACTATAGGAAACTCAATAAAGCTACCCGAAAGGATCATTACCCATTGCCCTTCATTGATCAAATGCTTGAACGCCTTGCAAAACATAAATACTTTTGCTATCTAGATGGGTATTCGGGATTCTTCCAAATCCCTTTGCACGAAGATGACCAAGAAAAGACAACTTTCACTTGCCCCTATGGCACCTATGCTTACCGTAGGATGCCGTTTGGTCTTTGTAATGCCCCCGCCACTTTTCAGAGGTGTATGACATCCATATTTTCCGATTACATTGAAAATATTATGGAAGTTTTTATGGATGATTTCTCGGTCTACGGAAGTGAGTTTGACTCTTGCTTGGAAAATCTTACTAAAGTCCTGAAAAGGTGCCAACAAAACAATCTCACTCTCAATTGGGAGAAGTGTCACTTCATGGTCACGGAAGGTATAGTTCTCGGACATCTTGTTTCCTCGAGAGGAATTGAGGTAGATAAAGCGAAAATTGAGGTAATCGAAAAACTTCCTCCTCCTATTAATGTCAAGGGCATTAGAGGCTTCCTTGGTCATGCGGGGTTTTACCGCCGCTTCATCAAGGACTTTGCCTCGATTGCCCGACCACTCACTTCCTTGCTCGCTAAAGATATGCCTTTTGATTTTTCAGGAGAATGCTTGCAAGCCTTCAACACCTTGAAAGAAGCACTAGTTTCCGCGCCCATCATACAACCGCCGGATTGGAGCCTTCCTTTTGAGCTAATGTGTGATGCTAGCGACCAAGCCATTGGAGCGGTATTGGGACAAAGGAAAGATAGGAAGCTTCATGCGATATACTATGCGAGCAAGACATTGGATGATGCGCAGAAAAACTACACAACTACCGAAAAGGAGCTTCTAGCGGTCGTTTATTCCATAGAGAAGTTCCGCTCCTACCTCCTCGGTTCCAAGGTGATTGTCCACACCGACCATGCGGCATTGAAGTATCTTTTAAACAAGAAGGAGGCCAAACCTCGGTTGATTAGGTGGATACTCTTGTTGCAAGAATTCGACTTAGAGATCAGAGATAAGAAGGGTACGGACAATGTCGTGGCGGATCATTTATCTAGGCTCATTCGCGACAAGGAGGATGAGAGCTTACCTATTGACGACACATTTGTTGATGAGAGGCTATATGCGGTAAGGACCGGTGAAGTACCTTGGTACGCGGACTTCGTCAACTACTTGGCTTGCGGAATCAAACCGCATGGGATGTCCACGCAACAAAAAAGGAGATTTATGCATGAGGTCCGTAGCTATTTTTGGGAAGATCCTTACCTTTTCAAGATATGCAAAGATAGTGTCATCCGTAGGTGTGTTTCTAAAGAGGAGGCAACGTCCATCATTTTGCATTGCCACGGTCTACCATGCGGGGGACATCATGCCGTCTCTAAAACAACCGCTAAGATCCTGCAGAGCGGATTCTTCTGGCCAACAATGTTTAGGGACACCCACGCTTTTGTGAAGGGGTGCGATAGATGCCAACGGACCGGGAATATCTCCAAGCGCAATGAGATGCCGATGAGACCCATCCAAGAAATTGAGCTTTTTGATTGTTGGGGAGTAGACTTCATGGGGCCATTTCCGTCGAGCAATGGTAACAAATACATCTTGTTGGCCGTTGACTATGTCTCCAAATGGGTGGAAGCAATTGCCACCCCTACTAATGATGCAAGGGTCGTCTCCAAGTTCTTTAAGCAAAATATCTTCCCGCGCTTTGGAGTGCCGCGTACCTTGATAAGCGACGGGGGAAGCCACTTCATAGATAACAAGTTTGAAGCCATGCTAAAGAAGTACGGGGTAAATCATAAAGTTGGCATGGCTTATCACCCCAGACAAGCGGCCAAGTGGAAGTCTCAAATAGAGAAATTAAGCAAATTCTCGAAAAGACGGTGGATCGATCTAGAAAGGATTGGTCAATGAAGCTAAACGATGCACTATGGGCATATCGTACGGCCTTTCGCACTCCCATAGGCACCACACCGTTCCGACTCGTTTATGGGAAAGCTTGCCACTTACCGGTAGAGTTGGAACACCGCGCATATTGGGCCATCAAAACCTTTAATTACGATTACAAGAGTGCGGCGGTGAGGCGACTCTTGGACATCAACGAGCTTGATGAGATAAGAAGAGACACCTACGAAAGCTCAAGAATTTACAAAGAAAGGACCAAGATTCTTCACGATGCCCGCATAACCGTCACAGACTTCAAAGTAGGAGACAAAGTCTTGCTCTATAATTCCCGGCTCCGACTATTTCCCGGTAAGTTGAGGTCACGTTGGTCCGGACCTTTCACCATCAAACACATACAACCGGGCGGAGCTTTCGAGCTGGAAAGCAAGGACGGTTCCACATTCAAGGTAAATGGTCAGAGGCTCAAACACTATTCCGAGGGAGTCCCGACGGGCGAAACCAATAGAATATATTTGCTTAAGGGACGGTCGGAAGATCTTTCGGACCTCCTTGATGAGGTGATAGAGGAGGCGATTCCTCACTCAATTGGTGCTCTTTTCGATAAAGATTTTGAGGAAGGCCCGGATTTAGGCCATGAAGAGAATAAAGATGATTCCCCCGACCTCTCCGCTGAAGAAGATGAAGGCGACGCTGATGTCGCAAGGATTCGAGAGCTCTGCAAGCTCTCGAAATTAACGTCTCCAAAGAAAGCTTCGCCGGCACGGAGACCGGCATCACCGGTTAAGCCGTTGACCGAAGCAAACGCTAGCTTGGGGGAGCCTCCCCCCAACACTATTCGAGATGAGAGACCACCGCGGGAGAACACGACGCCGCAACTTCCAAATCCAAGCGTTCTCCCCGGAAAGTTTGACGGGTGCATCCCGTATGCACCAAACATCCCGCATTGATTGAAAATTATAGGGGGTCGAGCTCACGACCTTAAACGAGCGCTTGTCGGGAGGCAACCCGACGGTTTTTGCTTTATTTTTACTTTTTCTTTATTTTCGTTTTAGAAATTTTTAGTGTTTTGAGTCGTTCGCCCAAAAATTGTGTGATAACGGGTCCTATTTTTCTTGACAGGAGAGGAGATAGGTAGATCCATCATGAGGAGGATGAACGAGACGACGAGGAGCACCCCAAGAAGGCGCTCGACGCTTAGGAGGAGGATGAAATTGACTGGAGGAAGAAAGACGGAGTTTAGAGCCCAAACGAAGACAAACAGCAGAACACAAGGCTCACTCGGCCGAGCATACTAGTCACTCGGCCGAGTACAGAAGTTCGTCCGGCCGAGCCGCTCACGAACGAGGGAAGTCTGCTGTACCCAACTCTCTGTTTATTTTCCTCATTTCATTAGAACTGCTACTCGGCCGAGTATACATTCTCACTCGGCCGAGTAAAACGGATACCCTCCTAGGGCGAGTCATGCCGAGTAGCTTGAGTCACTCGGCCGAATGGACTTACTCCACTCGGCCGAGGCTGGCAAAGCCACTCAGCCGAAGCGATAGCGGGGAGGAAATTTTCATTGGCCTCGCTCGGCCGAGTGACCACGTCACTCGGCCGAGTCGTAACTTTTTTTATATAAAGGGCGAGGGGGGGGCGCAGTTTTCGAAATCGCAAAACCCCAAATCACCCGTGCCCCTTCGACTTCCCTCGCCCGATCGCCTCGCCCGACCCCTCGCTCGCCCGACCAGCACCGCCCCGCCGCCACTCGGCCCGCCACCGCCGGCCGAGCACCGCCGACGCCTCGCCCGAGTCGCCGCCGGCGGCACGCCGTCCGATCACCTCCGGTACCCCTGTTTTCGCCGTTTTCTCCTCTTTTCGTGTATTTCTTGAGGATCCATGTGCTAAACGCCCCCCTAACCCAAATCAATTTCTATATCTATCCATTATACCGCTATTGCTCCATACATTTTGATTATTACTCGCTGATATCGCTTTTTCATGCGCAGGTTGCTTATTGGAGCTTAGGGGAGCCCAGGGGAGCTTCTACGGGCTGCTCAGGACTTCGTGGAGGCGCGGACTTCGCACGCTTCCACTGCTTAGCACTCGCGGCGTGTCTGGGTATACTCTTTCCATTATTTTGCACACGCCACATTTTTCACATTTTTCGGCGCGCGCTCGGGGCCAATATGCCGCCCTGGACACGGCCGCGGTCGACGAGAGCTTCCGCCAAGCGGAAGCGGTCGGACGAGCTCGGCCCCTCCCACTTGGTGGAGGACTCTCCTCCGCCTTCCCACACACACCCCGCACAGCCTGCAGGCCCCGCACACCCCGCACAGCCTGCAGCGCACCCACAGCCCGCACAGCCCGCACAGCCACTCCCCGCCGCTGCACAGCCACCACCACCGGCTCCACTGGTCGGGCCGCTTGGGATCACGTTCCGAGACGACGCACACCGCGCCGTCTTCGACCGTATCTCCCAGCGCTCGATCGTACCCTCCAGGTTTGCACACCTCGCTGACCTTGGACGCCTGGGGGTACTAGAGGTGATACTCACGTTGTACGACAACGTGGGTTGGCGCGACTTCCTTCAGGTGTCGGCGGACACGTTCACCCGCCCGACACTTGAGGTTTTGAGTTCGATCGCCTGGACCGACGAGGGATGCTCGTTTCGGTTCATGGATCGAGAGTGCCAGGTCACTCTCGATATGATGAGAGCATTTTTCTCATGGCCCGCTGTCCCCGGAGCCGATCGCGGTTACGGCCCCACCCATATCCCCCTACCTTCCTTCGACGCCGGTGCCTTTTGGGCCCGGATTACAGGTCTTCACGCCGCCTTTGACCCTAGTAGGGCCAAGGCCTCGGCCATTGTCCACCCCTGCCTACGTATTGCCCAGCGCCTTATGGCGACGACCTTTTTGGCCAGATATGAGCCGGGCACGATGTCTACGTCAGAGCTCTACATGCTCTACGCGATGACACGTCCCAGAGCTCTATCTAGGGATGGACACGAGCTTTTCCCCGCCGTCGTGATCGACATTGCGGCTTGGTTTTTAGACCGCATCATTGTGTCGGTGGGCGCCCGCTCACCGATATGCTGCGGCGGCCTGATCACCTTGCTTACCATGATGACGGGCGAGGACCTACCTGATGACCTGAGGCGAGTATCGGGCCCCACTTCTTTGTCGATTGATGTCATGGCCCGGATGAAGATGCTTCGTCCGCATGGTGAGCGTCACTGGGTCTGGTTGCACGGCCCCTACGGGGCCGATTACATGATTCTCCCGAGCCCTGCTCGGACTCAGATTGCACCAGCCCACATTGACTGGCTCCCAGAGATGGATGTCCTCATCCCCGCTGCTTACGTGCTCGAGGCCGAGGAGGCCGAGCAGGCCCACGCTGCCCACGCTGCCCAGGCTGCCCCCGCAGACCCTACTGCACACCCTGCCGAGCCTGCTGCCGACCCTGTCGACCCTGTGGCCCATCAGCCCATACCAGATGTTTCCGCTGCTCCTGACACTTCTGTCCCCACCTCTGTCAGTGTCACGAGTACCTCAGCTGAGCCCACTTCCACCACTTCCACCACTTCCGCGGCTGTCACCACTGTCACCACCTCCGCACCCACTACCACCACTGGCCCTCTGTCTGCCGAGCCGATTTCTTCTGCCCCACCCGAGCGCCCGCCGACCGTAGTCGAGTGCGGAGAGTCCTCTATCTCCACTGCCGCCGTATTCTCCGAGAGTGTCGTGGCGTCTGTCCACACTTCTGTGCCACTGACCTCTCTGGCCACCTCGTTGCCACTTTTGCACGCTTCTTTTGCTGCCACTGCCTCCACTTCTCACCAGCCGGTGTCCCGGCCTCACACTGCGGCCAGGCCCACATTTGCTGGCGCGGCACCTTTTGTCCCCTTCCCTGCTGAGCCCGTTACATACTCTACACGCGTACGCCAGCCTCGCCCTGCACAGCCTAGACCGGTGCGTCCCTCTGCACCACCCCCGCCCGACACTGTACTGCAGAGCATTCGTGCTCTTGAGTTGGCGGTGAGTGGTCTCAGAGGTGACCTTAGGACCCTGTCCTCCACCGTCTCTACGATGGCTGGACGCTTTGAGCTGATCCCTCAGATTCACTACTGCCTGACCCAGGTCTTAGAGCGTCTTCCCCGCGTACCCACCCAGCAGGTTCCCACCCCCCCACACACTCAGCCTGCTGCCACTACCACACCCACCCCCGCTCAGCAGCCTCTTCCACCTCCACCACCTCCGCCTCGGGACGGAGACGGAGCAGCGCCACCTTCTTAGGCACCCTTGATGCCATCGATTCTTTCCTGCCGTTGTGCTGCTCGTTTCTGCTGGGTCCCGTTGCATTTTTGTCCACCCCCTCCCCTCACTTACTTTGGGATTCTCATTTTGCCGTATCTCTATATACTCTTTTTTTGGGAGAGAGGGAGAGTTTTTGGTGACACATTTATATTCGTATCACTCCTATCTGTGCATGCATCATATCAGCATCATATTTTCATTTCTTTATTTTTCCTTTTATTTCCTTTTTTTTCCTTTTCATCATGCATGCATCCTCACTTGCCCCTCACATTTCTCGTCTCTTCGTGTGCCCCACTTTTGCACATTGAGGACACTGTGCCGTTTAGCTTGGGGGAGTGAGTTCTCACGTTCTTTTTTTTGCGCTTTGCCACCTTTATTTTTAGTTTTTTTCACGCCACTTTCCGCTTTTGCACTTATTTTCACTTATTTTCATCATTTTTTCTCATTTTACCATGCATCACGTTTTTCTTATTTTTCTGCGTGCCGCATTGTAAATAGTTCTATTTTTCCTTTATCTCTATCTCTTTCTTTTTCATCTCATGCTAGAGATGACTTTTCTGTGATGATGTCTACGTGGAGTTAGCTTATTCTATATGCATGCTATAATTGTCATGTCTTAGATTTTATTTCTGATATCATATGCTATGACTTGCCTTGCATTTAGAAATAGTAACCCACACTTTTTCTTCCGCATGAAAATGGATGAAATTTTATTATTAGCTGAGCCTGAATATTCATATGTATGCTATCACAGAAAACACACCAAGATTCACGCATTGAATGCCTATATCTGGAGTACTGATTTTTTTTCCTTTATCACTTCTATATGCATGAATTGTACACTTCACTCCAGGATGATTGAATGATGTTAGCTATGATATATCTGGATTAGTTAGTTTTTTGTGTGATCGAAACTGAGTAGATTAGATTACCCTGCTGAAGTTGTCGTGCATGTCTTATAGAGTGAACCGAGAGTTATATATATTTCTTTCTCCACAAATCTTGAACATCATTTCTCTACTTTTAAAATCATTGGTGAATCTCCCCTTAGCGATCCTATTTTATGGCATTTCCCCCGCTATTGATTCCTAGCTCCAAATCTCTTATTCAAAAAAAAATGCAAAAGAGAGAAAAACATTCTTGTATATCATTATCTCTCTTTGAGTTGGGATCGTTGTGTATATATTGCTTAGTGCATATAAGGAAAAAAAAGAGAAAAAAAAAAGAGAAAAGAGGAAAAATCCTCAATAAAAGATCACATCTCACTTTCTTTCTTTCTTCTTTCTCTTCATTGCTTTTGGAGCTATATAAAAATGGGGATGTAAATATTTTTGTGCCACCACGCTTATAGATAAGCTTGGGGGAGGGGATCCATTGATGTGTGAGAGAGTGACTACTTGACATTGCACGACAACCTAGGCTACGTAATATTCTATACTCGGTGAGATTGTTTCTAGCTTTACGAAATCCAGAAATCTAAGCCTAGCGTTCATTTCATGAAATCCATACTTTTCTATTCTCTCTATTCTATAGTGTGATATTCTTATACTCCAGATAGAAAGCGTTCAATTGAAAAGTGTGTGATCTGTGATTTGTATACCGCTTTAAATGATTCAGACGATGTTAATTTTAAAATTTTTCCGTTTTTCATGATTATACCATTGTTCGTGGGTTTTCTATTTCTATTTGCACTATTATACTATGATATCAAAGTAAAATCCTTTGACATGTATTTTTCATTCGGTGCATGCTATATGAGTAAGTGAAACCCACGTCCTGAGAAAATGATCTAGCATCCTACCTCTTCGCTTCTTTCCTTCTTTCTTTCTTCTTTATTTTCATTTCGTTTTCATTCTTCTTCGTTTTTCATTTTTTTCATTCTTCGCCGTTTTCGTTTTCCGAATCCACCGGGTTCGCCTTTTACTTATCTTCCTCGAGGACGAGTAAGAGGCAAGCTTGGGGGATTTTGATCACTCCTTATTTTACACCTTTTTTCCGCATGTTTACATGCCATTTAGATCGCCCAAATCATGTTTTTCACGATATATCGACGATATTGCGATGCTTTTCACGATTTGTTGTTTTTGTCGCATTTCAGGTGATTTGGCGCGGTTTGGAGTGATCTCGAGATGCGCTTACTCTATACGGCCACCGACAACCTCCCTGAGGGGTATTTTGCTGTTGGAGAGGAGCGGAGGAAGAATGGACGTCGCAGGAGCGACGAGGAGGCCAAAACAATCAGATTGGGCATTTTTTGTGTCCCACTCGGCCGAGTGGAGGAGCCACTCGGCCGACTAGCGAGACACTGCTCGGCCGACCCGTTCAGACACGATTTCCATGTGTACTCGGCCGAGCGACGGAGACCACATCGGCCGAGTGACTATACCACGTCCGCCCGAGTGGCGCCCAGATGAAGCCCCTCCAAAACATCGAAGTTACTGTTTTTCAGCCACCTGAGCTTCAGAAGACCCACTCGGCCGAGTGGTAAATCCCGTCCGCCCGAGTGCAGTGAAGCCATCGGCCGAGTGACGACAACTCACTCGGCCGAGCCGCTCCCGAAGTGAAGACCCCTGAAGGCCCCGACTTACTGGAAAAGTACAGGGTTTCTCACTCGGCCGAGCGACTTTTGTCACTCGGCCGAGTGCGATGCGCTGCCTGTAGCGAAAATTGCGGAAAACAGGCTGTGCAGGGGCATTTTGGTCAGGATTTTTGGACGATTTTTGGGGCTATTTAAGCCCTGTTTTTACCCTAGTTTGGGGAGCCATCTCTTAGATTTTTTACAGCTTTTTAGATTACTTTTTAGCTTTATTATTGTGATTGGAGAAGAGGAAAAACTTGGATTTTTGTTGGATCAATTGAAGAACTACATTGGTTTGCATCTCTCTTCCCTAAAAATTCTATTTTTATTGTTTATCTCAATATTTGTGATGGATTCTATTGCTTATTTCATTGATCAAATTTGTGATATTGCTATGATTTGTGAGTAGTCTCCACGTCTTGGGGCGTGGGGATGAACCCTACAAGCCCTATTTCATAATTGTGATGAATTGGTAGAAATTGAGCTAGTATTGTTATTAGAGATTAGATTGGGATCGATTTACTACGGATGGCTAGGTATTCATATCAATTGGGATTTGCAAGAGATTGGATCCCAATTCGATAGGAAGCCCTAGAAATCCGAATTGGGTTGGAGTCGGATTTTCGAAGTATCGGTTTGCAAGAGATTGGACCGATACTAGGATTTCCGGGTGCAATTCCATGCCGATACACGTTTGCAAGAGATTGGACGGGTAGGAACTATCCTAATCTAGGTCGTGGACCGAGTTTGCAAGAGATTGGGCTCGGTGCGCGATTGGACGATGATGTTGATCCTAATGCTAGCTTCCCTAGGTTAGGGTTTGCAAGAGATTGGACCCGAACCTAGGGAAGCTATAGACCGGCAACAGCGCGAGAGCGTGAGCTTGGTTCTACATTCAGTTGCAACTAGTTCATCCGAATTCTCATTCTAGCAATTTTGATACCGACGAACCACTTTTATGAAATACGGTGAGTAGCGGGGATTCCCCATTCCCTAGGCGTTCTTTATTTGATTTGATATTTCGCACATTTGTCTGACGATTGTGACAGGATCGCCCAAGGCAATTATCTCTCTTAAATAGCCAGGTTGATTAGGAACAAGCACGGTCATTCGTCCTCCCTGTGTTCGATACCCGCTCGCTGCTATACCGTGCGCTTGCGGTAAAACTACAACCGTTCGTCCCGGGTGTGTATCCGGGGCGCGATCAGGGAGCATCAAGGTATCGTGAGCTTGAAGACTTAGACTCTAGGAGATGCAATATGTAATCCATGTAATTTCTATTCTTGCATTTCTCTTTTTGAGTCTAGGATTATTGTAATGCCTTGATAGATGGTCATACTCTCTTGCATATACATTTCACCATCTTAGTGAGCCTTAGGATTATCATAAAATCCAACCTTATAGGTTCATCTAGCCCAAAGACTCATTTGGAGTCTCTGGCTCTCCTTTAGTCGTCTGCTGAAGGTTTTACAGTCGACTGGGTGATTTCCAGTTGCATTTCGAGCCTTCTACAGTCGACTGTGATGCATAGCTCAAGTCAACTTTTCTATTGACTCATCTTGAGCTTTTCGCATAAGTCGACTGATTTTCAATTTACAGTCGCCTGTATTCTTACAGTCGCCTGTGAATAGGTCGACAGTCGACTGTGCGCTTCTTGCATTTTCTGGGCTTCATCCCAATTTGCAAGACAGTCGCCTGATGAAGTTTTTACAGTCGTCTGTATATTTACAGTCGCCTGTGAAATGACCATCAGTCGTCTGAAAGGCATAAGTGCGAAATACGCATATCTCTCTGTTTTACTTCCATCCTCTGCAGCAGTCAACTGATGAAGGATATACAGTCGCCTGTTTATTTTACAGTCGACTGTACTTTGGTCATCAGTCGCCTGTATGCATACTGGGAGTAAGTTGCATCTCTATGTTTCTTGTCCATCCCTGCAGCAGTCATCTGATGAAGGATATACAGTCGACTGTCTGTTTTACAGTTGCCTGTGTAGTCTTCTACAGTCGACTGTCCTGGCTCAGATTATAGCCATTGGGATTTTTCTAGCCGTTGAATAGTCGATTGCCATTTGTTCATCAGTCGACTGTCTGTGCCATAAACTGCCAAAATCTAACCGTTGCAGATTTATTCCCTTTGGGGTTTTGGCTGGTTTTATGGGTTCCTTTGGGCTTCCTATATAAAGGAGTTGGCTTAGTTTATTTATAACTCTTGGTTATTATTGAATATCTTTGAGAATCAATAGCCACTCCTAATCTCTCCCATTTCCCTCTCATGAGCACATTTCTCTTCATGCATTGAAGCTAGCTCATAGGGAAATTCTTCAAGGGATCTAATTCTCATTCCTTTCTTGGAGAACATCTTTCTTCTCTTCATTTCATACACTCAAGTGAGAAGTGTTAGGATTCATTCCTAGAAGAGAGAAAGATCATCAAGTGCAATCAAAGCTAATCTCAAGCACTTGGTCATTCACTTGCATGCCTTCTTCATCGTATTGGTAAGACCATATCAAGGCATATGTAAGTGTTGTTTCGTTTTGTTCTTTGTTTCAAACCCTAATTCTCTTTGTGGGAATTAGTAACTCTCTTTGTGGGATTAACTCTCTTAGTGGGAGTTTTGGTGTCCTAGTGTAGGTCTAATCCTAATTCTCTGAGTAGGAGTTAATAATTCTCTAGGTGGAAGTTTTACCCCTGTGTACGGTTGGTTGGGTCCTTGTGTAGGGCAAAATCCTCTTGGTGATGTATCTCCTTGCGAGATTGTATTCACTTCTCTTTGTGGGAAATATAGTGAATACTGGTGTGGCTGGACGTACCCAAGTTTTGGGGAACCAGGGTAAAATCCTTGTGTTTGCGATTGTTGTTGAGCACTCTGTTTATTTCTGCTGCTTATTGTGCTTTAATTTTAGTAACTTTTAATTAAGCACTTTGCATGCTATTACACTATTCACCCCCCTCTAGTGTGTGTAGCCCCGCAGGGTCCCTAACCCTTTAGGTCTCTTGAGAGTATTTGATGGATAAGAGTGGACTTATCCAATACCTACATAGGGCTGATGATGTACTTTAGAGTACTCATCCATATATCCTTTAAAATGGTCATTATCAAACCTATTATCCAACCGATGTCCAGCTTTTACCAAGCATATAGGACATGTTACTAAATGGTGGATAACACTGGGAAATCAAATAATATTTACAACCGGAGTATTGTTGAACACCCTGAAGTACGTGTTCACGCCTAAAATGGGTAATATAAATAAATCATTAAAATGATTTAAACGGATTACTTATCCATTAAAAATCCAGTTGTAGGTGACTACATGGGAACATGCAATTACAATACAAACCATTAAAATGTCTCCTTAGAACATATTTATATGAGACTGATCACCTCATATAAACAGTTTCCGAGAACCCCTAACGAGGGAAGCGTTTAGAGTACATCTTATAGATTGTACCATGATGAGCACACATCCCCATATCACCACTATAAACCATCAAAATGCACTCTAAACAGGGGAAGCATTTAAAATCACTTCTCCTAAGATGTGCTTTGATGGGATCTCCCCCAAAGATTCGATGAGATCCTGAAGATCCTTCACATCTTTAATTCCCCAGTATTATGTTCAACAAAAATATTATAATCATCCATAAGCCTGAAGCTCAATTTGACCATTTCAAGCATTAATACCTGTGATCTGATTATCATAAATTGTGATGAGATCCTAAAGATCCACACTTATGAAATTGTTAATCAGTTATCAGACATAGTTACTGACAATATAAATATTATCAAATTCACACAGTTTGATGTCACGATAACTCAAAATCAGTTTTTTATTTTTTAATTTCAGTACTTATGGAAATATGGAGATGTTATGGAAATTAGAGACCAGATTTCACTTTTATAGTTTTACTAGTCATAACCCATGCCCGCTGGCACGGTTCATTCAAGATTTTCCCTGCAAAATCTTTGTTCCCCAAAAAATTATTTTCACAGACAAAAAGAACAATAAATTAGCGTAAAAATATTAAGCAGCATAGACACATTCGACACGGGCGTCTTCAGTGCAGAACAACAAATTCGGCGCCCGCACCTTTGGCACGGAACAACAAATTAGCGTAAAAAATTTAGCGGGCGCGGGCTCCTTCGGTGCAGAACGAAACAACAAACCTCAGTGTATTTTTACGGAACAACAAATCTCAGGGTATTTTTACACCAATTTGTTGTTCCGCTAAATTGTTTTACGCTAAATTTTTTATTTGGTTTAATTTAATAGATAATGCTTCTCCATAATTTTTCCCAATGCACTTTTAATTTCAAAGTTTAGGTTTCCAATGCACTTTTCCCCCAAAATTTAATCTGCCCAATCTTTTCCAAGACACTTCTAATTTCAAAGTTTAGGTTCCCAAGGCATTTTTTCCCCAAATTTAATCTCCACAATCTTTCCCAAGAAACTTCTAGTTTCAAAGTTTTGATTCCCAAGATACTTTTCCCACCAAAATTTAAGTTTTCCCAATAAAATTTTCACAAAATCCAATCTCAACCATTGATTTACCAAGATCAAATCTCAGCCACTCTTTATCTTGTCCTAGTCAGCCCTATAATTCAAAAAACGTTGTCAAATGTATAATAGACTAGTCGTTACACGTGCCCGCGGGCACGGTTCATTTAAGATTTCCCCCGCGAAATCTTTGTTTCTCGAAAAATTATTTCCACAGCCAAAATTTAACAGAACAATAAATTAGCGTAAAAATATTTAGCGGCACGGACGCCTTCGGCGCGGAACAACAAATTCGACACAGGCGCCTTCGACGCGGAACAACAAATTTGGCCCCGCGCCTTCGGCACGGAACAACAAATTAGGTAAAAAAATTTAGCGGGCGCCTTCGGCGCGGGACTCAGGGTCTTTTTACGCTAATTTGTTGTTCCGCTAAACTGTTTTATGCTAAATTTTTTATTTTGTTTAATTTAATGGATCATACTTCTCCACAATCTTTCCCAGTGCATTTTTAATTTCAAAGTTTAGGTTCCCAAGGCATTTCCCCCCCAAATTTAGTCTCCACCATTTTTTCCAAGACACTTCTAATTTCAAAGTTTATGTTCCCAAGGCACTTCCCCCCAAAATTTAATCTCCGCAATCTTTCCCAAGACACTTCTAATTTCAAAGTTTTGGTTCCTAAGACATTTTTTCCACCAAAATTTAAGTTTTTTCACTAAAATTTTAACAAAATCCAAGCTCAACCATTGATTTTCCAAGATCAAATCCCAGCCACTCTTTATCTTGTCCTAGTCAGCCCTAGAATTCAAAAAACGTTGTCAAATGTATAATAGATTTCCGCACATCTTGATCAAACCATATTTTAAATTTTGATCCTGAATATTGGCAGTCATGATTACTGGTTAAATCTCTCAAATCAAGTGTTAATCAATGTAAATGCAAACCAACATCTGATTTTTTGTCTAAACCCCAACAGGTTGGGCTAGCAGTCGGTGTTGTAATTCTTTGCGTTGGGGTAGGGACATTGGCACTGTACCATGGAGATCGAGCATTCAAGACATTGCAAGGCAGAGTGTTTGCTTCACTTTGGTTGTTGGTGTCAACCCTTGCAGTTGCAAGGGCCTTTCTATACCTAGCGGAGGCCAGAATCGATAAGAGACATAGGAGAATTGCTAAGTGGGTGTTACAAAGGGATTTGACGGTAGAAGATTTGTTTGCTGCGGACATTAATCATAGTGGATTCATCAGGTAGGCATTGAATTCTTATCTTCATTGGCTCCATTCTATTTAGCCTCAAATTCTCATGTGAGTATATATCTTTGTGTTGCTTATGTTTTTAGCATATAACTTGTTTATCTTTTAGGCCCTCAGAATGAACACAATCACCACAATTTGATGAAATACTTTTTTTCTATAAACCCCCAAAAAGTTAGCCCGAGAGCAAGAATTGCATGAATACTCTCTCTAAATGAGCAAGTTGCAGAGCCATTACAGGCTTCGTTCCTCCGGTAGCGTCCCGTTCTCATGGGAGAACATCCCCGGGATCAGCAAAGTAGCGCCTCATCGGGCCGAGGAAAGTTCGGAACCGGTGCACATCGTCAAGCTACAACCCCCGTCGGGCCCTGAGGACAGCCCGAGGAGGTTTTTGGGCCGGTACAGCATCCACGTGCCCCTCCCTCTATGCCCGTTCCAGCCCAACAGTTATAGGCATGCATGGAGATGATTGAGGAGGGGTGATGACCCATTCTTGGCTGCATACATCAGTTGCCTTCATTTGCATCCCTTGTATCATGCTGACCATGTCAGCAGCAAGTGCAACTCCGACAGCACCCCAAGCCACTATCATGCTTTTCTTTGGTTCAACTCTGATGCACGTGCAGTTCTAGTACATGACTCCACCGGCAAAAATGTGCTTAGTGTCCCTCCATCCACTGTTCTCTACGACCACAACTTGATCTTGCACTTGTCCCATTCTCTGCGGTTCGACGAGAACACCTCGAACCGGTACTCCATCCCATTGATACTTGCTCATATTGCTAAACATCGGATGTACCAGCGTGTGATGGTTTGGAGACCTAGATGGATCATACATCAGCCCAATGGATTCGTAACTGTAGAAGCTGTTTGGTAGAGTGATGCGGTTGCCTTCCATCGTCACATGATTACAGAGGTACACGAACCTTTCGCACATGTCCAATAGGTAATGGAGGTAGAGGAGCCTGTTGGTGGATGGCAATATATTTAGGACATCGACGTCGTCTCCTATGAATCACAAGAAAGCATCGGGCACGCTGATAAGCTCGCATCTACCAAGCGTGCCATCTAGAAACAAGAGGCATCGGTTCGTGGTGTCGAAAGAAACCGAGCAATGTTTAGTTGTGAGCCCATATTGCAGCATTTGAACAGATGATTGTCGGAGATGACCCGATTCCAATTATTGCTCACGGACTTGAGCCGACATAAGGATTTGAAGGGAAACCGAGAGAGGATGCTGTAGATTATGACCTCTTCCGGCAAGTTACGCGACGCAACTCACGTCGCTGATACTGCACTGCTGCTTTCTTGAGCTTTTCGCCGGCTTCAGCTGCTCATTAGACATGGAAGATTGCTAAGGATGATATCTCAGTGAGAGATGTTAGGGAAGAACAGAATTATAATTTGTATGAAATTGTCAAATCTGAGAGGTCTTAAGTCCAGGCACCAAGCACCCTCAATACCAGACGTCTTATGATGAGCTTTTCCATATAAGACCAAGAATCAAATAGCCAAGAGATTGGTACATTAATGATACATTAATTAGGGAACGGAGATTGATACCAGGGTGCAACTGCCAAAAGGTGCAACAATATCCTTATCGAACACGCCTATCCGGTAGAAAACATCTTTCAGATGCTGCGGACCTAGAACAAATGACAAATGCATTAAGTTGCAATTTTCTAAAGATCAAATAACTTTGAGAATTTATTTTAAAAAATTGCATCATCTATGTTGACGTCACGGTAATAAAATCCAGGCATTTGATGCTGAATTTTTTTGAAGAGAATTATTTTCTTCTCTTCATTGAGAATATTTACTTCACTAATATGTATTGCCTAGACATGCTTTCCTAATCATGCAATATAAAGCTCCTAGTCAAGCACATGAGAGAGTTACAAAATATTGCTTCAGGTTTGTAGTCGGCCCAGCACGTCGATGTAGCATGCATGCGATCCGCATCTGAGAATGCGAGGAAGCGACATCCTGTCATATGGATTTCAAAGCAGCAATTATTCGAACAGGTGGTGTGCAAGCAGAGTTCTGACCTTTCATTAAATAGTTGGTGTGTATAGAACACTTGGATGAAAGACCTGACATCATTTTGTCTAGCAGGTCGAAGGCGTATGCTTGTAGCAATAAAGTTTGGCTGATTTTTTAGATGGGAAAAGTGTAGATTCATCGCTACATTAATGGCCATATGAGGCAATTTTGCTATCGTTTCGGGGCTGATTTGGGACAGTTGTAATCAAGGGAAATGCGAGGAAGCGACATCCTGTCATATGGATTTCATAGCAGCAATTTCTTGAACAGGTGGTGTGCAAGCAGAGTTCTAACCTTTCATTGAATAGTTGGGGGCACAGGACACTTGGATGAAAGACCTGACATCATTTTGTCTAGCAGTTCGAAGCTGTTTTTAGGTTGGAATAATGTAGATTCACCGCTATGTTGATGGCCATAAGAGGCAATTTTGCTATCGTTTTGGGTATAACTTGAAATATACCACAAACGTTAGGGTATTTTTTTGTGATTTTCCATATGAAGAAAGAGGGGATGGGTAAAATTGTCCAGATTTCATCACATGCTGTCACATGTTTAGTCATTTGGACGGAAATAAAAAAGTATCAAGTTAATACCGACATATAACGTAAGAGTTTAAATATGTACAACTTAAAAGTTCATGATATTAAGATGATATTAAGTTGAAAGATACCCCAAACGTTAGTGTATTTTTTTGTGAATACCCCAATTAAGGCTTCAAGGTTTCTCACCAAGAATGTTGACTTCTCAATGGGTTAGAATCTTTCTCGGGTTAGTAATTTTGATCTCAAATACTTCATTCATTATTCATTCCCTCGTTAAACCGAGTTTGGAGCTTATTTATAGGCTTACAACTTGAAACAAATCTTCTCTTATCTGATGTGAGAGTATACTATATAATTAAAATATCAAATAAAATCAACATAATGCTACCGATAGAACCAAATAAAAATAAATACATAACTAAATTTCAAATAAATAAAACTTAGTCTTTAAAAAATTCATCACATGGCGAATGGTATCAGAAAAAGTACAACCGATAAAGATCAATAGTCTCTTGTATTTAAAGAAGAGATATCTTTGAATTTTGAAATGATATTAAATAAAGAATCACGAATGTACTTTGTCAGGAAACCATAACAAATCTACAAGAGATAAGAAGGTGCTCAAAATCTATTGATTGGTAGATTGTAGAGTATCTGGGATAATAAAATCAATATACTCAATCAGCTCAAATGGTGCCTCTAATTGTAGCTCTGGTATAAGATCAATAAGTGACTCAAGTTGGACTCAAGTTGGGGCTTTAACTCTGACTGTGGTGATGGAGCAAAATCAAATTGATGCTCTAGTTCTGGCTCGGGCTCAATCTTTTGTGCATCCTTGGGTTCAAGCTAAATTGTAGACTTAGACTTTAGTTCACGCTTTTGCTCAATTTCTTAATGTTTTAGTTTCAGTTTCACCATTTGTAGAAGCTTATTGATACATGCATGAATCTTTTTGATTTCATCACAAGGGCTTGGTTGTCACCATTTTTAAGCTTTGAATGTGATGAAGATTGAGGCAAATGACAAATTGATTGCTGTTTGGAATGTGATGAAGATTGAGGCAAATGACAAATTGATTGGTGTTTGGAAAGATGCTGATATTAAAGTTTCGTTCTCAGTCAAGACCAATTGGACTTTTGTCTCTTAAAATAAAGAGTTTCTCCTTTTAATTTGTGTTCAGAACATAAGAGTTTATTTTTATCCGTTAGATCATAGCAATATGAAAGAACTTTCATAACACTAATATCTATCGCATCCTTCAAAGATGGATAGAGCACAATACTTTCTATACTCATTTTCTGTAAAATTACAGGCATTCAGATATGTACTATAATTTTTTTTTCAAAATATACTTTAAAGCAAGGTTTGATGTATCGGTCGAAATCCAAGGTTTCGACCGTTTCATTTCGGTCTCGGTGGTCGTTGAAACTGAAACGGCCATCCAAACTCGGTTTCGGCCGGAACGGCGCTGTTCCGGCCGAAACCCATAAGAAAACTGAAAAAATAAATAAAAGTCAAACAAAATTTTAAGAAACCCTGTGGTGTTTTGGTGTTGCAAACGCTATTGCCTTTTGGTGTTGCAGTCAATTCAAGCAGCACATTATGTTGCATGTCAGCTGTAATGCAGCAACATAACTCGATCTTGGATACCCTTAGAAGTCTAGTATGTAATTATTGCATCACTTGGTATACATTTCAAATTGTTCCGGGCTCATATGGTGTATTATAATTTGTATTGATTGTAAGGCAACATCTAGCTAAGATATTAACATGTATCCTAAAAAAAACCATGTAGTTATTTATATAATTATATGGATGAATTAGAAAGGATCTAACTATCTAATTAGCTTATGGCACGAAAATAGAAGCATTTAACGAACTTGATTCATAAGCCAACATATGCAGCGAAGGTAGTGGCATATATATATTACTGTACCATAACTGGTTGCATACAAATATATTACAACCACCTCAGCCTAACTCAGCCTATAGGTACAACCCATGAATCCAAAGAAGATTATGTTAGTTTTGCATGCATATGCTTAAATAACAAGGCAAATTCCATTGTCTATAAGTATTGACTTATGAGAATCTTCTTTATTGAAGAAGCTTAACCATCTTTATTTTGCTTGTTTTTTAACAATTTACGGCAGCCTTTTAGTCTTTCTGTTGGCTTTACGTTTAGTACAATCCTATTAATTTCAAAAAACAGACGATATATATTCAGAAAAAAATGTCAATAATTAAACATATTTTGACAAATACACACATTTTAGTTGGAGTTTGATTTCCTTTTCATGAACTCATTCATCTCTCTGTAGTCGGACTCAGGCTCCCATGATGCTAAAAGTATTTAGGGGACTAACCAATCGAATTGCATTTGATCGTTGAGGTCTCACAGTACCATCTTGATAACATAATGATGCATCGAGTGGTAGGTCTTTGAATGGCTCACACAACTTCGGAGATAACTCATAAACGATGGTCCATGATCAGTGAAAAGTTCTTGATGCGTTTATTTTTCCTGTAAATTTGATCTAGATTGCAGCAGTGAAAAGTTCTTGATGCGTTTATTTTTCCTGTAAATTTGATCTAGATTGCAGCAGAATTTCAATTTCTCAATGCTAATTGCTGCATGTGCTACTTGTCATGAATCTGATTTCTTCGATATTTCCTGATTCCATATGTTCTTTACAGTTTTTCCATTATCACAGCCATTGCTGTGGTTGATCTGATCTTTTAATGTCAACAATATGCTTTGCTTCCCTGTATTGCTGGTTTCATTTTGGTTTTTTTACTGGGTATGGAGATCGAGCATTCAAGACATTGCAAGGCAGAGTGTTTGCTTCATTTTGGTTGTTGGTGTCAACACTTGCAGTTGCAAGAGCCTTTCTATACCTAGCGGAGGCCAGAATCGATAAGAGACATAGGAGAATTGCGAAGTGGGTGTTACAAAGGGATTTGACGGTAGAGGATTTGTTTGCAGCGGACATTAATCATAGTGGATTCATAAGGTAGTTATTGAATTCTTATCTTCTTTAATTCCATTCTGTTTAGCCTCAAATTCTCATGTGGATATGTATCTTTGTGTTGCTTATGTTTTTAGCATATGAATTTTATATTTATTTGAATATTTGACTTATACTAGGGTCCTCATGTTTCATGGGTCATAATTGCTTCCCTGCTTTTCTGTTTTTATGTCCCCACAATCTGTTCTAAGTTTTGTTAGATTGGAGCTTTTGATCTGACCGAATGCATGCTGCCTTTTGTGGTTTAGAGTATCATGTTTTCTGTGTCTCCCCATGGGGGACATGGTCTTCTTCTGAATGACTCCATCAGAACATGTAAACTTTTGTAGATACTTAGGACTGTAAATGGTATCTTCTAAAGACATGAAAACTCGATCAGACCACCATTTTTCGCATTTTTCAAGTTCAGGTTTTGAATTTGAACCCGGAATCCTTCTCGGATTGGATTCACGTGTGATCCTTTCTAAACCCCCAAAACCTGATAACTAATCTGAAATAGGAATGACTCTTATGCTTATTTGATTATAATCTAGTTGATATAGTTGTAAAGATAACTTTACAATATTGATGAAATGATAAGATATTAATTTTATCAATTTTCATGTTATAGAATAGAAGTCCGAAGGAGGAAGAACTTTCAACCTAAACCCAATTTTAAATCCAAATTGGGTAAACGTTTGGCTCTTACTTGAATCCAATCCATGTCTGATCCATTTACAAATACCCTATACTTCTATGGATGTATAGAGACCCTAGAAAAGTAGAGTTGTAGATGTTCTCTTGAAAAGCATGGATGTAGACCGAGCCTTGTGCATACCCTGCATCAATACAAAATCTTATTTTTTTTTTGTTGGAACAAATATTTATGTGATACTTCAAAACTTAAGTAATCACAGAAAGAAGATTTTGGGCTTGTTTTCAAATTTCAGTGTTAATTGCCTTTCAATTTGATGTCAAGATGATTATTGGCATAGCTCCATGAGAAGGATTCACGTTGTTATTGCAAACATATGGGATTATGTCTTTTTCCTTGTATTTGAACTATTAGTATCAATTGTCTTTCCATCTTCATCTTCATCTACCATATATATAGTGAGCTTTGATAGTGGAGGTTGAAATCTTGTATGGCTTGCAAACAAGCAATATAGTATGGATTGTGGAGAACCAAGGGAGCAAAGGGATGCTCAGTTGTCATTTATCCTTGTGACCCTTTTAGGATGTGTTTGGCAAAGGGTGTTAGAGTTGGGGTTGTAGAGATTTTAAGGAGTGTAGAGTAGGTAGTTGGAGAGGACTGTAGTAACCCCAACACCCCAGCTGGTGGCCATTTTGCCTTTAAAAATATAGGCGAAGTGAATGAAGCACCCCCCCCCCCCCCCCCAAAAAAAAAAAAAAAAAAAAATTTGCCAATAACACGCTTAACAAATTTTACCAATATCCATGTCTTTATAGCTGTTTGGCTTAGGTTAGAATTGACATAGCCCTTGTCTAACCTGAATGGTCTTAAACACGTTGACTAGTGGTTAAGCTTAGCATGTTAAGATTGGATCTTGTGACAAAGGAATGAGGGAGAATTAGTACCATGTATGAAAAGTTTAATACCCTGTCTAATAATGTTCAAAGTTTGGTTTAACAAGAAAATGATATTTTGTTTCTGGACATGTATACCAAGTAGATCCTTAATTTAGTTGAATACTTGCAATTACGAACACACGCAAGGATCTAATCCTGTTGGTGACATAACCTACACTGGGATCTTCATGGTTTAAACCATCAAAGCTTTCTATATTTAAAGGTAAAAAAAGCACACCCCATTTGTAAGTCCATCAACAACTATTTATGATCTTTTATTTTCTATTGAGTCATTGATTCTTGGGATATCCATCTTTCTGTTGGGATGCTTCAAGATAAGTAGTATATCCAATAAACATAGAAGTCTTTATCCTTTGTCTTTTCCTTGGTAGATCGTGTAGGCAGGTGATGTACTAAAAATGTGAAAATTGGAAGAAATGGAAAAATTAAGGAATGTTGTGAATGGGTATTTACTGGGTTGGTGAGTTATTGGGCCAACCCAAGTGGTTGGGCCCATACCCACTTGTATTCTCCCCTTTGGCTATAAATATAGACTTGAGGGTTCTCCCCTCAATAGTTGATTCATAACACGTTATCAGCACGAGTCTCTAAAATTTTTTTTCCCACAAATTTTTCCGTTCGTTGCGAAGGCGAAGGCGAAGGCGAGACGGTAGATCCACGAGCGCGGTGCAAGGCTTCCTCCATCAAGGGTCGTCATCCGCGTAGGGCTTCGAGCAACCGTCGCTATATCCGGAGGACGGATATAGAGGTAAAAACTCTAAAAACAAAGTTTTTAAATCATACGTATGATTACCCCTCCCCTAGATCTCACAAGATCGTCATGGGGATTCATCGTCGCCTTGAAAACGACGGATTTTTCTTCCCAAAAATCAATTTTTTTTTCTAGGGTTTTTTTGGATTTTGTCAAACCCTAGATCAAACCCCGCCGGCGGCCTCGCCGCCGCCCCCCCCCCCCCCCCCCCCCGCCCCCCCGGCCACGCCGCCCACCCCCCCATAGGGGGGGGGGGGCGGCAGCCGCCGCGCACCCCCCCTGCAGGGGGGGCGGCCACCGCCGTCCCCCCTGCAGGGGGGGCGGCGGCCCCCCCATCCCGTGCCCGCCGTCCCCCCCCCGCAGAAGGGGGGCGACGGCCCCCCCGCCCCCCCCCCCCCCCCCCCGCAGCGGGGGGCGGCGGCCCCCCCTGGCCACGCCCCCCTCTGCGGGGGGGCGGCGGCCCCCGCCCCCCCCCCCCCCCCCCCCCCCCCCCCCGCAGCGGGGGGCGGCGGCCCCCTGGCCACGCCCCCCCTCTGCGGGGGGCGACGCCCCCCCCCCCCCGCAGCGGGGGGCGGCGGCCCCCTGGCCACGCCCCCCTCTGCGGGGGGCGACGGCCCCCGCCGTCCCCCCCCCCCCCCCCGCAGCGGGGGGCGGCGGCCCCCCCTGGCCGCGCCCCCCCTCTCTGCGGGGCGGCGGCGGCGGGGCCCCTCGCCGTAACCCTAAACCGAAAGAAAAAAAACTGTGCTTGAGCTGTGGGCCTGAAGCCCACAGCAGATCTGTGGGCTTCGGGCCCACAGAATTCAACACACACAAAAAAAAATTTCAGATCTGTGGGCCTGAAGCCCACAGCAGATCTGTGGGCTTCAGGCCCACAGATTTCCCAAAAAAAAATAGTCAGATCTGTGGGCCTGAAGCCCACAGCAGATCTGTGGGCTTCAGGCCCACAGATTTTCATCAAAAAAAAATTGGGGGGAGGCAATAGGGCTATGAATGTGCCTCAAAAAGGCAACCTATTAGCCTAAAATATTAATGGGGATTCAAAGGCAAAATATTCGTGAAAAATCACGGTAAATTACTGGGGCAAATATCGGGCAGACAAGGGCGTTTTGGGGATTTGTTGGGGGACTTTTTGGGACGACGAGGGAGACTTTTCCCTCTGACAAAGAAAATGTTAATTTTGGCTCTTAATCAATTTGATTGATTAAACCATTTACTTTACAACCTATGCATCGTAATCTCTTTTACATGCTTTACATCTCTGGCAAAATTATGTGGATATTATTTGCGTGGTTGTACATTTTATTTAAAAACTTAATAATTAGGAAGATCCTGCGACCGCTCTGCCGTTAGTTACCTAACCTAACGGTGTATGACGTTGCCCAGTGGTCCAATAATTATTAAGTGATTAAATATTGCTTTATCCTCATATGAATAAAACTGCCTGTGATGTCTGTGGATGAAAATGTTGATGAGCACAATATTCTTGCATGAATTGCTAAATGTGGTTTTTGGATCGGCCGTTTAGTCCCACAGTTTAATTCCCGCACTTTTCTTTTATTTTTGAGAGAAATTGTAGTGAGGATTTTATGTAAATGTCAAACAAAGAAGACCTATTTCCATGGAGTCGGAAGCTACGCTTGAAGACGAAGATATGAAAATGGGACCCACTGGGTTTCCAAAGTTGTATTTTCATTTTAATTCAAGCTGCAAATTTGTATAATTTGGACTATGGACTTTTGGATTCTTTCTTGTGGGACTGGCCGATCCACACATTTAGCTTTTCATTAAATATTGCTTCCGCATGAAAATGTTTTTTATGGTTGATTATTAATTCATGCATGTTTGTGCTCTGCTAGATAAATGGCTAAAATTGCAAGCGTTGACTTTGAAGTGCTGGATGCATCAGGCAGAAACTATCTAAGCTGGCAGCTAGATGTTAAGTTTCACCTGCGGGCCAAGTCCCTCATCACTGCTGTGACTGAAAAAGAAAATGTTAGCGATATAGAGAAGGCGCAAGCCATCATCTATATTCGCCGCCATGTGGACAAGACCTTAAAGGCTGAGTACCTTACGGTCGAAGATCCACTTGAGCTATGGACCCCCCTTGAGGACATGTATAAACATCAGAGAGATGTCATACTCCCAAGGGCGAGATATGAGTGAGAGAACCTGAGACTGCAGGACTTTAAGTCCATTGCTGAATACAACTCAGCACTTTTTAGCATCACCTCACGCCTGAAGTTGTGTGGTGAAAAAGTCTCAGAAGATCACATGCTGGAAAAGACGTTTACGTCTTTCCATGAAAAGGATGCGATACTTATGCAGCAATACCGTGAACGTAAGTTCACCAAGTATTCAGAGCTGCTGTCATGTCTTCTCATGGCCGAGCAAAACAGAGAGCTTCTTCTCGCCACTCACAATATGCGCCCTCCCGGCACTGTCCCCCCACCAGAAGCTCACCATACCTCTTCCTTCAAAAAGAAGAGGGACAATAAAAGAAAAGAAAGACCACAGAAAGGGGGGCAACAGAAAAGAGCCAAGGGCCCACCACAGCAGCGCAAGAATGAAGGGAAGCGCAAGTTCACCTGGCGCAGGAATGATAACAAGAAAAACAATGCACCCCCACCCAAGAGGGACTGGGAAGACCAGTGCCAAAGCTGTGGCATGACAGGCCACTGGTCTAGAGTGTGCAGGACCCCAGTGCATCTCCAGGAGCTTTATAAACAAAGCAAGAAAAAGAATGCTGAATCAAACCTGGTGGCTGCAAACAATGCAGTCAAATTTACAGCAAAAGACTTCGAGTCAGATAATCTGCTTGATTAGCCTGTTATCATTTATCTTAGCATTTCTATTGTATGAACATTTTTATTTCATGAGAGCTTTTATGTATCTTCAATTCTGCTGAATAAAATTTAGCTTTTCTGAATGCAAATGTTTACTCATTTTTAGATGGAATGCTCTCATGACTGCTTAGTAGACAGCGCATCAACACATACAATCCTTCAACACAAATGCTATTTTCATAGCATTATCCCGTATAAGAGCCCTGTAAACACAATTTCAGGGCCATCGGACATAATTGAAGGTTCTGGGAATGCAACATTGTTGCTCCCCAATGGAACAGAAATAAAAATAAAAGATGCACTTTACTCTCCGAATTCCAAGAGAAACTTACTAAGTTTCAAAAATATCCGTTTTAACGGATTCCACTTGGAAACAGCAAATGTCAAAGAAAACGAATTACTGTATGTAACGTCTCAAGAAAATGGAGTTAAAACCATTCTTGAACGTTTTGAGAGCCTCTCATCAGGCCTCTACCATACAAAAATTCGGAGAGAGGAAGCAAACCTGACGGAGCACCTGAAGTGCCCGACATCGGCCAAATTCTTACTTTGGCACGATAGACTTGGCCACCCCGGATCTGTGATGATGCACCGCATCCTAGCACAATCCCATGGGCATAACCTGAAGAACCAGAAGATTCTTCAGAAGGGCGAATTCCCTTGTATACCCTGCTTTAAGGGTAAATTAATAACAAGGCCATCACCACTTAAAGTGGATATCGAGTCTCCTAGCTTCCTTGAAAGAATACATGGAGACATATGTGGACCTATCCACCCCCCTAGCGGGCCTTTTCGGTACTTTATGGTACTGATTGATGCATCTTCAAAATACTCGTATGTGTGTCTACTTTCAACCCGTAACTTAGCTTTTCCAAAGCTTTTGGCACAAATAATAAAGTTGCGGGCGCATTTCCCAGACAACCAAATAAAGAAAATACGTCTGGATAATGCGGGGGAATTTACCTCTCAGTCATTCCAAGAATATTGCCAGGCAACGGGAATAGAAATTGAACATCCAGTGTCACATGTTCACACCCAAAATGGGTTAGCTGAGTCGCTAATCAAAAGACTCCAATGGATCGCACGACCATTACTGATGAAATCCCAGTTGCCGGTGGATGCATGGGGACATGCAATTTTGCATGCTGCGTCACTAATAAAAATAAGACCCTCAGGAGGTCAGAGTCTATCTCCAATGCAACTCGCATATGGAACGCCGCCGAACATCTCTCACTTGAGAATCTTCGGCTGCGCAGTTTATATCCCCATTGCACCACCACAGAGGACCAAGATGGGCCCTCAACGTCGCCTAGGTATCTACGTAGGGTTTGACTCACCCTCCATTATAAGATACCTAGAACCCCAAACGGGGGACGCCTTCAAGGCACGCCTTGAAGACTGCAATTTTGATGAGACGTATTTCCCCAAAATGGGCCTAGACATCGAAAAGTCTAGTGCAAAGCAAATGTTGACGTGGGATACAAAAAGCTTGACCCACTACGATCCGGTAACAAGACAATGTGATGATGAGATCCGGAAGATCTTACACATCCAGGACACAGTCCATAGATTACCGGACTCGTTCACTGACAACCAGAAGATTGTCAGATCACACATCCCTGCTGCGAATACTCCAGCTAGGATTGACATCCCGAAGGATGGATGCAATCCACCTGCAGCAGAAGTGGCTGCACCTCAACAGAAAAGAGGCAAACCACCAGGCTCCAAGGATAAAAATCCAAGAAAAAAAATATCCGGAGACCTTGGGACGATACCCCCACAGAGAAACGAGCTCGTGTCCATACACTCTCCCCTCCCGGAATCCACTGCAGAGGAACTGCCGGGAGAAACAGAAATATCACTAAATTATGTACGTACAGGGGAGGTATTGGACAGAAAGAGTACAGTCGTCGACGATGACTTCGCGTTTCACATTGCCATTCACGTCGCTGGAAGCGATGATGATTATGAACCACACTCCGTTGCTGAATGCAAACGTAGAGATGATTGGCCAAAGTGGAATCAGGCAATAGAAGCCGAGCTGGACTCGCTTCAGAAATGAAAAGTCTTTGGGCAAATAGTCCAGACACCTACCGGTGTCAAACCTGTGGGATACAAATGGGTATTCGTCAGAAAAAGAAACGAAAATAATGAGATCGCACGCTACAAAGCTAGACTTGTAGCACAGGGATTTTCCCAAAGACCGGGCATAGACTATGACGAAACATACTCCCCGGTCATGGATGCGATCACGTTCAGATTCCTGATAAGCTTAACAGCAAAGGAAGGCCTAGATATGCAGCTAATGGATGTTGTGACTGCGTATCTATACGGCAATCTCGACAAGGAGATCTACATGAAACTTCCTGATGGCTTTTCAATGCCTGCTGAACTGAAAGACAGACCTCGGGACGTCTATTCTGTTAAGCTACAAAGATCATTGTATGTGTAATGCCCTACCAGCTACTGCACAAGTACTAGAGGGGGGGTGAATAGTACTTTAAAATAATAAGGCGTATAATTCCAAATTAAATTGCACACAACTACCAAATCAATTTGCGGAAGCTTAAATTGAATGACAACAATGAAATAAACAAAGCTAACAAACGATGTTAATGGGTTCGGATCCACCCAAGTCTCCCCGACTTGTTCCCGGTGATCCTACGTCCCAACCACCCGGATCCCCTCCGGATACTTGAGTTAGAAACCCTAACTCAAGATTTCCACTATGAATATCTTGTGAAAAACCTTCACAAGATCAAATCATACATGCAATGGCAAAGTGAATCCCACAACCCGGGATCACAAACTTCTCTCACAACCGAGAGAGCCAATAAGCAATATAAAGAGTTTATATGAAATAAATACTCTTACCACAAAATCCTATACCTTGAGTTTTTCTTACCCAATAGGTGGAATGAAGGATTTGAGGAAGATGAAGTCACCAAGCCCTAGCACCAAGGAAATGAGCAGCAATGGGTGCCTAGGGAAGAGTTGGAGACTTGGATCAAGCAATAGCTTGAAGAGCTCACCAAGAACAAGCTTCTCTCTAGATCTAGAAATGAGAGAGAATGGGTTTCTTGTGAGGAAGAGAGCTTTAGATTTGAGGGAGAATAGCTATCTCTTTAGAACTCAATGAATCTCTTAATGGCAGCTCTATTTCAGATAGAAATGACCTAGGTTCGTATTTATAGGGTCCCATAAAAACAAGTTAGGTCAATCTCCAACGGAAAGAAATCTGTGAGAATTAGTCGGTCAAAGAACACTCACTGACCGACTAGTTCATCAACTAGTCGGTCAGTCACAAAGCATGGACCGACTAAGAGCAGATCAGAGAAGAGATAGAATTTCAGACCTAGAAAACTAGTCGGTCCAAGAACACATTCTGACCGACTAGTTTCACAACTAGTCGGTCAGTCAATGAACGTAGACCGACTAAGAGGCAAAACAACATAGTCTGAAGGCAAGTTGACTTAGTCGGTCCAAGAACAAAAGTTGACCGACTAGATTGTCAACTAGTCGGTCATCAAACGTTCTTAGACCGACTAACGGTAAACAGTAGCTTAGGAGAAATTTAGAGTGAACAGTAAGTCTCAACTAGTCGGTCAAAGAAGCATCACTGACCGACTAGTTCACAAACTAGTCGGTCGGTGAGTCAACATAGACCGACTAACTGTAAACAGTAAAGTCCAAGAAATTAAGGAATCAAACTAGTCGGTCCAAGAACAGTTGCCGACCGACTAGATCACCATCTAGTCGGTCAGTACTTGTTCTTGTACCAACTAACATGCACAACAAAGTCCGAATCGAAGCGCGACGCTTCGAGGAAGTTAGAATGAACTTGTGCAAGGATCCTAGAGCTACGAAATGAGCGTAATGAAGATAGAAACGTAAGATATACTCAAGGCTTAACATTCTATCAATCGAAACTAAAAGACTATAAATAAAACCTTAATAAACGGTCTTTGAGAGCTTCGATTGAATCTTCATAACTTCCAAAGCGCTGCAGGAGCTTCAACGAAGCTTTAGGCTTGAATACGAGCTTTTGGAAGTGTTGAGATGTCGCTTTGAATATTCTCGTGAAATTGGCGACGATCTCCAATACTGCGCTCACAAATTGTTAGTTCATGAATTATTTATGTTTGCTCATTATCCAAAACCAAATCCGGGGAGTCCAATATTCAACATTCTCCCCCTTTTTGGTGATGACAAACCAACATAAATAATAATCAAAGATAATAATTCAAATGTAAAATACCTACTCCCCCTGCATTGATGACACGTTAATTCCAAAATGAATATAAATGAATTGCATCAAGCAGACGAGTAAGATAAATAAAATGAATTGATTTTTGAAATATCGGATTTTGAAAATCCTTATATGTATCTTAACTCCCCCTGAATCTAACATATCAAACTAGATTCTTGGAAATTGAGTTAAATTTTTCATTTGCGCTATTTATTATCATTATCTCTCCCCCTTTGGCATTATCCCAAAAATGGGGGGCATACAACGACAATAATTAGGAAATGTAAATCCAACATCGAGAGTCGTAGACAAAGGCAATGGACCAACTTGACACCAAGGGAAAAATTGTGGAAATCAAAACAAGGTGTGCCAAATTTTCCATTATCAAAAGAAAAATCAAAATCATCAAAAATACCAAATGTTTATTCATTTCTTGAATAAAGAAACATACTCTTCAATATTCAATATTCTTGGTTAAATTTGTGCATGGAAAACAATTCTATACAATTATAGAATTTAAATCTATGAAACCAAGTTTTTATGCGTCGAGCGACGAAATCACATTTCAAAAACATTCAACGAATATTAAAATTTGCACGACGAATAAAAGACAAAGTGAACGATGATGAACATATATATATATATATAGACAACATGAGTATATCCAAAAAGATATCACATTGAATATATGAGATACATCATATCAAGCGCTACATATCATCAAAAAGAAATACATCAACATCATCATCATTCTCATCAAAATAAATACAACAGCAGCGACGTCATCCAAAATACATCAAAACATAATAACCCTCATACCCTATCCTAACCCAAAATACTCTCGCAGAGATATATCATCCAAAGCGTATATGGAGAGTCCTCGGAACAACGATCACGAGGAGGAGGCAGGATCTGCAGCGTCCGTGGGTCCAGTCGACGGAGTGGACTCAGGATCTGCAGGGAGTAGAGGCGTCTCAACAGATGGAATCGTCGGGGCAGGAGTCGAGATCTCAGGAACAGGCTCTACAGCAGCAAGGGTCTCGACAGCAGAAGTGTCAACTGGAATATCAGCTGGCTCAGCAACAGGGTCTACAGCAGGCTCTGAAGACTGAAGTGCTGAAGCAGAAGGCTCTGAAGCACCGGTAGAGGTGCCAACTCCAGGAGCAGAAGTGGAAACACCAGCAGCAGCAGCAGCAGTGGCCTCATCGCCACGGGCAAAAGAAGTGACAAGCTCGTCAAGCTCCTCATCGTCCATCTCCTCGGCCTCAGACACCGAAGGAGGAAGCTCAATCCCCATCGTACGAGCCATACGACATACGACCTCCTCAGTACGAGCCAAACGGGAGTCGTGTTGACGAAGTAGACGTACGACATCGTCCAAAGTAGCAGGGGAAGAGGAGGCTGCAGCAGCTGACGGAGTAGACTGGGAAGCAGATGCGGTAGATCTCTGCACGTGACGAAGTGCCGCTAAAGATTTCTTCACGGCCGTCGCGTTCAGAGGAATACCCAAAGGACGCTCATCGTCTGGAGGGAGAGGAACTCGAAAATGACGGAATACGAGAGTCAACAAGCAGGGGTATGGAATGTGCGCAGACTTATTGGTCTTGCGTATACACTCGAAAGAATCCATCTTATCGAGTATCACGCGAGCCCAATTTATCTCGCACCCCAAGAAAAGAGCGTATATGAGCTTCAAAAACGGCTGAGAGGGAAGAGAAGAGGATCCATACTTCGGAAGAAGACATGATTTCAAAATCAGGTTAAGAACCCACGCATTCGGCTTAAAAGATTTCGATGGAACACCAATGAATGCGGAGGGGATAACCTGGAAAATCTCAGAAAGGACAGACTGGTCCAAGGAAGAGATATCGTCTACTGAAATGTCCGAGGGGAGGAGACCACACGACGCACAACCAAGGATCTCCCCCAAGATTTCTGCCGTGAGAACTATAGGAGTTCCCAAGACAGTCGTCTCAATGGAGTGGCTGGCGTCGTACTGGCCTCGAATACGGTTGGCATAGAACAATTTCACGAGGCGAGGGTATGGTTTGGGATTGGCCTTGGGGTCGTATCGGAGATAATCTAGAAGGCCACTATAAGACAGAAGATCAGCAAGGCCGAGGAAATCAGAGAACTGAACGTAATGCTCTAACAACAGTGGACAGTGCTCTATACGGTTGTACGCGGCGAGACACTGAGGGTCATCGCGGCACAACGATATGTCTACACCGCCAACTGGCATAGGAGCTTTACCCTTGGCCTTACGGGTCTTCGGAGGTGGGGTAGGTTCCCTAGTAGGCTCATCCTCAGGGATAAATTCAGAGTCGGAATCGGTAGGAGTAGCCGGAGTATGAAGAATAGGCTTTTTGGTCTTGGATTTACGGGGCTTGACGGATGCAGTCCTAGGCTTCTTAAGAGGGGGCGACGATGGAGAGGCTTGGGTAGACTTGGCACGACGCTTAGGTTTCGGGGGATTCCTAGCGGTAGGTTGTTCTACGGTCATAGGAGAGGCCCCGGAAGAAGTGATCGGAATGCGAGTCTTAGCCATTGTTCTACGAGCACAAGCAAGTAATCACGGAGGATCAATAACCCTAAGCACAAAACCTAGAAGCTAGCACAAAACCCTAGAAGACCAAATGAAATCGAACACACAAACCCTAGAGGAGAAATTTCGAAACCCTAGAAAACCTAGGAGGAGAAAACGAACCCTAGGGCAAGAAATTGACCTAGGAGAGGGAGGGAGATACCTAGGAGGCTGAGTCGACGGCGGCGGACGGCGGCGATGGCCGGAGATAAGGCCGGAGACGACGGAATGCGAAGGGGCTCGAAGGGGGGTTTTGGGTTTTCGAGTGAGAGATGGAGAGACAAACCGACTAAAAGTGATTTTAGTCGGAGGAAAACGTGTATAAGTCGGTCTGGAAGTGAAAAGACTCAACTGCCCTAACATACTTAGTCGGTCACAGTTCAAGAACTGACCGACTAGATTACGATCTAGTCGGTCGGTCAATGAGCTTGAACCGACTAAGTCGAAACAGAGGCACAGAGTGAATTTTAGGGCTAGATTTAGTCGGTCGCAGTATACTTACAGACCGACTAGTTTTCAATCTAGTCGGTCGGAAAGTGTACTAAGACCGACTAACGAAAGAAAAAGATAGGAGATGGATATTTGCTTGATCTAGTCGGTCTGAGTTCATTTGCTGACCGACTAGATGAGCATCTAGTCGGTTGACAAGTGAACGGAAACCGACTAGAAGAGTCCAAAAGTAGAAATTTGATTTCTCTTCACAAACCACTTGGATGATACATCCTAACTCACTCATTAGTCATCTAAATTACCCCATAAAACGTCGAAATCTTAAATACGACATTGAAATACGAATTCGATCATAAATTCAAATAAATCACATAAAATTCCCAAAAATTCAATTAATCTAGCATGAATAAAGTATCGCGAAATATATTAGCATGCAAGATGATTGAATTTAAATATGAATCCTATATCTCGGATTCACCCATAATCCCCAATTCTCGACGCAACCGCACAAAGGAATCCTCCTTTAGGGGTTTCGTGAAAATATCGGCGATTTGCTTTTGGGTTTCAACATACACTAAAATGATGTCCTTTTTAGCAACATGATCATCTAAGAAATGGTGTCGGACATCTATGTGTTTCGATCGGGAATGGTGCACCGGATTCTTTGAAAGACAAATAGCACTTTGGTTATCCACCATGATAGGGCTAGTATCACAATGAATACCAAAGTCCTTCAATTTGTGTATCATCCAAAGAACCTGGGCACAAGCGGCACCGGCGGCAATGTATTCCGCCTCGGTGGTTGAAAGTGATACCGAATTTTGCTTCTTGGAAAACCAAGAGACAAGAGAATTTCCTAGAAAATGGCAAGTGCCACTAGTACTTTTCCTGTCGGATTTGCATCCCGCATAATCAGCGTCACTATATGAGACTAACTCATACGTGCTAGATCTCGGATAAAGTAATCCAAAATCTAAAGTGTAACTTAGATAGCGAAAAATACGTTTAACCGCTACTAAGTGAGAATCCTTAGGTTGAGACTGATAACGAGCACATATACATACGGCAAACATAATATCGGGCCTACTCGCGGTAAGATAAAGTAAGCTACCTATCATACCTCGATATAGACGAATGTCTACATCTTTTCCGCCCGTATCTTTATCAAGATGTGTAGTCGTGCTCATTGGAGTCTTTTTCCCGGAGGCATTCTCCATTCCAAATCGCTTTAGCAACTCCACCGTGTACTTCGTTTGGTGGATGAAGATTGCATCGTTCAGTTGGCGAATTTGGAGTCCTAAGAAATATTTGAGTTCGCCCATGTGGCTCATCTCAAATTGTTCCTTCATCACATTAGAAAACTCTTCGCAAAGAGCGAAGTTAGTATCACCGAAAATGATATCATCAACATAAATTTGAACTAATAAAATATCATTATTCGCATGCTTAATAAAAAGTGTTGAATCGGCTTCGCCCATTTTAAAATTCAAATCCAAAAGAAAATTCTTTAGGCGATCATACCAAGCTCGAGGAGCTTGTCTCAAACCATAAAGAGCTTTCTTTAGTTTAAAAACGTGATTTGGAAATTTTTCATTTATGAAGCCCGGAGGTTGAGAAACGTAAACTTCCTCAACGACATCTCCGTTTAAAAATGCACTTTTAACATCCATTTGAAATAATTTAAAATTCTTATGGCATGCAAAAGACAAAAGTAATCTAATTGATTCTAATCTAGCTACCGGAGCGAAAGATTCTTCGAAATCGATACCTTCCTCTTGACGATAGCCTTGAGCTACTAACCGAGCTTTGTTCCGGACGACGACTTGGTTTTCGTCGGTTTTGTTCTTGAAGATCCACTTTGTCCCTATGACGGTGTGGTTCTTCGATGGCAATGGAACAAGCTCCCAAACTTCATTCCTCTCGAATTGAATGAGCTCCTCCTCCATGGCTAAGATCCAAGCGCTATCTTCGCATGCTTCATTAATATTCTTTGGCTCTATTGATGAGGCAAAGGCACAATTTGCGAAGTGGTGGACTTGCGATCTCGTCTTGACACTATCTTGAATATTGCCAATGACTTGCTCATGAGGATGGTCACGAATGGTATGAAGCCGTTTGGGAATACCTTGATCACTAGGAACATTCTCAACAACTTCATTAGTTGGGTTAGTCTCAATAGAATCAATAGAATCATTAGACTTAGAATTATCAAATGAATCACATAAAACATCCAAAGAATCATTTTCATTAGAAATTCTAGATGGAACAAATCCTTCATTAAATGAGACATGAAGCGACTCCTCGATCGTTGAGGTTCGTTTGTTGAATATCCGGTAAGCTTTGCTACGCGAAGAATATCCGACAAAAATCCCCTCATCGGATCTTGGATCGAATTTGTCCAAACTACCATATGTGTTCTTAATAAAACATTTCGAACCAAAAACACGAAAATGTTTAACTTGAGGCAACCTACCAAACAACAATTCATAACAAGTTTGTTTAGTGCCGGGCCTCAAAAGTATTCTATTAAACACATAGCAAGCGGTGTGTACCGCTTCCGCCCAAAATTGATGGCCAAGTTGGCTATCATCAAGCATAGTGCGAGCACACTCCACTAGCGTCCTATTCTTTCTCTCAACTACACCATTTTGAGGAGGTGCACGAGGGAAAGAGAAGGTGTGAGTAATACCAACTTCATCACAAAATGTCTCAAAAGACTCATTCTCAAATTCACCTCCATGATCGCTACGAATAGTGACAATGGTGGTTCCTAAGAGATTTTGTACTTTCTTAACAAAAATTGTGAAGTTTTCAAAAGCTTCATTTTTATTACACAATGAAAATACCCAAGTAAATCTTAAATAGTCATCTACGATGACAAGTCCATACCTTGCATTTCCTAAGGAAGCTACTCTAGTTGGCCCAAATAAATCTAGATGTAATAGCTCTAGTGGCCTTTTAGTAGAGATGCTTTTCTTAGGTTTAAATGAAGATTTAGGAAGCTTGCCGCGTTGACAACAATCACAAAAACTTTTCTTTTCAAAAACAAGCTTCGGAAAACCTTTAATAGAATTCAATTTTGAAAGCTTATATAGTGTTCCAAAGTTCACATGTCCAAAGCGTCGATGCCATAAGTGTTGTTCACTTATGTTGGCAACGAGACATTGTTCATATGACTTAGGAAGATCCAAAATATAAATGTCTTTACGACGAGTTCCGGAAAATAATAATTTTTCATTATCCTTTCTTAAAATATGACACAATCCTTTCGCAAAGCTAACTTTGTAACCTTTGTCACAAAGTTGACTTATTGAAATAAGATTATGATTTAAACCACTAACAAGATAAACATCACTAATTTAATGGTTTAGAAGGGTTACCGACTTTACCAACACCTATGATGGTTCCGCTCTCGTTGCCTCCAAATACGACGCGGTTTCCATTCGCAATGGGAACCACTCCGGAGAGCAAACGAGCGTCACCCGTCATGTGTTTGGAGCACCCGCTATCGAGTATCCAATTCCCTTTGGAGCTAAATTTAAATTCGTTGCTCCTTTTCTTTTTCTTTTCCTTGAGTACCTAAAGATAGATAAGTTCATATCATGGTACCCAAGGTCATTGGGTCCAAGGGATTAGACCTTTGGAAGCCAAGTCCAAGTGGACTTAGACTTCTCCACATAATTCTTACTATGCACAACATCCGAAAAATAAGCATTCATATATATTTGTTTTTCGTCCATGCTTGTGTCCTTTGGGCTCCAAATAGTGAAAATTTTGGGAGCCATCATCCTATTGGGTGCATGCATGCGACGTTGATTTCTACGTGATGCATGTTGTGGATAGGCATACGGGACATGATGGAATGGTGCACGACGAGAATTATTCATATGATGAGGTGGGTGTACATATGCATGTGTGGGAACACGTGCGTGAGGGTGTCTCACTTGGTGTGCACGTGCCCGGGAATGTGTTGCATAAAAATCATCATAAGTGTGAGACGGTGGAGTAGGACGTGTGTTCCTACGTGGCATGGTACTGGTGTACATGTAAGCATGCCCCTTCTTTGGAGGTCCACCCAATGTGGGTTTCTTTCCGAAAGAGGGTGTGGACGAGGTGGAAGCACCATTGGAAGATGAACTTCCAATAGAGTGTTTGCTCCCACTCGTTGAGGCTTCGGAAGTTGGCCTAACAAAAGTAGTGACCGACTTGGAAGAATTTCCCATCATATACCCCAAGCCAATGTGGTGTTTGGCCGGAAGTAAATCTTTTAGGATATTATCCAAATGGCCTTTACCCTTGTTGAATTCGTTGATTCGGCCCAATGTGTTCTCATATTTCTCTTTGAGAGAACGCAAGGAAGTATCCAAAGTGGATATTTGCGAAGTGAGCACATAAACACGAGATTTAAGATTCTCGTTCTCAATACTCAAAGTCGAGTTTTGAGAAGTTAAATCCGCTATCTCATGTTCTTCCGCATCCTCAATGCTAGCATGTTCAAGTTTAGATTTGAGATTCACAATCTCATTTCTTAACTCTTCAACAACGGTGTCGTTGTTGGTGATGATAGTCTTAGGCGATGTTTGAATGCTAGCTAGGTCATCTTTTACCTTAGTATATCTATTTACTAACTTAGTGTATTTTGACCATAGTTGAGTGTTAGCATCCCTAAGATCATCCATTGTTACCTCATCGCTTTCGTCATTACTATCACCAGAAGAGGAGGATCCTTGATCATTCTCCTCTCTTGCCATGAAGCACATGTGCGCTTGCTCCACTTGCTCATCGTCCGACTCTCCGCTTGAGGAATCCTCGGAGTCGGTGAAGGTAGCTCCGACAAGTCCCTTCTTGTTTCCTTTCGTGTACTTCTTGGACTTGTCATACTTTGGCGCCTTCCACTTCTCCTTTTGCTTGTTTTGAGGACAATCCGCTTTGATGTGTCCTGGCTTATTGCATTTAAAGCACAAAGGTGGAGAGGCGTTAGTAGAAGTAAACTTAGATTTTTGTTTGAAGTTACCCTTTCGGAAGAAACGATTGAACTTCTTTGCCATGAGTGCAATGGATTCCATGTCCATTTCTTCTTCCGAGTTCTCATCATCGGTAGAGGTGGATGAAGCCGCCTTGAATGCAATCGCCTTTTTCTTAGGCGCATCTAGGTTCAAATATGACTTCATCTTTTCTTGTAGCTTCACCTTGCTATCTTTGCGTACCTCGTATGACATCAAAGTACCCATTAGTTGAACTACTGTATATTTGTCCATGTCATTACCTTCCTCGATGGCGAAGGTACGTTTTTCCCAAGAAGAGTGAAGTCCTTCAATAAGCTTTAAGCACTTCTCCTTTTGAGTGTAGATCTTGCCGAGGGCCTCTAACTCGTTTATTATGTCAACGAAACGAGCGTAATATTCTTTCATCTTCTCGCCCTGTTGCATATGAAACATTTCGTAATCTTTGGTTACGACTACGAGTTTAGAGTCTCTTACCCTACTCGTCCCTTCATGTAGAATGAGGAGGGAGTTCCAAATTTGATATGCACTCTTACATGTGCATATCTTATTGAAATCCTCGGGCTCCAATGCACATTGCAAGGCGTTCATTGCCTTGGCATTGCTTACCTCCGCGGCGACCTCCGCGGTAGTCCATTTCTCAAAATCTTCTTCTTCGGGTTCAATATACTCCTTCATTGTAGTTCTCCATAAAGATGCACTTCGGAGGAAGGTTTCCATCCGACACTTCCAGTACCCGTAGTTGGTACCGTTGAAGAATGGAGGCCTCGTAGAGGAATGTCCTTCCATCACGGAAGATGCTCCTTCACGGTTCCTGAAGGTGTCATAGTTGGAAGGTGGACGCACGGTCTTGTTGTCGTTGGCAGACATAGCTGAGTATCTGGCTCTGATACCAAATGTAATGCCCTACCAGCTACTGCACAAGTACTAGAGGGGGGGGTGAATAGTACTTTAAAATAATAAGGCGTATAATTCCAAATTAAATTGCACACAACTACCAAATCAATTTGCGGAAGCTTAAATTGAATGACAACAATGAAATAAACAAAGCTAACAAACGATGTTAATGGGTTCGGATCCACCCAAGTCTCCCCGACTTGTTCCCGGTGATCCTACGTCCCAACCACCCGGATCCCCTCCGGATACTTGAGTTAGAAACCCTAACTCAAGATTTCCACTATGAATATCTTGTGAAAAACCTTCACAAGATCAAATCATACATGCAATGGCAAAGTGAATCCCACAACCCGGGATCACAAACTTCTCTCACAACCGAGAGAGCCAATAAGCAATATAAAGAGTTTATATGAAATAAATACTCTTACCACAAAATCCTATACCTTGAGTTTTTCTTACCCAATAGGTGGAATGAAGGATTTGAGGAAGATGAAGTCACCAAGCCCTAGCACCAAGGAAATGAGCAGCAATGGGTGCCTAGGGAAGAGTTGGAGACTTGGATCAAGCAATAGCTGATCACTCCTTATGTTACACCTTTTTCCCGCATATTTGCATGCCATTTAGATCGCCCAAATCACGTTTTTTACAATTTATCGACGATATTGCGATGCTTTTCACGTTTTGTTGTTTTTGTCGCATTTCAGATGATTTGGCGCGATTTGGAGTGATCTCGAGATACGCTTACGCTAGACGGCCACCGACGACCTCCCCGAGGGGTATTTTGCTGTTGGAGAGGAGCGGAAGAAGAATGGACGTCGCAGGAGCGACGAGGAGGCCAAAATAAGCAGATTGGGCATTTTTTGTGTCCCACTCGGCCGAGTGGAGGAGCCACTCGGCCGACCGGCGAGACACCGCTCGGCCGACCCGTTCAGACACGTTTTCCATGTGTACTCGGCCGAGCGACGGAGACCACATCGGCCGAGTGACTATACCACGTCCGCCCGAGTGGCGCCCAGACGAAGGCCCTCAAAAATATCAAAGTTACTGTTTTTCGGCCATCTGAGCTTCAGAAGACCCACTCGGCCGAGTGGTAAATCCGTCCGCCCGAGTGCAGTGAAGCCATCGGCCGAGTGACGACAACTCACTCGGCCGAGCCGCCCCCGAACTGAAGACCCCCGAAAGCCCCTACTTACTGGAAAATTACAGGGTTTTCACTCGGCCGAGCGACTTTTGTCACTCGGCCGAGTGCGATGCGCTGCCTGTAGCGAAATTTGCGGAAAACAGGCTGTGCAGGGGCGTTTTGGTCAGGATTTTTGGACGATTTTTGGGGCTATTTAAGCCCTGTTTTTACCCTAGTTTTGGGAGCTACCTCTTAGATTTTTTGGCAGCTTTTTAGATTACTTTTGAGCTTTATTATTGCAATTGGAGAAGAGGGAAAACTTGGATTTTTGTTGGATTAATTGAAGAATTACTTTGGTTTGCATCTCTCTTCCCCAAAAACTCTATTTTTATTGTTTATTTCAATATTTGAGATGAATTCTATTGTTTATTTCATTGCTAATTATTGTGCTATTGCTATGATTTGTGAGTAGTCTCCACATCTTGGGGCGTGGGGATGAACCCCTACAAGCCCAATTTCGTATTTGTGACGAATTGGTAGAAATTGTGCTAGAATCAATAATTAGAGATTAGATTGGGATCAAATTACTACGGATAGCTAGGTATTCATATCGATTGGGATTTGCAATAGATTGGATCCCAATTTGATAGGAAGCCCTAGAAATCCGAATTGGGTTGGAGTCGGATTTTCGAAGTATCGGTTTGCAAGAGATTGGACCGATATTAGGATTTCCGGGTGCAATTCCATGCAGATACCCGTTTGCAAGAGATTGGACGGGTAGGAACCATCCCAATCTAGGTCGTGGACCGAGTTTGCAAGAGATTGGGCTCGGTGCGCGATTGGACGATGATGTTGATCTTAATGCTAGCTTCTCTAGGCTAGGGTTTGCAAGAGATTGGACCCGAGTCTAGGAAAGCTATAGACCGGCAATAGCGCGAGAGCGTGAGCTTGGTTCTACATTTAGTTGCAACTAGTTCATCCGAATTCTCATTCTAGCAGTCTTAATACCGACGAACCACATTTATGAAATACGGTGAGTGGCGGGGATTCCCCATTCCCTAGACGTTCTTTATTTGATTTGATATTTCGCACATTTGTCTGACGATTGTGACAGGATCGCCCAAGGCAATTATCCCTCTTGGATAGCCAGGTTGATTAGGAACAAGCACGGTCATTCGTCCTCCCTGTGTTCGATACCCGCTTGCCGCTATACCGTGCGCTTGCGGTAAAACTACAACCGTCGCCTCGGGACGTGTATCCGGGGTGCGATCAAGTTTTTGGCGCCGTTGCCGGGGAGGCGATTGCGTTTGATTCTTTTTCACCCTAGCTACTTCTTTCTTTTATTTTTTTTATTTTATTTCTTCTACCATTATTATTTCCTTACTATTCTTACCTAACCCTTCCACGGTACTAATCATCTCTTTGAAACTCTGTTTTCCCTGTGCATGTACACGAGATCTACGGCGGACCCCGAAGCCTTATTATTCGATCCCGAGATCGAACGTACCGCGCGGAGACTCAGAGCGGAAAGGAGACAATATCCGGAAGGGCGGTTTATGACCCACCCGGAAACTCCCGAAGAATTGGCGGCGAGGATGGCGAGAATAATTTCTATTCGCGATAGGCTTCGGCCTAAGACCTCTTCTACTACGTCATCCATCGCCGTGCCAGAGCTGGCGGCCGACAAGAACTTCGAGCTAAAGACGGGATTGGTGGTTTTGATGCAACAAGACCCATTTCATGGGAACGCTCATGAGAACCCCCACTACCACATCCAATCATTCTTGTCGAAGTGCGCCACTTTCCAAATGCCGGGGGTCCCGATCGATGCCATCAGACTGCGCCTCTTCCCCTTCACGCTAAAGGACAAAGCACTCTATTGGCTGAGGACGCAAGCTGACGGAGTTTTCACCTCTTGGGACGGGTTGGCGGATGCATTCATTGATAAATTCTATCCACCATCCAAGACGGTGAAGATCCGGAGCGCTCTCATGTCCTTCAAGCAAGGACCGCATGAGACGCTCTATGAAGCTTGGGAGCGATTTAAGGATTTGCAGCACCAGTGCCCGCACCACAGTATAGAAGACTGGGAGTTAGTGCATAGCTTCTACAACGGTCTCCAACCGGGGACCAAACAAATTATTGATGCCGCGGCGAATGGTGCAATCTTGTCAAAGACTCCCGAGGAAGCTACGGCCCTAATTGAGGAGATGGCCTCTAATAACCAACAATGGGGCGATGAGCGAGGACACTCTACGTCCTCCTTAAAGCCGACTAGCATCTACGAGGCAAAGGCCGTAGCGGAGCTTACGAGCAAATTTGATTCTCTCCACAAGGTGGTGGAGAGATTGGAGAAATTCATCACGGAGCCCCAAGGAAGCCCTTCCACCTCCACGCCGGCAAGCCAAATGAGTGATTGGCAAGACCAATCTCAAGCCATGTATTCGGGAGGAGAGCAAGGAGAAGGATCCTTGGAGCAAGTACAATATGTTGCGGGGAACCAAGGGTATTGGTCCAATCCGGCCGCAAGAAATCACCCGGGATTCTCCTACGCCAACAATGAAGGAGCTTTGAACCCGCCACAACAACCGCCTAATCAAGCTCGACCACCCCCACCCCAACAACAATACTATCCGCCGAGGGGACCTCCACAACAAAACTTCCAACCAAAGCAACAAGTCCCACCTTATAGGCCTCCCGGATACAACCAAGGGTGGAGGAATCAAAACCAAAACCCTCCACAAGCTCCACAACGATCCGATTTCGAAACTAGAGTGGAGGCGTTCATGGTCGAGCAAAACAAGGTGAATGCTACTTTGAAGGCGGGGCAAGACTCCCTTAACACCGTAGTGGCTCAAATATCGGAGTAATTGGCATTGCTCAATCGGAACACTCAAAGATTGCCGGCGCAACCGGAGCAAAACCCACGGGGCAACACGGGCCACATCAATGCCGTAGTTGCAGTTACTACTAGAGGCGGGAAGGACACTACCCCCGCCATGATTCCTATTGAGGACCCCGTGGAGGAAAGCGTGGAGCCGGTTGAGCCGGTAGTTGAGATTGAAAAGGAGAAGGAGCCACAAGACAAGGAGAAATCTAGGGCGGAGCTATTAATTGAGGAGAGGCGCTTCATGCCACCGGTCCCATTCCCCCAAAGACTAGCGAAAGCAAAAATGGAGAAAAGGCTAGCGAAATTCCTCGAGTATCTAAGAGGGGTTAGCCTAAATATTCCCTTCCTTGACGCCATCATCGAGATCCCCACATATGCCAAATTCTTGAAGGAATTGATTTCGGGGAGAAAGAGGAAGGAGAAGATCATGCTAGCCGAGGAGGGCTCTTGGTTCACCAAGAGAGAAAAGGAGCCGGCAAAATTTAAAGATCCGGGGAGTTTTCGGATTCCTTGCACTTTGGGCGGCGTGCCTCTTCAAAAGGCGTTGGTCGATCTTGGGGCTAGTGTGAGTCTCATGCCTCTCTCCATGTTCTTAAAGCTTAACACCGGGACAAAGTTGAAACCCACCGACATGCGCATTCAATTAGCCGATGGCCGGATAACAAGGCCGGTGGGGATTGCCGAAGACATCCCACTTCAAGTCCCGGGTGGAATATGCTTGCCATGTGACTTCGTCATCATGGACGTTAAGGAGGAGGGAGACACCTCATTGATACTTCGACGCCCATTCCTCGCCACCGCCGGAGTCATCGTCGACGTGCGCGAAGGTACCTTAACCTTAAACGTCGGAAACATCGAGGTGGAGCTCCACATTCCAAAGGCAATGAAGCACATGCCGTACCACGAGGAGCTTGATTACATGGACCTCCTTGATGAGGTGATAGAGGAGGCGATTCCTCATTCAATTGGCGCTCTTTTTGATGAAGAATTTGAAGAAGGCCCGGATTTAGGCCAAGATCAAACGAGTAAAGGTGATTCCCCCGACTTCTCCGCTGATGAAGATGAAGGCGACGCTGATGTCGCAAGGATTCGAGAGCTCTGCAAGCTCTCGAAATTAAAGTCTCCGAAGAAAGTTCCGCCGGTACGGAAATCGGCATCGCCGTTTGAGCCGTTGACCGGGGCAAATGCTAGCTTGGGGGAGCCTCCCCCCAACACTATTCGAGACAAGAAACCACCAAGGGAGAATGCGCCGCCGCCACATCCAAATCCAAGCGCGCACCCCGGAAAGTTTGACGGGTGCATCCCGTATGCACCCAACATCCCGCATTGATTGAAAATTATAGGGGGTCGAGCTCACGACCTTAAACGAGCGCTTGTCGGGAGGCAACCCGACGGTTTTTGCTTTATTTTTACTTTTCCTTTATTTTTTGTTTTAGAAATTTTTAGTGTTTTGAGTCGATCGCCAAAAATTTTGTGATAACGGGTCCCATTTTTCTTGACAGGAGAGGAGATAGGTAGATCCATCATGAGGAGGATGAACGAGACGACGAGGAGCGCCCAAAGAAGGCGTTCGACGCTTAGGAGGAGCATGAAATCGACTGGAGGAAGAAAGACGGAGTTTAGAGCCCAAACGAAGACAAACAGCAGAATACAAGGCTCACTCGGCCGAGTATACTAGTCACTCGGCCGAGTCCATAAGTTCGTCCGGCCGAGCCGCTCACGAACGAGGGAAGTCTGCTGTACCCAACTCTCTGTCTATTTTTCTCATTTCATAAGAACTGCCACTCGGCCGAGTATACATTCTCACTCGGCCGAGTGAAACGGATACCCTCCTAGGGCGAGTCATGCCGAGTAGCTTGAGTCACTCGGCCGAATGGACTTACTCCACTCGGCCGAGGCTGGCAAAGCCACTCGGCCGAAGCGATATCGGGGAGAAATTTTTATTTGCCTCGCTCGGCCGAGTGAGCACGTCACTCGGCCGAGTCATAACTTCTTTTATATAAAAGGCGAAGGGGGGCGCTGTTTTCGAAATCGCAAAACCCAATTCGCCCGCGCCCCCTCAGCTCCCCTCGCCCGATCTCGCTTCACCCAGCCCCCACTCGCCCGCGCGCGCCGCCGCTCGGCCAGCCGCCGCCGGCCGACCGCCGCCGCACCCCGCCCGAGTCGCCGCCGGCGGCCTTGTCTCCGATCACCTCCGGTATAGCTTGATTTGCCCGTTTCTCCTCTTTTTGTGTATTCTTTGCGGATCCATGTGCTAAACGCCCCCCTAACCCAAATCAAATTCTATATCTATCCATTATACCCCTATTGCTCCATACATATTGATTATTACTCGCTGATATCGTTTTTTCACGCGTAGGCTGCTTATTGGAGCTTAGGGGAGGCCAGGGGAGCTTCTACGGGCTGCTCAGGACTACGTGGAGGCGCGGACTTCGCACGCTTCCACTGCTTAGCACTCGCGGCGTGTTCAGGTATACTCTTTCCATTCTTTGTGCACACGCCGCACTTTTCACTTTTCGGCGCGCGTTCGGGGCCGATATGCCGCCCCGTACACGGCCGAGGTCGACGAGAGCTTCCGCCAAGCGGAAGCGATCGGACGAGGCCGGCCCTGCTCACGAGGTGGAGGACTCTCCTCCGCCTTCTCCCACACACCCCGTCCACCCAGCACAGCCTGCAGGCCCCGCACAGCCTGCAGCGCACCCACAGCCCGCACAGCCCGCACAGCCACTCCCCGCCGCTGCACAGCCACCACCACCGGCTCCACTGGTCGGGCCGCTCGGGATCACGTTCCGAGACGACGCACACCGCGCCGTCTTCAACCGTATCTCTCAGCGCTCGATCGTACCCTCCAGGTTTGCACACCTCGCTGACCTTGGACGCCTGGGGGTACTCGAGGGACTGCTCACATTGTACGACAACGTGGGTTGGCGAGATTTTCTGCAGGTGTCGGCGGATACTTATACCCGCCCGACACTTGAGGTTTTGAGTTCTATCGCCCGGACCGATGAGGGATGCTCATTCAGGTTCATGGATCGGGAGTGCCAGGTCACTCTCGATATGATGAGAGCGTTCTTCTCTTGGCCCGCTGTCCCCGGAGCCGATCGCGGTTACAGCCCCACCCATATCCCCCTACCTTCTTTTGACGCCGGTGCCTTCTGGGCCCGGATTACAGGTCTTCACGCCGCCTTTGACCCTAGTAGGGCCAAGGCCTCGGCCATAGTCCACCCCTGCCTACGCATTGCCCAGCGCCTCATGGCGACTACCTTTTTGGCCAGATATGAGCCGGGCACGATGTCTACGCCAGAGCTTTACATGCTCTACGCGATGACACGTCCCAGAGCTCTATCTAGGGATGGACTCGAGCTTGTCCCCGCCGTCGTGATCGACATTGCGGCTTGGTTCTTAGACCGCATCATTGTGTCGGTGGGCGCCCGCTCACCGATATGCTGCGGCGGCCTGATTACCTTGCTTACATTGATGACCGACGAGGACCTACCCGCCGACCTGCGACGAGTATCGGGCCCCACTTCGTTGTCGATAGACGTCATGGCCCGGATGAAGATGCTTCGTCCGCACGGCGAGCGTCACTGGGTCTGGTTGCACGGCCCTTTTGGCGCCGATTACATGATTCTCCCGAGCCGTGCTCGGACTCAGATTGCACCAGCCCACGTTGACTGGCTCTCAGATATGGACGTCCTCATCCCCGCCGCTTACGTGCTCGAGGCCGAGGAGGCCGAGCAGGCCCACGCTGCCCACGCTGCCCAGGCTGCCCCCGCAGACCCTGCTGTCCACCCTGCCGAGCCTGCTGCCGACCCAGTTGACCCAGTGGCCTCTCAGCCCGCACCAGATGTTTCCGCTGCTCCTGACACTTCTGTCCCCACCTCTGTCAGTGTTACGAGTACCTCTGCTGAGCCCACTTCCACCCCTTTCGCGGCTGTCACCACCGTCACCACTTCCACCACCTTCGCACCCACCACCACCACGGGCCCCTTGTCTGTCGAGCCTCTTTGTTCTGCCCTCCCCGAGCGCCCGCCGACCATAGTCGAGTGCGGAGAGCCCTCGTTCGCTTCGGTCATGGAGACCATGGTTAGCATGATCTCCGCTGGGGTTACACCTTTTGGACCGCACACTTCTACCCCAGCGGGAGATTCCTCTGTCTCCACTGCCGCCGTTTTCTCCGAGAGTGTCGTGGCGTCTGTCCACACTTCTGTGCCACAGACCTCTCTGGCCACCTCGTTGCCTCTTTTGCACGCTTCCTTTGCTGCCGCTGCCTCCACTTCTCGCCAGCCGGTGTCCCGGCCTCACACAGAGGCCAGGCCCACTTTTCCAGGCGCGGCACCTTTTGTCCCCTTCCCCACTGAGCCCGTTACATACTCCACACGCGTACGCCAGCCTCGCCCTGCGCAGCCTAGACCAGTACGTCCCTCTGCACCACCCCCGCCCGACACTGTACTGCAGAGCATTCGTGCTCTTGAGTTGGCGGTGAGTGGTCTCAGAGGAGACCTCAGGACCCTTTCCTCCACCGTCTCTGAGATGGCTGGACGCTTCGACCTGCTCCCCCAGATCCACTACTGTCTCACCCAGATCTTGGAGCGTCTCCCGCGCGTGCCACCACCCACCCAGCAGGTACCCACACCCACACACACTCAGCCTGCTGCCACTACCACACCCACCTCCCCTCAGCAGCCTCTTCCACCCCCACCACCTCCACCCCGGGACGGAGACGGTGCAGCGCCACCTTCTTAGGCACCCTTGATGCCTCGATTTATTCCTGCCGTTGTGCTGCCCGTTTCTGCTGGGTCCCGTTATATTTTGGTCAGCCCCCCTCCCCTCACTTATTTTGGGATTCTCATTTTGCCATATCTTTTTCTATCTTTTCTGGGAGAGAGGGAGAGTTTTTGGTGCCACTTATATCCTTGTATCACCCCTATCTGTGCATGCATCATGTCCGCATCATATTTTCATTTCTTTTCTTCTCTTTCATTTTATTTTCATTTTTCCATGCATGCATCCTCACTTGCCCCTCACACTTCTTGTCTCTCGGTGTGCCACACCTTGCACATTGAGGACACTGTGCCGTTTAGCTTGGGGGAGTGAGTCCTCACGTTCTTTTTCGCTTTGCCACCTTTATTTTTAGTTTTTCACGCCACTTTCCACCTTGCACTTATTTTCACTTATTTTTATCATTTCTTTTTCTCATTTTACCATACATCACGTTTTTCTTATTTTTCTGCGTGCCGCATTGTAAATAGTTCTATTTTACTTTATCTTTATTTCTTTTTCATCTCATGCTAGAGATGAATTTTCTGTGACGATGTCTACGTGGAGTTAGCTTATTTTATATGCATGCCGTATTTGTCATGTCTTAGATTTTATTTCCGATATCATATGCTATGACTTGCTTTGCATTTAGAAATGGTAGCCCACACACTTTTTTCGCATGAAAATGGATGAAACTCTATTATTAGCTGAGCCTGAATATTCATATGTATGCTATCACAGAAAACACACCGAGATTCACGCATTGAATGCCTATATCTGGAGTACTGATTTCTTTTCCTTTATCACTTCTATATGCATGAATTGTACACTTCACTTCAGGATGATTGAATGATGTTAGCTATGATATACCTGGATTAGTTAGCTTTTTGTGATCAAAACTGAGTAGATTAGATTACCCTGCTGAAGTTGTCGTGCATGTCTTATAGAGTGAGCCGAGAGTTATATGTATTTCTTTCTCCACAAATCTTGAACATCATTTCTCTACTTTTAAAATCATTGGTGAATCTCCCCTTAGTGATTCTATTTTATGGCATTTCCCCCGCTATTAATTCCTAGCTCCAAATCCCCTATTCAAAATATATATATATATATATATAAATGAATAAGTGAAAGGGAGAAAAACATACTTGTATATCATTATCTCTCTCTGAGTTGGGATCATTGTGTATATATTGCTTATTGCAAAGAAAAAGAAAAAGAAAAAAAAATCCTCAATAAAAGATCCCATCTCACTTACTTTCTTTCTTCTTTCTCTTCATTGATTTTGGAGCTATATATATACATAAATGGGGATGTAAATATTTTTGTGCCACCACGCTTATAGATAAGCTTGGGGGAGGAGATCCATTGATGTGTGAGAGAGTGACTACTTGACATTGCACGACAACCTAGGCTAAGTAATATTCTATACTCGGTGAGATTGTTTCTAGCTCTACGAAATCCAGAAATCTAAGCCTAGCTTTCATTTCATGAAATCCACACTTTTCTATTCTCTCTATTCTATAGTGTGATATTCCTATACTCCAGATGGAAAGCGTTTAATTGAAAAGTGTGTGATCTGTGATTTGTATACCGCTTTAAATGATTCAGACAATGTTAATTTTAGAATTATTCCGTTTTTCATGATTATACCATTGTCCGTGGGTTTTCTATTTCTAATTGCACTATTATACTATGATATCGAAACAAAATTCTTTGACATGTATTTCACACTCGGTGCATGCTATATGAGTAAGCGAAACCCACGTCCTGAGAAAATGATCTAGCATCCTACCTCTTCGCTTCCTTCTTTCTTCTTTATTTTCATTTCGTTTTCATTCTTCTTCGTTTTCCTTCTTTTTCGTTTTTCGTCGTTTTCGTTTTCCGAATCCACCGGGTTCGCCTTCTACTTACCTTCCTCGAGGACGAGTAAGAGGCAAGCTTGGGGGATTTTGATCACTCCTTATTTTACACCTTTTTCCCGCATATTTGCATGCCATTTAGATCGCCCAAATCACGTTTTTTACAATTTATCGACGATATTGCGATGCTTTTCACGTTTTGTTGTTTTTGTCGCATTTCAGGTGATTTGGCGCGATTTGGAGTGATCTCGAGATACGCTTACGCTAGACGGCCACCGACGACCTCCCCGAGGGGTATTTTGCTGTTGGAGAGGAGCGGAAGAAGAATGGACGTCGCAGGAGCGACGAGGAGGCCAAAATAAGCAGATTGGGCATTTTTTGTGTCCCACTCGGCCGAGTGGAGGAGCCACTCGGCCGACCGGCGAGACACCGCTCGGCCGACCCGTTCAGACACGTTTTCCATGTGTACTCGGCCGAGCGACGGAGACCACATCGGCCGAGTGACTATACCACGTCCGCCCGAGTGGCGCCCAGACGAAGGCCCTCAAAAATATCAAAGTTACTGTTTTTCGGCCATCTGAGCTTCAGAAGACCCACTCGGCCGAGTGGTAAATCCGTCCGCCCGAGTGCAGTGAAGCCATCGGCCGAGTGACGACAACTCACTCGGCCGAGCCGCCCCCGAACTGAAGACCCCCGAAAGCCCCTACTTACTGGAAAATTACAGGGTTTTCACTCGGCCGAGCGACTTTTGTCACTCGGCCGAGTGCGATGCGCTGCCTGTAGCGAAATTTGCGGAAAACAGGCTGTGCAGGGGCGTTTTGGTCAGGATTTTTGGACGATTTTTGGGGCTATTTAAGCCCTGTTTTTACCCTAGTTTTGGGAGCTACCTCTTAGATTTTTTGGCAGCTTTTTAGATTACTTTTGAGCTTTATTATTGCAATTGGAGAAGAGGGAAAACTTGGATTTTTGTTGGATTAATTGAAGAATTACTTTGGTTTGCATCTCTCTTCCCCAAAAACTCTATTTTTATTGTTTATTTCAATATTTGAGATGAATTCTATTGTTTATTTCATTGCTAATTATTGTGCTATTGCTATGATTTGTGAGTAGTCTCCACGTCTTGGGGCGTGGGGATGAACCCCTACAAGCCCAATTTCGTATTTGTGACGAATTGGTAGAAATTGTGCTAGAATCAATAATTAGAGATTAGATTGGGATCAAATTACTACGGATAGCTAGGTATTCATATCGATTGGGATTTGCAAGAGATTGGATCCCAATTTGATAGGAAGCCCTAGAAATCCGAATTGGGTTGGAGTCGGATTTTCGAAGTATCGGTTTGCAAGAGATTGGACCGATATTAGGATTTCCGGGTGCAATTCCATGCCGATACCCGTATGCAAGAGATTGGACGTGTAGGAACCATCCCAATCTAGGTCGTGGACCGAGTTTGCAAGAGATTGGGCTCGGTGCGCGATTGGACGATGATGTTGATCTTAATGCTAGCTTCTCTAGGCTAGGGTTTGCAAGAGATTGGACCCGAGTCTAGGAAAGCTATAGACTGGCAATAGCGCGAGAGCGTGAGCTTGGTTCTACATTTAGTTGCAACTAGTTCATCCGAATTCTCATTCTAGCAGTCTTAATACCGACGAACCACATTTATGAAATACGGTGAGTGGCGGGGATTCCCCATTCCCTAGACGTTCTTTATTTGATTTGATATTTCGCACATTTGTCTGACGATTGTGACAGGATCGCCCAAGGCAATTATCCCTCTTGGATAGCCAGGTTGATTAGGAACAAGCACGGTCATTCGTCCTCCCTGTGTTCGATACCCGCTTGCCGCTATACCGTGCGCTTGCGGTAAAACTATAACCGTCGCCTCGGGACGTGTATCCGGGGTGCGATCAAGCAATAGCTTGAAGAGCTCACCAAGAACAAGCTTCTCTCTAGATCTAGAAATGAGAGAGAATGGGTTTCTTGTGAGGAAAAGAGCTTTAGATTTGAGGGAGAATAGCTATCTCTTTAGAACTCAATGAATCTCTTAATGGCAGCTCTATTTCAGATAGAAATGACCTAGGTTCGTATTTATAGGGTCCCATAAAAACAAGTTAGGTCAATCTCCAACGGAAAGAAATCTGTGAGAATTAGTCGGTCAAAGAACACTCACTGACCGACTAGTTCATCAACTAGTCGGTCAGTCACAAAGCATGGACCGACTAAGAGCAGATCAGAGAAGAGATAGAATTTCAGACCTAGAAAACTAGTCGGTCCAAGAACACATTCTGACCGACTAGTTTCACAACTAGTCGGTCAGTCAATGAACGTAGACCGACTAAGAGGCAAAAAAACATAGTCTGAAGGCAAGTTGACTTAGTCGGTCCAAGAACAAAAGTTGACCGACTAGATTGTCAACTAGTCGGTCATCAAACGTTCTTAGACCGACTAACGGTAAACAGTAGCTTAGGAGAAATTTAGAGTGAACAGTAAGTCTCAACTAGTCGGTCAAAGAAGCATCACTGACCGACTAGTTCACAAACTAGTCGGTCGGTGAGTCAACATAGACCGACTAAATGTAAACAGTAAAGTCCAAGAAATTAAGGAATCAAACTAGTCGGTCCAAGAACAGTTGCCGACCGACTAGATCACCATCTAGTCGGTCAGTACTTGTTCTTGTACCAACTAACATGCACAACAAAGTCCGAATCGAAGCGCGACGCTTCGAGGAAGTTAGAATGAACTTGTGCAAGGATCCTAGAGCTACGAAATGAGCGTAATGAAGATAGAAACGTAAGATATACTCAAGGCTTAACATTCTATCAATCGAAACTAAAAGACTATAAATAAAACCTTAATAAACGGTCTTTGAGAGCTTCGATTGAATCTTCATAACTTCCAAAGCGCTGCAGGAGCTTCAACGAAGCTTTAGGCTTGAATACGAGCTTTTGGAAGTGTTGAGATGTCGCTTTGAATATTCTCGTGAAATTGGCGACGATCTCCAATACTGCGCTCACAAATTGTTAGTTCATGAATTATTTATGTTTGCTCATTATCCAAAACCAAATCCGGGGAGTCCAATATTCAACAGTATGGTCTCAAACAATCAGGAAGAATGTGGTATAATAGACTCAGTGAGTTCCTTGTTCAACAAGGATTCACGAACAATGAAGTCTGCCCTTGTATCTTCATAAGAACAAAGGGAAAAGGATTCGTGATAATAGCTGTCTACGTAGACGATCTGAATCTCATAGGATCTCCCGAAGAGATCACTGAGATATCTGTAAGCCTAACAAAAGAATTCGAAATGAAAGACCTAGGCAAAACTAAATTCTGCCTTGGCTTACAGATTGAACATCAGAAAGACGGAATCCTATTACACCAAATCACATATACGAAGAAAATGTTGCAAAGATTCCATATGGACCATTGCCATCCATTGAGTACACCTATGGTGATACGATCCCTGGATGCACATAAAGACCCCTTCCGGCCGCTGGAAGAGGGGGAGGATATACTTGGTCCGGAAGTTCCCTATCTGAGTGCCATCGGAGCACTACTATATCTGGCAAACTGCACGCGTCCCGATATAGCGTTCGCAGTAAATTTACTTGTCAGATACAGTGCAGCGCCTACTCAGCGCCACTGGACCGGGGTAAAGCACCTTCTGCGCTACCTCCAAGGGTCTACAGATTTGGGACTCTTCTACAAAAATGGAACATCCTCTACACTTGCAGGTTATGCTGATGCAGGGTACTTGTCTGATCCCCACAAAGCAAAATCACAGACTGGGTACGTGTTTACCTATGGAGGGACAGCCATTTCCTGGAGATCCATCAAGCAAACCTTGACGGCAACCTCATCCAATCACTCGGAGATCATTGCCATCCATGAAGCAAGCAGAGAATGTGTATGGCTACGCTCAGTCATCCACCACATTTTGTCCACGACCGGACTGAAGACTGGAGACCTCGAGCCCACTACCATGTTCGAGGACAATGCTGCTTGCATAGCTCAGCTACGAGGTGGCTTCATCAAAGGCGACAGAACGAAACACATTTCACCAAAGTTTTTCTGGACGCACGAGCTACAGAGAGATGGCAAGATCGACATCCGACAAGTGCAGTCATGTGACAATTTGGCAGATTTGTTCACTAAAGCCCTTCCTACTGCTACCTTTAGAAAACTTGTACATAGGATTGGAATGAGACGCCTAAGAGATCTGAAAGCTTGAGAGCTTGTACAGATCAGGGGGAGCTTGGCAGAGTTTGTACTCTTTTCCCTTAGCTATGGTTTTTCCCACTGGGTTTTCCATAGCCAAAGGTTTTAACGAGGCAAATCTCACCAACTCAGGATCCTGAAGTATCCACCCCATGTGAGACCCATACAGGCTCAGAATCCTGAAGTATTCGTGAGCGGGGTCCACAACTATGGCTGGATAAGGGGGAGTGTTGTGAATGGGTATTTACTGGGTTGGTGAGTTATTGGGCCAACCCAAGTGGTTGGGCCCATACCCACTTGTATTCTCCCCTTTGGCTATAAATATAGACTTGAGGGCTCTCCCCTCAATAGTTGATTCATAACAAGGAAGAACAAAGGGTAAATTAAGGCTTCAGGGTTTCTCACCAAGAATGTTGACTTCTCAACTGGTTAGAACCTTTCCCGGGTTATTAATTTTGATCTCAATACTTCATTCATTATTCATTCCCTTGTTAAATTGAGTTTGGAGCTTATTTATAGGCGTACAACTTGAAACAAATCTTCTCTTATCCGATGTGAGATTAAACTAAATAATTAAAATATCAAATAAAATCAATTGAATGCTACAGATAAAACCAAATAAAAATAACTAAATAACTAAATTTCAAATAAATAAAACTCTATCCATATCATTATATCCGGATTGAAAAAATCCACCACGTGATGAATGGTAATAGAAAGGCACAACTAGGGGCGGGCATAGGTTAAACCCGGGTTTTAAAAATCAAATCCGAATCCGGATTCATTCGGTCCGGAGGGAAAAATCCGAAGTCCGAATCCGAAGAATAGGATCCGTTCAGGACAGTACTGGTGCATTCTGACCAACCGAAGTCCGATTCCGATTCAGCCCACAAAATCCCCGAATGGCATAACCGTAAGGATATCTCGCTACACAGCCTCCTCCAGTGCCAAGCCAATTTGCGGCAAAAGCTGACCTAGCCTCTAACTTATAGAGCACTTGTGTCCTTATTTTGCCCGATGTGGGACTAAATAGCCAAGTGCCCATGAAACGCTCTTGTGGTCGAGCGCTGTTCTCCATTCCATTGTAACGCTCTCTAGAGTGAAGTCCCACATCGGTTGGGGGGTAGTGAAATTAAAACTGTTCAAATATGCTATTTGTCCCCAAAGAGTTCATTACTCAATAATGCAAAGTTGATGCTGCAACAACTCAATTCAAGAGCCCACGTGTTCAAGCCCCATTGCTTCCACCAGGCGATCAACCTCCATCTATCTTATATTACACTAATCTCCCAGATTTGCCCGATGTGGGACAAATCAGTCCACGTCTCGCTCTCCCCTCGAGCGCCAGCCCATCACTTCTTTGCATTTAGTCCCACATCAGTGGGCGGACGAGACGCACAATGATTTAAATAGTATATTTGTTCAACGCGTAAGTAACTATATAGTCGGAATCGGATCGGATTGGTATTTGGAACTGTTATCCGAATCCGATTCCGAATTTAATCGATTAGTACTTTTGTAACCGAATCCGAATCCGATTTATAACTGACCAAATATTCGGAATCGGATTCGGGTACGGAACCGGGTTCGAAATCGGAACTGGGTTTTTTGCACACCCCTAGGCACAACGTACAAGATAAACAGTCTCATGTATTTAAAGAAGGCGTGTCTTTGAATTTTGAAATGATATAAAATAAAGAATCAGGGATGTACTTTGCCAGGAAATCATACCAAATCCACAAGAGATAAGAAGGTGCTCAAAATCTATTGATTGGTAGACTGTAGAATATCTAGGATAATAAAATCAATATACTCAATCAACTCAAATGGTAATCTATTTGTAGCTCTGGTATAAGATCAATATGTGACTCAAGTTGGGGCTTTAGCTCTGACTTTGGTGCTGGAGCAAAATCATATTGATGCTCTAGTTCTGACATGGGCTCAATCTTGGGTGCATGCTTGGGTTCAAGCTCAATTGTAGACTTAGACTTCAGTCCAAGCTTTTGCACAATTTCTTAATGTTTTATTTTAAGTTTCACCATTTGTAGAAGCTTATTGACACACACGAATCTTTTTGGTTTCCTCACAAGGGTCTGATTGTAACCATTTTTAAGCTTTGAATGTGATGAAGGTTGAGGCAAATGACAGATTGATCGGTGTTTGTAAAGATACTGATATTATAGTTTCATCCTCAACCAAGATCAATCAGGCTTTTGTCTCTTAAAATAAAGAGTTTCTCCTTTTAATTTGTGTTCAGAATATATTTATCTGTTAGATCATAGCAATATGAAAATAACTTTCATAACACTAGTGTTTATTGCATCCTTCTAAAGTGGATAAAGCACAATACTTTCTATACTTAGTTTCCTTAAAATTACAAACTGTAAATTTTCATCAAAATATACTTTAAAGAATTGAAAAAAACGTTCAGGATATGTAGTACCTCAAACTGGATTGTAACATGTCTAAATGGATATGAAATCTGACTAAAAACGATTTTGGAATCATCAAAATAGCAGGATGATGCAAAATTAAATACCTCAAAATCCCCAAAATTGGCAAGCTGCACTGTGGAGGTGGATGCGGCTCGATTAATATCGAGCTGTTGACCCTTCAACGTTGCTTGGCTCGAGCTAGCTCATGGGCCAGCTCTTTCGGCTCTGATCCGAACCAATGAACAATGATAGCGATTGGATCGACATGTCTTGATGGTTCAGTTGTATGTCAGATTCGGCTTACCAAAGCCATTCCTATAGCAGGTTCGGTGCAAGCAGCATTGACGTTTGATTTTTGATGATTTCGACTGTAATTCTTACCGGGGCTGATGTCGTCGGAGTTAGCTGGATGTGGCGAAGCTGTTGGGGAGGTTGGATGGATTGACCAAGGACAATAGTAATGACGAGGATATTTGTAACGACTGGTTTTTATCTATTTGTATTATCAGTATATTATATATGTATTGGTGGTTCTCTCTTTGTGTGTGTATCCCACTTCCGTAGTTTTGCGTTTTCGTCCAGTTCCATTTGTGATCTTCTAGCCTTCTTCCATAGATCGTTGATCCTGGAGTAAGTCATTCATGAAGAGCTTCATAACGTTCATATCTTAGAGTTAGGTTGAGCTTAGGAGCCTTATGAACCTTTCCGGAGCTTCGCGCTTCATTTCGTGATTTTTCGTGTACCTTAGTTAGTTCAAGAAGGAAAACCAACCGACTAGATTTCAATCTAGTCGGTCAGCAACTCTTCATGAACCGACTAGTTTCCGTTGATTATTTCATCTGAGTTACTGTTTACACTTAGTCGGTCTAAGAGCATTCATCGACCGACTAGTTGTGAAACTAGTCGGTCAGAACTTGTTCTCAGACCGACTAATTCAGAGTTCATTTCCTGCAGCCGAGTTACTGTTTACCATTAGTCGGTCAATGAACACTCACCGACCGACTAGTTCCCAAACCAGGCGGTTGACAAGCCTTCACAGACCGACTAAATCTGACTACCCAGAATTATTCTTTTTCGCTGTTGACCTCTTAGTCGGTCACAGTTGGACGACCAACCGACTAGTTTCCAAACTAGTCAGTTTGCCACCCTTCATTGACCGACTAGTTTACCCAGAAACCCTAGGTTAAGTTGTAGCCGCCGCACTCTTTTCTTATTTAAACCCTCGACCATTCTAATTCTTCCTTCACTTTTCTTAGCCGACCTCCTTCCCTATTCATCCCCTGACTTCCTCGTGCCCTTCCTCCTCCTCAAGTGCTCCCTCTCACCCTCCATTGCGTCGGCCACCTCCACTACAGGCCGCCGGCCGACCCTATAACCCCCCAAATTTCCTTTTTCCAGTTTTTCCCCTTCCATCTCCAGATCTGAGATATCTCCAGCCGCCAGAACTCTTTCAACCGTAGTTCTCCCGGGATCGCTTCTTTCGTTGCCGTGCTAGCTCAGATTAGGCGTCGTTCTTCCGCTACTATTTCCGTAGTATCGGTTTGCAAGAGATTGGACCGATACTAGGGTTCCCGGTTGCAATTCCGTGCCGATACCCGTTTGCAAGAGATTGGACGGGTAGGAACTATCCCAACCTAGGTCGTGGGCCGAGTTTGCAAGAGATTGGGCTCTGTGCACGATTGAACGATGATGTTGATCCTAATGCTAGCTTCCCTAGGCTAGGGTTTGCAAGAGATTGGACCCAAACCTAGGATAGCTATAGACCGGCAACAGCGCGAGAGCGTGAGCTTGGTTCTACATTCAGTTGCAACTAGTTCATCCAAATTCTCATTCAAGCAATTTTGATACCGATGAACCACATTTATGAGATACGGTGAGTAGCGGGGATTCCCCATTCCCTAGACGGTAAAACTACAACCGTTCTCCGGGTGTGTATCCGGGGTCGATCAAGTTTTTGGCGCCGTTGCCGGGGAAGACATTTTGACGGTGTTTGGCATCGACCACCCGGTTATTTCTTCTTTCTTTCTTTCTTTACTTTCTTCTATATCTTGTTCTAACTCTGTTCGCAGCCCTATTTGCATATTATACATGTATTTTGCATAAGATCTTCACAGGGAGAATGGAGGATGCAATGTCAACAATAGAACTCAGTCAGGAAGACTACGACTCCTTCACAGACCTCCTTAAGGAGCTTGTCGACGAGGTCCACGCTACCGGAGCTTTCGCTATCGATGTCAAGGACCCCGACGAACAACTGTTTGCTAGTTTTGTGATGGACCAGGTCTCCCCGGAGGGGACTATCGGGGGCAATGTCAGAGTTGACGTGATCGACGAAAAATTATGTTTCGAAGACGGTAGAACAAATGTCGAAGAACACTATACTCCCGGAGAATCCTTCGAGCAAACCGACATTCAGGGAGTTACACTCTATGACGCTCACTGTTGCTTTTATGAATCGTCTGATGTGTTTCTTGATTCCAGGCACGAACCAGAACAGGGTGAAGGTTCAGACGATGCTAGCACAGAATCAGAGAGCGCCTATTTCGATGCATCGTCCTCACTAAGTAGTGAGTCTGACTCTTCACAAGAGAGTGCACCACCTGAACACGAGCTAAACTCGGATGACAAGGAAGAAGCCAAACTCATGCGAGCTGGTGAAGTGGAAGGAGCAGCACCTCTTGAGGTAGAACTTAAACAATTACCTCCGAATCTAAGGTATGCCTTTTTGGGTCATAAATTAACTTTCCCGGTGATAGTCAATTCCCACCTCACGCAAGATCAGCTCGAAAAACTCCTAGACATTCTTAGGAGCCACAAAGATGTCCTGGGCTACACTATCTCCGATCTAAAAGGGATAAGCCCTAGGCTCTGCACGCATAGGATCCATTTGGAAGATACCGACGCCACCTCCATAGAGCCTCAAAGGCGGTTAAACCCGAACATGAAGGAGGTGGTTAAAAAGGAAATCCTAAAATTGCTAGACGCCGGTATTATTTATCCTATTTCCGACAGTAGGTGGGTTAGCCCCGTTCACGTCGTCCCCAAGAAAGGGGGGATGACAGTCATAAAAAATGAAAAAGGTGAGCCCATATCTACACGCACCGTCACGGGATGGCGAATGTGCATTGACTATAGGAAACTCAATAAAGCCACCCGAAAGGACCATTACCCATTGCCCTTCATTGATCAAATGCTTGAACGCCTAGCAAAACATAAATACTTTTGCTATCTAGATGGGTATTCGGGATTCTTCCAAATCCCTTTGCACGAAGACGACCAAGAAAAGACCACTTTTACTTGTCCCTACGGTACCTATGCCTACCGTAGGATGCCGTTTGGTCTTTGTAATGCTCCCGCCACTTTTCAGAGGTGTATGACATCCATATTTTCTGATTACATTGAAAACATTATGGAAGTCTTTATGGATGATTTCTCGGTTTATGGAAGTGAGTTCGATTCTTGTTTGGCCAATCTTACTAAAGTCCTTAAAAGGTGCCAACAAAATAATCTCACTCTAAATTGGGAGAAGTGTCACTTCATGGTCACGGAAGGTATAGTTCTTGGGCACCTTGTCTCTTCGAGAGGAATTGAGGTGGATAAAGCAAAGATTGAGGTAATCGAGAAACTTCCTCCTCCTATTAATGTCAAGGGCGTTAGAGGCTTTCTTGGTCATGCGGGGTTTTACCGCCGCTTCATCAAGGATTTCGCCTCGATTGCCCGACCACTTACTTCCTTGCTCGCTAAAGATACTACTTTTATTTTTTCAGGGGAATGCTTGCAAGCCTTCAACACTTTGAAGGAAGCACTAGTTTCCGCGCCCATCATACAACCACCGGATTGGAGCCTTCCCTTTGAGCTAATGTGTGATGCTAGTGACCAAGCCATTGGAGCAGTATTGGGACAGAGAAAAGATAGGAAGCTTCATGCGATATACTACGCGAGCAAGACATTGGATGACGCGCAGAAAAACCACACAACTACCGAAAAAGAGCTTCTAGCAGTTGTCTATTCCATCGAGAAGTTTCGCTCCTACCTCCTTGGTTCCAAGGTGATTGTCCACACCGACCATGCGGCGTTGAAGTATCTTTTGAACAAGAAGGAAGCCAAACCTCGGTTGATTAGGTGGATACTCTTGTTGCAAGAATTTGATTTGGAGATCAGAGACAAGAAAGGTACGGACAATGTCGTGGCGGATCATTTGTCTAGGCTCATTAGCGATAAGGAGAATGAGAGTTTACCTATCGACGACACATTCGTGGATGAGAGGCTATATGCCATAAGGACCGGAAAAGTACCTTGGTACGCGGACTTCGTCAACTACTTGGCTTGTGGAATTAAACCGCATGGGATGCCCACACATCAAAAGAGGAGATTTCTGCATGAGGTCCGTAGCTATTTTTGGGAAGATCCATACCTCTTCAAGATATGCAAAGATGGTGTCATTCGGAGGTGTGTTTCTAAAGAGGAGACAACGTCTATCATTTTGCATTGCCACGGTCTACCATGCGGAGGACATCATGCCGCCTCTAAAACAACCGCTAAGATCTTGCAGAGCGGATTCTTCTGGCCAACAATGTTTAGGGACACCCACGCTTTTGTGAAGGGGTGCGATAGATGCCAACGGACCGGGAATATCTCTAAGCGCAATGAGATGCCGATGAGACCCATCCAGGAAATTGAGCTTTTTGATTGTTGGGGAGTAGACTTCATGGGGCCATTTCCGTCAAGCAATGGTAACAAATACATCCTATTGGCCGTTGACTATGTCTCCAAATGGGTGGAAGCAATCGCCACCCCTACTAATGATGCAAGGGTCGTCTCCAAGTTCTTCAAGCAAAATATCTTCCCGCGCTTTGGAGTGCCTCGTACCTTGATAAGCGACGGGGGAAGCCACTTCATAGAGAACAAGTTTGAAGCCATGCTAAAGAAGTACGGGGTAAACCATAGAGTTGGCATGGCATATCACCCCCAGACAAGCGGCCAAGTGGAAGTCTCAAATAGAGAAATTAAGCAAATTCTTGAAAAGACGGTGGATCGATCTAGAAAGGATTGGTCAATGAAGCTAAACGATGCTCTATAGGCATATCGCACGGCCTTTCGCACTCCAATAGGCACCACACCGTTCCGACTCGTTTATGGGAAAGCTTGCCACTTGCCGGTAGAGTTGGAACACCGCGCATATTGGGCCATCAAAACCTTTAATTACGATTACAAGAGTGCGGCGGTGAGGCGACTCTTGGACATCAACGAGCTTGATGAGATAAGAAGAGACGCCTACGAAAGCTCAAGAATTTACAAAGAAAGGACCAAGATCCTCCACAATGCCCGCATAACCGTCACAGACTTCAAAGTAGGAGACAAGGTCTTGCTCTATAATTTCCAGCTCCGACTATTTCCCGGTAAGTTGAGGGCACGTTGGTCCGGGCCTTTCACCATTAAGAACATACAACCGGGAGGGGCCTTCGAGTTGGAAAGCAAAGACGGAGCCTCGTTCAAGGTAAATGGTCAGAGACTCAAGCATTATTCCGAGGGAGTCCCAACGGGAGAAATCAATAGAGTATATCTACTTAAGGGACGACCGGATGATCTTTCATACCTCCTTGATGAGGTAATTGAGGAGGCGATCCCCCACTCAATCGGCGCTCTATTCGATGAGGATTTCGAGGAAGGCCCGGATTTAGGCCGAGATGAGAAGATAGATGATTCCCCCGACCTCTCCGCTGAAAATGATGAAGGCGACGCCGATGTCGCAAGGATTCGAGAGCTCTGCAAGCTCTCGAAATTGAAGTCTCCGAAGAAAGCTCCGCCGATACGGAAATCGGCATCACCGGTGAAGCCGTTGACCGGAGCAAACGCTAGCTTGGGGGAGCCTCCCCCCAACACTATTCGAGACGGGAGACCACCGAGGGAGAACACGCCGCCGCAACTTCCGAATCCAAGCGTTCTCCCGGGAAAGTTTGATGGGTGCATCTCATATGCACCAAACATCCCGCATTAATTGAAAATCATAGGGGGTCGAACTCACGACCTTAAATGAGCGCTTGTCGGGAGGCAACCCGACGGTTATTGCTTTATTTTTACTTTTTCTTTATTTTTGTTTTAAAAATTTTTATTGTTTTGAGTCGTTCGCCCAAAAATTTTGTGATAACGGGTCCTATTTTTCTTGACAGGAGAGGAGATTGGTAAATCCATCATGAGGAGGATGAACGAGGTGATAAGGAGCGCCCCAGGAAGGCGCTCGATGCTTAGGAGTAAGATGAAATCGACTGGAGGAAGAAAGACGGAGTTTAGAGCCCAAACGAAGACAAACAGCAGAACACAAGGTTCACTCGGCCGAGTACACAAGTTCGTCCGGCCGAGCCGCTCACGAACGAGGGAAGTCTGCTATACCCAACTCTCTGTTTATTTTCTTAATTTCAGTATAACTGCTACTCTGCCGAGTATATATATTCACTCGGCCGAGTAAAACGGATACGCTCCTAGGGCGAGTCTTGCCGAGTAGCTTGAGCCACTCGGCCGAATGGACTTACTCCACTCGGCCGAGGGTGGCAAGGCCACTCGGCCGAAGCGTAAGCGGGGAGGAATTTTCCATTGATCTCACTCGGCCGAGGGACCTGATCACTCGACCGAGTTGTAACTTTTGCTATATAAAGGGCCGAGGGGAGGCGCGTTTTTCGAAACGAAATATCCGAATTCGCCCGACCCTTCACATTCCCCTCGCCCGTTCCCCTCGCTCGCGCCCCCACTCGCCCGACCGTCGACCCTCGCACCGCCGCTCGGCCAGCCACCGCCGGTCGAGCCCCGCCGTGCCTCGCCCGAGCCGCCACCGGCGGCCACCACTCCGGCCACCTCCGGTAACCCCAATTTTTGCCTTTTTCTCCTATTTTGTGTGTTTTTCGAGGATCCATGTGCTTAACGAACCCCAAACCCAAATTAATTTCTATATATATCTATTATACCCCTAATGCTCCATACGTTTTGAATATTACTCGATGATATCTCCATTTCATGCGCAGGTTGTTTCTGGGAGCTTAGGGGAGCCCAGGGGAGCTTCTAGGGACTGATTCGGGCTTCGCGGAGGCGTTGTCTTCGCACGCTTCCATTGCTTTGCACTCGCGGCGTGTCGTGGTATACTCTTTCCTTTCTTTTGCGCACGCCGCACTTTTCACGCTTTTCGGCGCGCGCTCGGGGCCCATATGCCGCCCCGGACACGGCCGCGGTAGAGGAGAGCTTCCGCCAAGCGGAAGCGGTCGGATGACGCCGGCCCCTCCCACGAGTTGGAGGACTCTCCTCCGCCTTCTCCCACACACACACCGTCCACCCAGCACAGCCTGCAGGCCCCGCACACCCCGCACAGCCTGCAGAGCCCGCACAGCCCGCACACCCTGCACAGCCGCTCCCTTCCGCTCCACAGCCACACCTCCGGCTCCACTTATCGGGCCGCTGGGGATCACGTTCTGGAACGACGCACACCGCGTCGCTTTCGAGCGTATCTCCCAGCGTTCGATCGTACCCTCCAGGTTTGCACACCTTACCGACCTAGGACGCCTGGGGGTACTAGAGGGGATGCTCACGTTGTACGACAACGTGGGCTGGCGAGATTTCTTTCAGGTGTCGGCGGACACGTTTATCCGTCCAACACTTGAGGTACTTAGTTCGATCGCCCGGACCGACGAGGGATGCTCGTTTCGGTTCATGGACCGGGAGTGCCAGGTCACTCTCGGTATGATGAGAGCCTTTTTCTCGTGGCCCGATGTCCCAGGGGCCGATCGAGGTTACGCCCCCACCCATATCCCCCCACCTTCCTTCGACGCTGGTGCCTTCTGGGCCCGGATTACGGGTCTTCACGCTGCCTTTGACCCTAGTAGGGCCAAGGCCTCGGCCATTGTCCATCCCTGCCTCCGTATAGCTCAGCACCTTATGGCGACGACCTTTTTGACCAGATATGAGCCGGGCATGATGTCCATGCCGGAGCTCTACATGCTCTACGTGATGACACGACCCAGAGCTCTATCTAGGGATAGCGATGAGCTGGTCCCCGCCGTCGTTATTGATGTCGCGGCTTGGTTTTTGGACCGCATCATTGTATCGGTGGGCGCTCACTCACCGATATGCTGCGGCGGCCTGATCACCTTGCTTGCCCTTATGACCGGCAAGGACTTCCCTGACGACCTGCGACGAGCACCGGGCCCCACTTCTCTGTCGATTGATGTTATGGCCCGGATGAAGATGCTTCGTCCGCACGGTTAGCGACACTGGGTCCGGTTGCACGGCCCTTACGGTGTCGATTACATGATTCTTCCGAGCCCAGCTCGGACTCAGATTGCACCAGCCCATGTGGACTGGCTCCCTGCGATGGATGTTCTCATCCCAGCCGCTTACGTGCTCGAGGCCGAGGAGGCCGAGCAGGCCCACGCTGCCCCCACAGACCCTGTTGCACCTGCCGAGCCTGCTGCCCCTGTTGACCCCGTGGCCCCTCAGCCTATCCCCGATGTTTCCGATGCTCCTGACACCTCTGTCCACACCTCTGCCGGTGTCGGGAGTATCTTAGCTGAGCCCACTTCCACTACTTCCACGCCTGTCACCACCACCACTGGCCCTCTGTCTGCCGAGCCCGTTTCTTCTGCCCCACCCGAGCGCCCGCCGACCCTAGTTGAGTGCGGAGAGCCCTCTGTCTCCACTGCTGCTGTATTTTCCGAGAGTGTCGTGGCGTCTGTCCACACTTCTGCGCCACCGACCTCTCTGGCCGCCTCGTTGCCTCTTTTGTATTCTTCTTTCGTTGCTGCTGCCTCCACTTCTCACCAGCCGGTGCCCCGGCCTCACACTGAGGCCAGGCCCACATTTGCGAGCACAGCACCTTTCGTTCCCTTCCCTGCTGAGCCCATCACCTACGCGACCCGAGTACGCCAGCCCCGCCCTGCACAGCCCAGACCGGTGCGTCCCTCTGCACCACCTCCCCCCGACACTGTACTTCAGAGCATTTGTGCTCTAGAGGGGGCGGTGAGTGGCCTCAGAGGCGACCTTCAGACCCTGTCCGCCACCGTCACTGCGATGGCTGGCCGCTTTGACCTGCTCCCGCACATTCACTACTGTCTTACCCAGGTCCTGGAGCGTCTCCCACGCGTACCCCCGCCCACCCAGCAGGTTCCCACGGCCACTTCCACACACACTCAGCCTGCTACCACTTCCACACCCACACCCGCTCAGCAGCCTGTCCAGCCACCACCACCACTTCCGCCTCAGGACGGAGACGACGCAGCACCACCTTCTTAGGCACCCTTGATGCCATCGATTATTTTTGCCGTTGTGCTGCCCGTTTCTGCTGGGTCCTGTTGCACTTTTGTTCACCCCCCTCCCCTCACTTACTTTGGGATTCTCATTCTGATCGTATCTTTATATATCTTTTTTGGGAGAGAGGGAGAGTTTTTGGTGCCACACCTATATATCTGTATCACTCCTATATCTGCATGCATCATGACCGCATCATATTTTTCGTTTCATTATTTTTCCTTTTTCCTTTTTTTACCTTCCATCATGCATGCATCCTCACTTACCCCTCACATTCCTTGTCTTTCGGTGTGCCACACTCTGCACATTGAGGACACTGTGCCATTTAGCTTGGGGGAGTGAGTTCTCACGTTCTTTTTCGATTTGCCACCTTTATTTTTAGTTTTTCACACCGTTTTCCGCTTTTGCACTTATTTTCATCATTTTTCTTTTATTTTACAATGCATCACGTTTTTCTTATTTTTCTGTATGCCGCATTGTAAATAGTTCTATTTTCCCTTTATCTTTATTTCTTTCCTTTTCATCTCATGCTAGAGATGACTTTTCTATGATGATGATGACGTGGAGTTAGCTTACTCTATTTGCATGCTTTATTTGTCATGTCTTAGACTTTATTTCTGATATCATATGTTATGACTTGCCTTGCATCTAGAGATAGTAACCCACACTTTTTCCACATGAAAATGGATGAAATTTTATTATTAGCTGAGTCTGAATATTCATATGTATGCTATCACAGAAAACACACCAAGATTCACGCATTGAATGCCTATATCTGGAGTACCGATTTCTTTTCCTATATCACTTCTATATGCATGAATTGTACATTTCACTTCAGGATGATTGAATGATGTTAGCTATGATAAATCTGGATTAGTTAGCTTTTTTGTGATCGAAACTGAGTAGATTAGATTGCCCTGCTAAAGTTGTCGTGCATGTCTTATAGAGTGAACCGAGAGATATATTTATTTCTTTCTCCACAAATCTTGAACATCATTTCTCTACTTTTAAAATCATTGGTGAATCTCCCCTTAGCGATTCTATTATATGGTATTTCCCCCGCTATTAATTCCTAGCTCCAAATTTCCCGAATTCAAAAAAAACAAAAAACAAAAAAAAGAGAGAAAATATTCTTGTATATCATTATCTCTCTTTGAGTTGGGATCGTTGTGTATATATGCTATATAAAAAAACAACAAAACAAAAGAAAAAAAAGAAAAAGAAAAGAGGAAAAATCCTCAATAAAAGATCCCATCTCACTTTCTTTCTTTCTTCTTTCTTTTCGCGTTCATTTTCATTGCTTTTGGAGCTTTATAAAAATGGGGATGTGAATATTTTTTATGCCACCATGCTTATAGATAAGCTTGGGGGAGGGAATCCATTGATGTGTGAGAGAGTGACTACTTGACGTTGCACGACAACCTAGGCTAAGTAATATTCTATACTCGGTGAGATTATTTCTAGCTTTACGAAATCCAGAAATCTAAGCCTAGCACTCATATCATGAAATCCACACTTTTCTATTCTCTCTATTCTATTGTGTGATACTCTTATACTCCTCATAGAAAGCATTCAATTGAAAAGTGTGCGATCTGCGATTAGTATACCGCTTTAAATGATTCAGACGATGTTAATTCTAAAATTATTCCGTTTTCCATGATTATATCGTTGTTCGTGGGTTTTCTATTTCTATTTGCACTATTATACTATGATATCAAAATAAAACTCTTTGACATGTATTTTTCATTCAGTGCATGCTATATGAGTAAGCGAAACCCACGTCCTGAGAAAATGATCTAGCAGCTTACCTCTTCGCTTCTTTCTTTCTTCTTTATTTTTATTTCGTTTTTCATTCTTCTCCGTTTTTCATTTTTCATTTTTCGCCGTTTTCGTTTTCCGAATCCACCGGGTTCGCCTTTTACTTATCTTCCTCGAGGACGAGTAAGAGGTAAGTTTGGTGATTTTGATCACTCCTTATTTTACACTTTTTTCCCGCATGTTTGCATGCCATTTAGATCGCCCAAATCATGTTTTTCACGATATATCGACGATATTGCGATGCTTTTCACGATTTGTTGTTTTTGTCGCATTTCAGGTGATTTGACGCGATTTGGAGTGATCTCGAGATGCGCTTACTCCAGAGGGTCACCAACGACCTCCCCAAGGGGTATTTTACTGTTGGAGAGGAGCGGAAGAAGAAAGGACGTCGCAGGAGCGACGAGGAGGCCAAAACAAGCTGTTTGGGCATTTTTGGTGTCCCACTCGGCCGAGTGAAGGAGTCACTCGGCCGACCAGCGAGACACCGCTCGGCCGACCAGATCAGACACGACTCATATGTGCACTCGGCCGAGCAACGGAGACCACATCGGCCGAGTGACGAGATCCCGTCCGCCCGAGTGGCGCCCAGACGAAGCCATTCAAAAATCGCCAACTTACTGTTTTTCGGTTGCCTGAGCTTCAGAAGACCCACTCGGCCGAGTGGATAATCCCGACCGCCCGAGTACCAAGAAGCCATCGGCCGAGTGACGACAACTCACTCGGCCGAGCCGCCCCCGAAGTGAAGACCCCTGAAGATCAAGACTTACTGGAAATTTACAGGGTTTCTCACTCGGCCGAGCGACTTTTGTCACTCGGCCGAGTGCGACGCGCTGCCTGTAGCGAAAATTGCGGATTTCAGGCTGCGCAGTGGTATTTTGGTCACATTTTTTGGACGATTTTGGGGGGTATTTAACCCCTGTTTTTACCCTAGTTTTGAGAGCTTTTCCTTAGATTTTTTGCAGCTTTTAGATTAACTTTTTAGTTTTATTCTTGTGATTGGAGAGGAGGCAAAAGTTGATTTTTGTTGGATTATTTGAAGAACTCCATTGGGTTTGCCTCTCTCTTCCCTAAAAATTCAATTTTTATTGCTTATTTCAATATTGTGATGAATTCTCTTGCTTATTTCATTGATTATTTTTGTGTTTGCGCTATGAATTGTGAGTAGTCTCCACGTCTTGGGGCGTGGGGATGAACCCTACGAGCCCTATTTCATATTTGTGATGAATTGGTAGAAATTTTGCTAGAATTGTTATTAGGGATTAGATTGGGATCAATTTACTACGGATAGCTAGGAGTTCATACCGATTGGGATTTGCAAGAGATTGGATCCCAATTCGATAGGAAACCCTAGAAATCCGAATTGGGTTGGAATCGAATTTCCGTAGTATCGGTTTGCAAGAGATTGGACCGATACTAGGGTTCCCGGTTGCAATTCCGTGCCGATACCCGTTTGCAAGAGATTGGACGGGTAGGAACTATCCCAACCTAGGTCGTGGGCCGAGTTTGCAAGAGATTGGGCTCGGTGCGCGATTGAACGATGATGTTGATCCTAATGCTAGCTTCCCTAGGCTAGGGTTTGCAAGAGATTGGACCCAAACCTAGGATAGCTATAGACCGGCAACAGCGAGAGAGCGTGAGCTTGGTTCTACATTCAGTTGCAACTAGTTCATCCAAAATCTTATTCTAGCAATTTTAATACCGATGAACCACTTTTACGAAATACGGTGAGTAGCGGGAATTCCTCATTCCCTAGACGTTCTTTATTTGATTTGATATTTCCGTACTTTGTCTGACGATTGTGACAGGATCGCCAAAGGCAAATTTCTCTCTTCTTGAATAGCCAGGTTGATTAGAACAAGCATGGTCATTCGTCCTCCCTGTGTTCGATAACCCGCTCGCTGCTATACCGTGCGCTTGCGGTAAAACTACAACCGTTCTCCGGGTGTATATCCGGGGTCGATTACTTATATCAAACGAAGGTCCTTAAGGCAGAGCAAAAGATTTGTGTCATTGGGTTGGGGTGCCCTAAAATAGTCGACTGTGGACGCATTGCATCGTAAAGTTGGTAAGCCATTAATTGATGCTAATTAATTTGGTATTTTTTAATAATTTCAGAAATTGATTGCTGCAATGTACATTTGGAACATGATTGCGTAGAAATTACGAAGATTGAGATGGGCTCGGTACACATTGAGGGGATCTGGGATGAAGCGGACAAAGAAGCAAAGGTTTGAAATTATTTTGCTTTGTTAACTGACTAATTTACTAGAAAATAAAGCTTAACATTTAGTGACTATATTGGTATCTGGTACTTAATTCAGCGTATTGTTGAAGGCTCAGAGGTTAATGAAGATTATACAAATCAGTTCACAACAAATAAAATTTTCCCCAGCATAGAAGAGCTTGGTAAATGGGTAAAAGGGGTCGGTGTGAAAACCGGGAATTTGGTAGTTACAAAATCATCAAATATGAGTACAAAGGGCAATAGGGTCCCAACTTATTATTTTTGTTGTGAAAGAAGTGGGACATATCGGCCACACAGGCCGGATATTGATCACTCCTTATTTTACACCTTTTTTCCCGCATTTTTGCATGCCATTTAGATCGCCCAAATCATGTTTTTCACGATATATCGACGATATTGCGATGCTTTTCACGATTTGTTGTTTTTGTCGCATTTCAGGTGATTTGGCGCGATTTGGAGTGATCTCGAGATGCGCTTACTCCAGAGGGTCACCGACGACCTCCCCGAGGGGTATTTTGCTGTTGGAGAGGAGCGGAAGAAGAACGGACGTCGCAGGAGCGACGAGGAGGCCAAAACAAGCAGATTGGGCATGTTTAGTGTCCCACTCGGCCGAGTGAAGGAGTCACTCGGCCGACCAGCGAGACACCGCTCGGCCGACCAGATCAGACACGATTCATATGTGCACTCGGCCGAGCGACGGAGACCACATCGGCCGAGTGAAGAGACCACATCCGCCCGAGTGGCGCCCAGACGAAGCCCTTCAAAAATCTCCAAGTTTCTGTTTTTCGGCTGCCTGAGCTTCAGAAGACCCACTCGGCCGAGTAGATAATCCCGTCCGCCCGAGTACAATGAAGCCATCGGCCGAGTGACGACAACTCACTCGGCCGAGCCGCCCCCGAAGTAGAGACCCCTGAAGGCCCCGACTTACTGGAAAATTACAGGGTTTCTCACTCGGCCGAGCGACTTTTGTCACTCGGCCGAGTGCGACGCGCTGCCTGTAGCGAAAATTGCGGAAAACAGGCTGCGCAGGGGTATTTTGGTCACAGTTTTTGGACGATTTTGGGGGGTATTTAACCCCTGTTTTTACCCTAGTTTTGGAGAGCTTCTCCTTAGATTTTTTGCAGCCTTTTAGATTAGTTTTTAGCTTTATTTTCTAGAGATTGGAGAGAAGACAATTTTTGATTTTTGTTGGAACAATTGAAGAACTCCATTGGTTTGTCTTTCTCCTCTCTAAAATTCTATTTTTATTGCATATCTCAATATTGTGATGAATTCTATTGCTTATTTCATTGATTATTTTTGTGATCTTGCTATGAATTGTGAGTAGTCGCCACGTCTTGGGGCGTGGGGATGAATCCTACAAGCCCAACTTCTTACTTGTGATGAATTAGTAGATATTTTGCTAGAATTGATATCTAGGGATTAGATTGGGATCAATTTACTACGGTTATCTAGGAGTTCATACCGATCGAGATTTGCAAGAGATTGGATCCCGATTCGATAGGAAACCCTAGAAATCCGAATTGGGTTGGAATCGAATTTCCGTAGTATCGGTTTGCAAGAGATTGGACCGATACTAGGGTCTCCGGTTGCAATTCTGTGCCAATACCCGTTTGCAAGAGATTGGACGGGTAGGAACTATCCCAATCTAGATCGCGAGCCGAGTTTGCAAGAGATTGGGCTCGGTGCGCGATTGGACGATGATGTTGATCCTAATGCTAGCTTTCCTAGGCTAGGGTTTGTAAGAGATTGGACCCAAACCTAAGATAGCTATAGACCGGCAACAGCGCGAGAGCGTGAACTTGGTTCTACATTCAGTTGCAACTAGTTCATCCAAAATCTCAATCTAGCAATTTTGATACCGACAAGCCACATTTATGAGATACGGTGAGTTGCGGGGATTCCCCATTCCCTAGACGTTCTTTATTTGATTTGATATTTCCGCACTTTGTCTGACGATTGTGACAGGATCGCCAAAGGCAAATCTTTCTTCTTGAATAGCCAGGTTGGTTGGAACAAGCACGGTCATTCGTCCTCCCTGTGTTCGATATCCCGCTCACTGCTACACCGTGCACTTGCGGTAAAACTACAACCGTTCTTTAGGGTTACGTCCCGGAGCGATCAAGTTTTTGGCGCCGTTGCCGGAGAGGCGATTGCGTTTGATCTTACCACCCCTAGCTACTTCCTTTTTTATTTTTTATTATTATCATTATTATTTCCATTATTTTTTTTATTTTTACCTAACCCTTCCACGGTACTAATCATCTCTTTTGAAACTCTGTTTTCTCTGTGCATGTACACGAGATCTACGGCGGACCCTGAAGCTATATTGTTTGATCCAGAGATCGAACGTACCGCGCGGAGACTTAGAGCGGAAAGGAGACAAAATCCGGAAGGGCGGTTTATGACCAACCCGGAAACTGCTGAACAATTGGCGGCAAGGATGGCTAGGATAATTTCTATTCGAGATAGGCTTCGGCCTAAGACCTCTTCTACTACCTCATCCATTGCCATGCCTCAGTTGGCGGCTGACAAGAACTTTGAGCTAAAGACTGGACTAGTGGTTCTGATGCAGCAGGATCCATTTCATGGGAATGCCCATGAAAATCCCCACTACCACATCCAATTGTTCTTGTCGAAGTGCGCCACATTCCAGATGCCGGGGGTCTCCATCGATGCCATCAGACTGCGTCTCTTCCCTTTCACGCTAAAGGACAAGGCACTATACTGGTTGAGGACGCAAGCTGAGGGTGTCTTCACCACTTGGGACGAGTTGGCGAGTGCATTCATTGACAAGTTCTATCTGCCCTCCAAGACGGTGAAGATTCGGAGCGCTCTTATGTCCTTCAAGCAAGGACCCCAAGAGACGCTCTATGAGGCTTGGGAGCGTTTTAAGGATCTGCAGCATCAATGCCCGCACCATAGTATAGAAGATTGGGAGCTAGTGCATAGCTTCTACAATGGTCTCCAACCGGGGACCAAACAAATTATTGATGCCGCGGCGAATGGTGCCATCTTGTCAAAGACTCCCGAGGAAGCTACGGCCCTAATTGAGGAGATGGCCTCAAACAATCAACAATAGGGCGATGAGCGAGGACACTCTACGTCCTCCTTAAAGCCGACTAGTATCTATGAAGCGAAGGCCGTAGCGGAGCTCACAAGCAAGTTTGATTCTCTCCACAAGGTAGTGGAGAGATTGGAGAAGTTTATCACGGAGCCCCAAGGAGCCCCTTCCACCTCCGCACCGACCAACCAAATGTGTGATTGGCAAGACCAATCTCAAGCCATGTATGTGGGAGGAGAGCAAGGAGAAGGAGCCTTAGAGCAAGTACAATATGTCGCGGGGAACCAAGGATATTGGGCCAATCCAGCCGCAAGAAATCATCCCGGATTCTCTTACGCCAACAATGAAGGAGCTTTGAACCCGCCACAACCGCCTCCTCAACAAGCCCGACCACCACTACCACCCCAACAACAACACTATCCACCGAGGGGGCCTACTCAACAAAATTTTCAACCAAAGCAACAAGTTCCACCATATAGGCCGCCCGGATACAATCAAGGGTGGAGGAATCAAAATCAAAACCCTCCACAAGCTCAACAACGATCCGACTTCAAAGCTAGAGTGGAGGCGTTTATGGTCGAGCAAAATAAGGTCAATGCTAGCTTGAAGGCGGGGCAAGACTCTCTTAATACCGTTGTGGCTCAAATATCGGAGCAATTGGCGTTGCTCAATCGGAACACTCAATGATTGCCGGCGCAACCCGAGCAAAACCCACGGGGCAACACTGGCCACATCAATGCCGTAGTTGCCGTTACCACTAGAGGCGGAAAGGATACCACCCCCGCCATGATACCTATCGAGGAGCCCGTGGAGGAAAGTTTGGAGCCGGTTGAGCCGGTAGTTGAAGTTGATAAGGAGAAGGAGCCACAAGAAAGGGAGAAATCTAGAGCGGAGCAATTGACCGAGGAGAGGCGCTTCATGCCACCGGTCCCATTCCCCCAAAGACTAGCGAGAGCGAAAATGGAGAAAAGGCTAGCGAAATTCCTCGAGTATCTAAGAGGAGTTAGCCTCAATATTCCCTTCCTCGACGCCATCGTGGAGATCCCCACATATGCTAAATTCTTGAAGGACTTGATTTCGGGGAGAAAGAGGAAGGAAAAGATCATGCTAGCCGAGGAGGGCTCTTGGTTCACCAAGAGAGAGAAGGAGCCGGCCAAATTTAAAGATCCGGGGAGTTTTCGGATTCCTTGCACCTTGGGCGACGTCCCTCTTCAAAAGGCGTTGGTTGATCTAGGGGCTAGTGTGAGCCTCATGCCTCTCTCCATGTTTTAAGGCTAAACACCGGGAAAAAGTTGAAACCTACCGACATGCGCATTCAATTAGCCGATGGGCGAATAACAAGGCCGGTAGGGATCACCGAAGACAAACCGCTACAAGTCCCGGGTGGAATATGCTTGCCATGTGACTTTGTGATCATGGACGTTAAGGAGGAGGGAGATACGTCATTGATACTTGGACGCCCGTTCCTCGCCACCGTCGGAGTAATTGTTGACGTGCGCGAAGGTACCCTAACTTTAAACGTCGGCAACATCGAGGTGGAGCTCCACATTCCTAAGGCTATGAAGCACATGCCTTACCACGAGGAACTTGACTACATGGACCTCCTTGATGAGGTGATAGAGGAGGCGATCCCACACTCGATTGGCGCTCTTTTTGACGAAGATTTAGAGGAAGGCCCGGATTTAGGCCAAGATGAGAAGATAGATGATTCCCCCGACCTCTCCGCTGAAAATGATGAAGGCGACGCTGATGTCGCAAGGATTCGAGAGCTCTGCAAGCTCTCGAAATTGGAGTCTCTGAAGAAAGCTCCGTCGACACGGAAATCGGCGTCACCGGTAAAGCCGTTGACCGGAGCAAATGCTAGCTTGGGGGAGCCTCCCCCCAACACTATTCGAGATGGGAGACCACCGAGGGAGGACACGCCGCCGCCACGTCCGAATCCAAGCATTCTCCCCGGAAAGTTTGATGGGTGCATCTCATATGCACCAAACATCCCGCATTGATTGAAAATTATAGGGGGTCGAGCTCACGACCTTAAACGAGCGCTTGTTGGGAGGCAACCCGACGGTTTTTGCTTTATTTTTACTTTTTCTTTATTTTCGTTTAAGAAATTTTTAGTGTTTTGAGTCGTTCGCCCAAAAATTTTGTGATAACGCGTCCTATTTTTCTTGACAGGAGAGGAGATAGGTAGATCCATCATGAGGAGGATGAACGCGACGATGAGGAGCGCCCCAAGAAGGCGCTCGACGCTTAGGAGGAAGATGGAATCGGCTGGAGGAAGAAAGACGGAGTTTAGAGCCTAAACGAAGACAAACAGCAGAACACAAGGCTCACTCGGCCGAGCATACTAGTCACTCGGCCGAGTACACAAGTTCGTCCGACCGAGCCGCTCACGAACGAGGGAAGTCTGTTGTACCCAACTCTCTGTTTATTTTCCTAATTTCAATATAACTGCTACTCGGCCGAGTACATATTCCCACTCGGCCGAGTGAAACGGATACCCTCCTAGGGCGAGTCTCGCCGAGTAGCTTAAGTCACTCGGCCGAATGGACTTACTCCACTCGGCCGAGGCTGGCAAAGCCACTCAGCCGAAGCGTAAACGAGGAGAAATTTTCATTGATCTCGCTCGGCCGAGTGGCCTAGTCACTCGGCCGAGTCGTAACTTTTATTATATAAGGGGCGAGGGGGGCACATTTTTCCAAACGCGAAAACCCCCAAACAGCCCGACCCTTCAGCTCCCCTCGCCCGATACCCCTCGCTCGCGCCCCCACTCGCCCGACCAGCCCGCTCGCGCCGCCGCTCGGCCCGCCACCGCCGGCCGAGCTCCTCCGGCGCCTCGCCCGAGTCGCCGCCGGCGGCCGCCGCCCCTACCACCTCCGGTATCGCCTTTATTGCCTTTTTCTCCTCTTTTTGAGTATTTTTTGAGGATCCATGTGTTAAACGACCCCCAAACCCAAATCAATTTCTATATCTATATGTTATACCCCTAATGCTCCATATGTTTTGAATATTACCCGTTGATATCTCCATTTCATGCGCAGGTTGTTCTTGGGAGCTTAGGGGAGCCCAGGGGAGCTTCTTGGGACTGATTAGGGCTTCGCGGAGGCGCTTTCTTCGCACGCTTCCATTGCTTAGAACTCGCGGCGTGTCGGGGTACACTCTTTCCTTTATTTTGCACACGCCGCACTTTTTACACTTTTTCAGCGCGCGCTCGGGGCCGATATGCCGCCCCGGACACGGCCGCGGACGAGGAGACCTTCCGCCAAGCGGAAGCGGTCGGATGATGCCGGCCCCTCCCACGAGGTGGAATGCTCTCCTCCACCTTCTCCCATACACTTCCACCCCAGCGGTAGTCACCTCTGTCTCCACCTCTGCTGTATTTTCCGAGAGTGTCGTGGCGTCTGTCCACACTTCTGTGCCACCGACCTCTCTGTCCGCCTCGCTGCCACTTTTGCACTCTTCTTTCGCTGCTGTTGCCTCCACTTCTCACCAGCCTGTGCCCCGGCCTCGCACTGAGGCCAGGCCCACATTTGCGAGTGCAGCACCTTTCGTTCCCTTCCCCGCTGAGCCAGTCACATACGCGACCCGAGTATGCCAGCCACGCCCTGCACAGCCCCGCCCGGTGCGTCCCTCTGCACCACCTCCCCCTGACACAGTACTTCAGAGCATTCGTGCTCTAGAGGGGGCGGTGAGTGGCCTCAGAGGCGACTTGCGGACCCTGTCCGCCACCGTCTCTGCGATGGCTGGCCGCTTCGAGCTGCTCCCGCAGATCCACTACTGTCTTACCCAGGTTCTGGAGCGTCTCCCACGCGTACCCCCACCCACCTTGCAGGTTCCCACCCACACTTCCACTCACACTCAGCCTGCTACCACTTCCACACCCACCCCCGCTCAGCAGCCTGTCCAGCCACCACCACGACCTCCGCCTCAGGACGGAGACGGTGCAGCACCACCTTCTTAGGCACCCTTGATGCCATCGTTTCTTTTTGCCGTTGTGCTGCCCGTTTCTGCTGGGTCCTGATGCTTTTTTGTCCACCCCCCTCCCCTCACTTATTTCAGACAGACTCATTTTGATCGTATCCGTATATATCTTTTTGGGAGAGAGGGAGAGTTTCGGTGCCACATATATATCTGTATCACTCCTATCTTTGCATGCTTCATGTCCGCATCATATTTTTCATTTCTTTATTCTTATCTTTTTATTTTTTTTCATGCATGCATCCTCACTTGCCCCTCACATTTCTTGTCTCTCCGTGTGCCACACTTTGCACATTGAGGACACTGTGCCATTTAGCTTGGGGGAGTGAGTTCTCACGTTCTTTTTTCGATTTGCCACCTTTATTTTTAGTTTTTCACACCATTCTTCGCTTTTGCACTTATTTTTTATCATTTTTCTTTTATTTTGCCATGCATCACGTTTTTCTTATTTTTCTGTGTGCCGTATTGTAAATAGTTCTTTTTTCCCTTTATCTTTATTTCTTTTTCATCTCATGCTAGAGATGACTTTTCTATGATGATGACGACGTTGGATTTAGCTTACTCTATATGCATGCTATATTTGTCATGTCTTAGACTTTATTTCTGATACCATATGCTATGACTTGCCTTGCATCTAGAGATAGTAACCCACACTTTTGCCACATGAAAATGGATGAAATTTTATTATTAGCTGAGTCTGAATATTCATATGTATGCTATCACAGAAAACACACCAAGATTCACGCATTGAATGCTTATATCTGGAGTACTGATTTCTTTTCCTATATCACTTCTATATGCATGAATTGTACACTTCACTTCAGGATGATTGAATGATGTTAGCTATGATAAATCTGGATTAGTTAGCTTTTTTGTGATCGAAACTGAGTAGATTAGATTACCCTGCTGAAGTTGTCGTGCATGTCTTATAGAGTGAACCGAGAGTTATATCTATTTCTTTCTCCACAAATCTTGAACATCATTTCTCTACTTTTAAAATCATTGGTGAATCTCCCCTTAGCGATTCTATTTTATGGCATTTCCCCCGCTACTAATTCCTAGCTCCAAATCTCTTATTCACTAAAAAAATAAAAATAAAAGAGAGAAAAACATTCTTGTTTATCATTATCTCTCTTTGAGTTGGGATCGTTGTGTATATATGCTATATTGAAAAAAAAGGAAAAAAAAAGAAAAAAAAACAGAGAGAAAAGAGGAAAGATCCTCAATAAAAGATCCCATCTCACTTTCTTTCTTTCTTCTTTCTTCTTATTACCTTTGGAGCTATATAAAAATGGGGATGTGAATATTTTTTTTATGCCACCACGCTTATAGATAAGCTTGGGGGAGGGGATCCATTGATGTGTGAGAGAGTGACTACTTGACGTTGCACGACAACCTAGGCTAAGTAATATTCTATACTCGGTGAGATTATTTCTAGCTTTACGAAATCTAGAAATCTAAGCCTAGCGTTCATTTCATGAAATCCATACTTTTCTATTCTCTCTATTCTATGGTGTGATACTCCTATACTCCTTATAGAAAGCATTCAATTGAAAAGTGTGTGATCTGTGATTTGTATACCGCTTTAAATGATTCAGACGATGTTAATTTTAAAATTATTCCATTTTTCATGATTATATCGTTGTTCGTGGGTTTTCCATTTCTATTTGCACTATTATACTATGATATCAAAATAAAATCTTTTGACATGTGTTTTTCATTCGGTGCATGCTATATGAGTAAGTGAAACCCCCGTCCTGAGAAAATGATCTAGTAGCCTACCTCTTCGCTTCTTTCTCTCTTCTTTATTTTCATTTCGTTTTCCATTCTTCTTCGTTTTTCATTTTTTCATTTTTCGCCGTTTTCGTTTTTCGAATCCACCGGGTTCGCCTTTTTCTTATCTTCCTCGAGGACGAGTAAGAGGCAAGCTTGGGGGATTTTGATCACTCCTTATTTTACACCTTTTTTCCCGCATTTTTGCATGCCATTTAGATCGCCCACATCATGTTTTTCACGATATATCGACGATATTGCGATGCTTTTCACGATTTGTTGTTTTTGTCGCATTTCAGGTGATTTGGCGCGATTTGGAGTGATCTCGAGATGCGCTTACTCCAGAGGGTCACCGACGACCTCCCCGAGGGGTATTTTGCTGTTGGAGAGGAGCGGAAGAAGAACGGATGTTGCAGGAGCGACGAGGAGGCCAAAACAAGCAGATTGGGCATGTTTAGTGTCCCACTCGGCCGAGTGAAGGAGTCACTCGGCCGACCAGCGAGACACCGCTCGGCCGACCAGATCAGACACGATTCATATGTGCACTCGGCCGAGCGACGGAGACCACATCGGCCGAGTGAAGAGACCACGTCCGCCCGAGTGGCGCCCAGACGAAGCCCTTCAAAAATCTCCAAGTTTCTGTTTTTCGGCTGCCTGAGCTTCAGAAGACCCACTCGGCCGAGTAGATAATCCCGTCCGCCCGAGTACAATGAAGCCATCGGCCGAGTGACGACAACTCACTCGGCCGAGCCGCCCCCGAAGTAGAGACCCCTGAAGGCCCCGACTTACTGGAAAATTACAGGGTTTCTCACTCGGCCGAGCGACTTTTGTCACTCGGCCGAGTGCGACGCGCTGCCTGTAGCGAAAATTGCGGAAAACAGGCTGCGCAGTGGTATTTTGGTCACAGTTTTTGGACGATTTTGGGGGGTATTTAACCCCTGTCTTTACCCTAGTTTTGGAGAGCTTCTCCTTAGATTTTTTGCAGCCTTTTAGATTAGTTTTTAGCTTTATTTTCTAGAGATTGGAGAGAAGACAATTTTTGATTTTTGTTGGAACAATTGAAGAACTCCATTGGTTTGTCTTTCTCCTCTCTAAAATTCTATTTTTATTACTTGGGGATGAATCCTACAAGCCCAACTTCTTACTTGTGATGAATTAGTAGAAATTTTGCTAGAATTGATATCTAGGGATTAGATTGGGATCAATTTACTACGGTTAGCTAGGAGTTCATACCGATCGGGATTTGCAAGAGATTGGATCCCGATTCGATAGGAAACCCTAGAAATCCGAATTGGGTTGGAATCGAATTTCCGTAGTATCGGTTTGCAAGAGATTGGACCGATACTAGGGTCTCCGGTTGCAATTCCGTGCCAATACCCGTTTGCAAGAGATTGGACGGGTAGGAACTATCCCAATCTAGATCGCGAGCCGAGTTTGCAAGAGATTGGGCTCGGTGCGCGATTGGATGATGATGTTGATCCTAATGCTAGCTTTCCTAGGCTAGGGTTTGCAAGAGATTGGACCCAAACCTAGGATAGCTATAGACCGGCAACAGCGCGAGAGCGTGAGCTTGGTTCTACATTCAGTTGCAACTAGTTCATCCAAAATCTCAATCTAGCAATTTTGATACCGACGAGCCACATTTATGAGATACGGTGAGTAGCGGGGATTCCCCATTCCCTAGACGTTCTTTATTTGATTTGATATTTCTGCACTTTGTTTGACGATTGTGACAGGATCGCCAAAGGCAAATCTTTCTTCTTGAATAGCCAGGTTGGTTGGAACAAGCACGGTCATTCGTCCTCCCTGTGTTCGATATCCCGCTTGCTGCTACACCGTGCACTTGCGGTAAAACTACAACCGTTCTTTAGGGTTACGTCCCGGAGCGATCAGATATATGGGCCAAAAAATCAACTCGAAGCAAGAAGTGTTCATGTCCCTTCTACTTGAGGGCTAATGGTGTGGCAACAGATAAGTGGATTTTGACAGTTGTACGTGGCAATCACAACCATAAACCCGCAATGTACATCGATCGACATCTAGATGAGAGGAGGTTCAGAGGTGGGGAGATGGCCACGGTGAGAGACTTGTCAAATAGATTGCTTAGGCCAAGGGAAATCTTGAAATACCTGAAGGAAAAGGATAATGCAACATCTACCACAATCAACACTATTTATAAATCCAGACAGAGGATGAAGGCAGGGGAAATGGCCTGGAGAGCAGAAATGCAGCTATTCCTTAATCTACTGACACAGCGTAATTACATTGTGTATCATGAAGTGGACAAAGTGACAGCTGCAGTGAGGACTATATTTTGGGCACATCCGCAGTCGGTTGAGTTATTACGAAAATTTCCAGAGATTCTGGTTATGGACTGCGCGTTGAAGACCAACCGCAACAGGCCACCATTGATGGAGATGTATGGGGTGACGTCCACAGATATTCAGTTCGCAGCGGCATTTTGTTACACGGAGGCCGTACATGAGGAGAACTACTTGTGGGCCTTGGGGAAGTTGAGCTCTTTGCTGCATGGATACAGGATGCCACGTGTAATTTTGTCAGCACTGGAGCCAGCACTTATGAATGCCATTGGCCATGAATTTCCCCTTGCGGTGCACCAAATATGTAGAATGCACATATCCAAAAATATTGCCAAAAATTGCCAGCCCTCTTTTGAAGATCAAGAAAAATGGTTAGGTTTCATCTCTAGCTGGAATTTATTGGTGGGGGCACGCAAGGAGGAGGAGTATGTTGCTAAACTGAAGGCATTGGAGACCGAGTACAAAGATTACACAAGGGTCGTGAGCTATGTGAAGACATCTTGGTTGGAAAAGTACAAGGAGAAGTTTATTTCTGTATGGACAGATGGCAATCTCCACTTTGGAAATGTCAGTACCAACAGAGCGCAGACCAAAAGAGCCCAGACTGAACATTCTAAGCTTAAAAATGCATTGGGTTCATTGGCCTTCAGTTTATCCGCTTCTTGGCCAACCATACATGAATCATTAGAGGGACAGCATATCGAGATCAAGGCATCATTCGAGAAATCTAAGATCATGTTGCAACATAATGTGCATGGGTTCTTGTTCAGGGAGCTGATAGGATTTACAGCCGTGCGGCGTTGAAGATAATATCTGTGGAAGCTGATAAATCTGACCCTATGGAAACGGACCAATGCACAGGTGATTGTCTAGCTAGAATGATTTATGGTGTACCATGTGCCAATGAGATTGGCGAATTCACAAGGGAAAATCGCCACATTCCCTTAGATGCCGTAAATTCTCATTGGAAGCAGCTAGACATGGAGGCTAAGCCGGAATTGATGTCTGAAGAAGATGGGCTTATACATGCTGAATTAGAGCGCATACACAAGCTCTATGCTCAACTTGATGGGCCGATGAAGCAGGAGTTGTTAATTAAGTTGAAGGAGCTAGCTACCCCGGCGACAAATCTGATTACAGAGCCGCAAGTTAATGTCGTGTTCAATGGAAGAAGAAAAAGGGATAATAATTTGACAAATGAAGATACAGCCACCCCCATTCATCCTGCTCATTTTGATCATGTCTTCACCGATGCGGCTAGTTGCTCTGCTCAAATTCCACCTGAAGTCTCATCGAAACAAGAAAGAATCGGCCGTGTCCAGCCGAGACGGTCCCAAAGGATCAAAAATATGTCTGCCCCACCAATTCCTCCTCAACTTGCTAGAAAGAAACCAACTGTCAAAGCCGCGACATCTGGCAGTATGACTGGGGTTTCTGCTACAGCTTCATTTGCAGCAGCAAATTATGAAGCAAAGGACGCTAGAGCCGTTCAAGGAGGCATACCTTATCTTGATCAATTCCCCGCTGCAATCGCCAAATATATATCGAACGTCACAGATGTGAAGGTAGATGGGAACTGTGGTTACAGGGCTATATCTTCACATCTAGGGATGGGAGAGGACCAGTGGAAGGTGGTCAGAAGAGAGTTGCTTCAAGAGCTGCGTGACCACTATGATGTGTACTCAAAGGTGATGGGTGAGGAAAGTGCACAAGAACAGGTAGTGTCAATTAACTATATGGGTGACCACCCCCCGATGCAATATTGGATGACATTCCCTGAAGTTGGACATATAATCTCAAGTCGTTATAACTGTGTAATACATCTACTGTCAATGCAACAATGTCTTTCATTTTTTTCCGTTAAGATCAGGACCACACCAAGGTACGAAACGTGGTCCCTTCACCATAGGTTTTGTAAATAATAATCACTTTGTAAAGATTCAACTTAAAGATAGAAGCCCGATCCCACCGGTAATAAGGCATTGGAAGGCTAACCGCATGCCTGCGGCCAAAGGATGGGTGGAAGGCCTTGAAGAGAGGATGCGACAATTCGAGACATTATTCTGTAAAGATGTAGGCAAATCTCCCACTGTAATTACCGTATCATCAGATGATTGAATTTATAATTTTATGCAAATGTAGTGTCTGAGTTTATAATGAAAGAATATACTGACTTTTTTGGGATTTTTGTACAAAATTTATGGGATTTTTGCACAACGGGAACTCAACGCGCCATCATGTCTTTGCTTGTTGTGCGCTTTGAACATTTATGTTAATGGATACAGTTGCTAAATTCGCACGACTGGCATAATTTTGCCCGTTGTGCGCTTTGAGCAATTTATGTTACAGCATTAAAAATTTGCTCACCGCACACAACGGACATAAAGGAGAATGCTAAGAGTTGGACTCATAATTGTGTGCTTTGGTATGTTATTGATGTTGAAGACCGTATACTGCATTAAATGTGTTATTTATGTTGCATGAAGTGATTTCCACCTCTGCGTATTCTTGAATCTTTCTCTCCTTGACGATGGTCTACTTGAATTTATGGCACAAGTCCAATATCCCAAGTTCGTTTAAAGGAAAACTCTATACATAACAATCTCGATGCATGTAGAGGCTATGTGAATGCTGCAGAAAATGACTCCAATGAAACACACTGACAAATCAGATTCATCCATACACATCAGGTAAAAGGTGGGACCGGTGTGAGCAATGAGAAAAAAATTGTATATCTGGTACACTGTGATGCTAAGCTCAATTCCAACGCAGTTCACGTGCATTAAGTATATTCCCGGGCAACTTCGATATTTCACACAATCCTTGTCCATTTCTGTGATGGATGTATGCTAATAGTTTTAATATCCACAAGAAATTAAGCAATCGGTGTACGAAGATCGCTAATGGTTGGCAAACAGATATTTAAACTAACAAGCGGTAAAAGACTGCACCAGACGGTGTGCATTGCCAATTGAATGTTCGGGGTTCATTACTAATGCATAAACCATCACATGTTCACCTTTCAAAATATGAAAACCATTTGGTGTACTAAGATGGCCACGATTCACACAGACGCCTCGCTGGAGGGCGCGTTGGTAGCCAAACCGTCCTATGTTTGGGCCGATCCTCCACCGGACACCCAACCAGATCGCTGACGCTTCCTCGCCTCAGCCTCATGCCTCACGCCTGCAATCGAATTTGGAGGAAGCGAGTTTCTCTCCAACTCGGCTATACGAGCTAGGAGACTGCTCTTCTCTACGTACCATCGCTCTTCGGAGCTCTTCCGAACCGCTGACATAGAGGCCGCCCGATCTTTAGCTTTCGCAACCTCCCACTCCGCCTGAGATCTGCGGTCTCTCTCTTTCATCAGCTGCTCCTTCAAATCCTTAAGTTGAGATTCGAAGGAAACCGCCTTTTTCCGCTCGGCAATCAACAATTGCACCACTCGACGACGCAGTTCCGCCCCGACTAATGATGTCTGCAGGGAATCTTGGATAAGTAAGACTGTAAGAGTAAGGCAACAGCACAACGCGACGACATTAGTACTTAACCTGATAACTGCCATAAACGACTGAGTTAGCGAGCCTTTCAATGTCAATTTGACCCAGGACACTTTGGTCAATGGGAAGGATGGAGTTCTCCACCAGCCGACTGGCCACCCCCATATCCACCAATGCAGACTCGCCGTCCCAGACGGGGAAGAAGGGTCGGTGACGGTTCCCCATAGTACCTTCCGATGGAACATCAGTGGGCGAATTCAACAGCAATGCCCCCTCGTACGCCGGGGGGACATAGCCTGCCGGAACGAGACCTCCACATGGCCACGTATCCCTTAGGGGAGTCTCAGGCAACTGCGGCCGCACATCCCCCCTGTCATGAAGGGAACGGTTATCATCTACGTCACCGTCTCTTCTTCCCTCTGAAGACTGGCCTTGCAAAGTTTCTTCGTCCCACTGACACGATTTCTCAGCCATATCTGCAGTGAAGGCACAAATCAAGGCGAATGGTGATATATCCCCAAATTTGGCGGGATAAATATCATCCACTTGACCGGACGCATGGCGGGGTTTTCTGGGGTCTTCGCGGGGTTTTTTTGCGGTCTGCTACATTAATACTCCGAGTTTGGCGGCAACTCAAATTTTTTGCCGGGTCCGGCATTATGGGTGGCCATCTTGCTTCTTGACTCTCTCGCTCTTCCGTTTGTTATTACAAGTATAAATAAACGGAGGATTAATTACTGAGCGCGCAAAACGGGGCAAAATTTGAACCGTTGTGCGCGGTGAGCAAACATAATTTAGTCACGCGCAGTATATGCATAAATGAGGGATAGTTGTGCGCGGTCGAATATTTGGATTTATTATACGAATTTCCTCATCGCGCACAAATGGCATTACTGTATACAGTTGTGTGAGGAGATATATTAAACGACTAAAATGTTTTACTTGTCAGAATGGATACAAATATTCGCTGATATGGCGCTTATGTGAAAAACTTTTCTCAAACAAAGTACCAGCAAATTCGGCAGATGGATGAGTAGATGACTGGTCGAATTCTTGTTTGTGGTCCCACCAACCTCTCACCTCATCCACCTCATCCATCTCTACGTACCATCGCTTTTCGTCTTATTAATAGTAACACATGAAAGTGGAGCCCACAGAGGGAAAAAGATAGAATTTTTCAACGCAGCACAGCGGAACGACGCGAAACCTACTGCAAATTTCCCAGTTAACAACATTCGAACGCGAAGGTACACATATTGTTTAGCGGGCCCCACAATATATTCTCGAGTCTCGACACCCCACTATCCAACCCCATTGAATCTAGTTGGTAGATGATGTGACATTTAATTAGGTATTTTTTTCCATATTTAGTTTACGTGAATTAAGCTATATTCGACGACTCCATACAAGTCTAAGCGGAAGTTAGCCGGTTATATCATCTCCAAACCACACTGCAACAACATGCCAAATATGGCGTTTTCCCTCCATCAACCGCCCTGCAAAACTGGAATCATTTTGCCGGTTTGCTACAGGGCCATCCAAATTTGGAGAGCCAATGTAGCAACCTCCGATGTATAAAAAACGGTGTAGCAACCTACATCCAGTTTTTGTATGTCTGTTTATTAGACCATACCTAGAACATTCATTATGATTCTGTTTGTTTATTTCGATCCCCCTATGGCATTATCCAAAAGGCGGGAGTAAAATAACAACAATCGTGCCAAATAAGAGTCTAAATATATATAAAATCCAAAAAATCATAAAACCACATTATAAACTTAGGTGATAAGAAGAACGAAAGTCCAATATCAACATTGAGATACACGAAGGAAACTTAACGTCTCAAATCACAACACATATAGAATATAGCATACATGGAGACCATATCACAAAATTCACACATATATGATATATGATCAACAAATATAGTGCGGAATTAAAATTAAACCCAAATAATAAACAAATGCACACACAATTATGTTTCAAGGGTTCGGATTACCCAAGTAACTTCCCGCCTTGTTCCCGGTTATCCTACGTCCCTTCCACCCGGATACCTCCGGATACTCAAGTTAGAACCCTAACTTGAGGTTGCCTTTAAACCCACTTGTAGCAACCCTACAAGTGAAATCGAATACAATCGATGTACTTCACTCCTACAACTTGGGAGTAAGCAAACCGCTCTCGCAAACCTAGCACAAAAACAAAATAACGAAAGTTATGAAATTATGAAAGCAACACTTACAATCCCATATGCCTTGAAGTAGAACTTGAAGGAGAAGTGTGTTGTGTGTTGAAGACTCTCTTGGAAGAGAGGAGAAAGCCCTTTCTCTTGACTGCACCTATTACCTTGACGATCACTGCCGTTTGAATACACATCGCTTCTGCCTTTGCACCGGCTCCATTATATCAGTTCCCGCCTGTTAATCATGAATCCCTGTCAATAGAGAGGACTACTGCCGTAAAGGTGGAGGCCGAGGTAATAGATCGGGTGCCAATTGGCGGCTCTAGGCTGGACCGATATGCGTGCACCTCATGGGCATTTACTTTCTGTTTGAATACACATCGCTCCTGCCTTTGCACCGGCTCCATTATATCAGTTCCCGCCTGTTAATCATGAATCCCTGTCAATAGAGAGGACTACTGCCGTAAAGGTGGAGCCCGAGGTAATAGATCGGGTGCCAATCGGCGGCTCAAGGCTGGACCGATATACGTGCACCTCATGGGCATTTACTTTCCGTTTGAATACACATCGCTCCTGCCTTTGCACCGGCTCCATTATATCAGTTCCCGCCTGTTAATCATGAATCTCTGTCAATAGAGAGGACTACTGCCGTAAAGGTGGAGCCCGAGGTAATAGATCGGGTGCCAATCGGTGGCTCTAGGCTGGACCGATATACGTGCACCTCATGGGCATTTACTTTCCGTTTGAATACACATCGCTCCTGCCTTTGCACCAGCTCCATTATATCAGTTCCCGCCTGTTAGTCATGAATCCCTGTCAAAAGAGAGGACTACTGCCGTAAAGGTGGAGGCCGAGGTAATAGATCGGGTGCCAATCGACGGCTCTAGGCTGGACCGATATACGTGCACCTCATGGGCATTTACTTTCCGTTTGAATACACATCGCTCATGCCTTTGCACCGGCTCCATTATATCAGTTCCCGCCTGTTAGTCATGAATCCCTGTCAATAGAGAGGACTACTGCCGTAAAGGTGGAGGCCGAGGTAATAGATCGAGTGCCAATCAGCGGCTTTAGGCTGGACCGATATACGTGCACCTCATGGGCATTTACTTTCCGTTTGAATACACATCGCTCCTGCCTTTGCACCGGCTCCATTATATCAGTTCCCGCCTGTTAATCATGAATCCCTGTCAATAGAGAGGACTACTGCCGTAAAGGTGGAGCCCGAGGTAATAGATCGGGTGCCAATCGGCGGCTCAAGGCTGGACCGATATACGTGCACCTCATGGGCATTTACTTTCCGTTTGAATACACATCGCTCCTGCCTTTGCACCGGCTCCATTATATCAGTTCCCGCCTGTTAATTATGAATCCATGTCAATAGAGAGGACTACTGCCGTAAAGGTGGAGGCCGAGGTAATAGATTGGGTGCCAATCGGCGGCTCAAGGCTGGACCGATATACGTGCACCTCATGGGCATTTACTTTCCGTTTGAATACACATCGCTCCTGCCTTTGCACCGGCTCCATTATATCAGTTCCCGCCTGTTAATCATGAATCCATGTCAATAGAGAGGACTACTGCCGTAAAGGTGGAGCTCGAGGTAATAGATCGGGTGCCAATCGGCGGCCCAAGGCTGGACCGATATACGTGCACCTCATGGGCATTTACTTTCCGTTTGAATACACATCGCTCCTGCCTTTGCACCGGCTCCATTATATCAGTTCCCGCCTGTTAATCATGAATCACTGTCAATAGAGAGGACTACTGCCGTAAAGGTGGAGGCCGAGGTAATAGATCGGGTGCCAATCGGCGGCTCTAGGTTGGACCGATATACGTGCACCTCATGGGCATTTACTTTCCGTTTGAATACACATCGCTCCTGCCTTTGCACCGGCTCCATTATATCAGTTCCCGCCTGTTAATCATGAATCCCTGTCAATAGAGAGGACTACTGCCGTAAAGGTGGAGCCCGAGGTAATAGATCAGGTGCCAATCGACGGCTCAAGGCTGGATCGATATACGTGCACCTCATGGGCATTTACTTTCCGTTTGAATACACATCGCTCCTGCCTTTGCACCGGCTCCATTATATCCATTCCCGCCTGTTAATCATGAATCCCTGTCAATAGAGAGGACTACTGCCATAAAGGTGGAGGCCGAGGTAATAGATCGGGTGCCAATCGGCGGCTCTAGGCTGGACCGATATACGTGCACCTCATGGGCATTTACTTTCTGTTTGAATACACATCGCTCCTGCCTTTGCACCGGCTCCATTATATCAGTTCCCGCCTGTTAATCATGAATCCCTGTCAATAGAGAGGACTAATGTCGTAAAGGTGGAGCCCAAGGTAATAGATCGGGTGCCAATCGGCGGCTCAAGGCTGGACCGATATACGTGCACCTCATGGGTATTTACGTTCCGTTTGAATACACATCGCTCCTGCCTTTGCACCGGCTCCATTATATCAGTTCCCGCTTGCTAATCATGAATCCATGTCAATAGAGAGGACTACTGCCGTAAAGGTGGAGCCCGAGGTAATAGATCGGATGCCAATCGGCGGCTCTAGGCTGGACCGATATACGTGCACCTCATGGGCATTTACTTTCCGTTTGAATACACATCGCTCCTGAACGTGCAGTGGCTACTAAACAATAGATATTTATAGATCGGTTGCGAGACGCAATCACGGTTGGCAATCTCTCAGTACAGAAAGTCAGTCTGAACTTTCAAACCGACGCTCTGAAGCAGAGCTCTGAGACCTACGGGAAGCAAAGCAAGACCGAACTAAAGAAAAGCAAAGTTCCACTCCAACACAAATTGATGAAAGTACAACCGCCACCTCGTACAATCTCATTTCAGAGGTATGTAATGATGACAGTAAATGATTTTGCTTTCTTCTCAACAATGTTCACGTGTGGAAACTGGAGAATGAGTCAAGTAGAACCTCGGTTTCCGTGTAAGCCCTTCATTACGATTTTTTGGCCATCCGAACGGATGCTTTACCCCAGCCGTCTGATGAGATCGTTTTAGTCAGTTTCACTTCCATATGTAATCCAGCGGCTGAGATTAAAATAACCAATCGTTATATATATGTGGAATCAGTAGACCAGGGGTTTCGCGGAAAATTTCATTCCTCTTCCCTTTGGTCTGTCGTTCCATTTTCTTCTTCATCTCAACACTGTCGCATTTCGTACTCGGGTTTCTTCATGCCGCCAAAACGATCTCGTGAGTCGACTTCTTCTGACTCTTGGGGAGTTAGTGATGATGATTCACCGTCACCTGAACACGATGATCCCATTCCCTCATCGTTCCCGGCCAATAGACCCATTCTGCGTGATTCGCTTTCGCTTGGTCCAACTCAAGGTGAACACAATGTGCTGTTGCCTCCTCCTGGGTTTCCTCCTTTACATGCAGGTTCATCAGTTCCATCTCCGGCTGAAAAAGCCCCACTCGAGGACAACAGTAACGGCCTCCTCTCTATGGTTGGGATGTCTCGCCGTCAGGACTCTGTTCTGCACAACCTCCGTAGCAAACTCGAGGAGCTTACTACGTCTGTCTCTGTACTTACAGATGAACAACGTCAGCTTAAGGATATACTCATAGGCAATGTAAGCCCCGCATCTGCTGCTTCATCCTCCTCCCATCAGCCGGTGAACTTTACTCGTAGATTAGGAGAAATTGAAACCCATCTCTCCAACACCCATCTGGCGGTCTCACTTCTGCGTAGCGACTTCGACACTATGATGCTCATAGTGTCGAACATACAAGAGAAGATGGAGACTCTGGTGCCCTCTCCTAGAGACATCCGTACTGTTGCCCCACCATCACCACCTCCGCCTCCGCCTCCGCCTCCAGGTTTTTGAGGTGGCCGTGCCTTTGGCACACAAGCCTTTCTCTTGTCTTATAATGTATTTTTGATCATCGACGGAGAAGAGTGTTTGTGGGTAGATATTCTTTGGTGTTTTATGTCATTATGTACGAAATGTAGTTTCAAATTTGTTGTGGTATGTACATTATAACGTATAAATGTTGTAGTATGATAGAATTCAGACCTTAATACACTGTCATTTAATTTGATACAATTGCATAACATTACGAAATTGATATATGTGATATATACATCGATGCTTACTTGAATCAATGTCCGAAATTGAAATTACCTATGTAAAAACTTTTTGCCGATATATGATTTACCCAGCGAGCACAACGGGCATAAATTGTAACCTTCCTTATATACGTTGTGATAAAACATTTACGTTTGCACACAATTACTCAGCGCGCACAACAGTCACATAATGTGTTTGACCGATGTGCGGGCTGTGAGCATACCCGTATCTGATTATCCACAATTACTCAGTTCACACAACTGCACGTAATTGTGACCTTTTTGCGCGCGGAGCCAAACTATTCTATATTACAATTGAGAAAAGCTTTTGAATTTGTCCTATGTGGCAGTGTCATGTCAAGTTTTAGGAGGAAATATCTTGGATTGAGAAAAATATGTTGGGAATACACAAAAGCATTGTAGAGAAATTAGTTGGGAGAATACAAAAGCTTTTCTTTTTTGAAATTGGTAGCATTAGCACTTAAGTCTTAATATATCCACATTGAAGCAAATAGATGGGTGTAAATACATACTCCTTCCCCTTTTGTATTTAGGTCATGTCCTTTTGGCATCCGTATTTACGACACGCACACCCGACGCTGACGACACGCACACCCACACTTTCCTCTCCTTCCCAGTTTCGCGTGTTAACCGCTATCGTGTTCATGGGGAATTATTTTTGCTCCGTGCACAATTTGCACTGGAAATTTCTAGTATACATATAAGTGAAAAGACAACACATATCGTACTGTTTACAGAATAAGACAACATATATCTTTGTGAATGATACTCATCTGTCACGCAGTTGGATTTGATGGTGTCCCATTTTGTAACGTCCCATTATGAGTAATATTGTACAAACATAAATAATTTGCTCAACTTTCACAACAGCCATTATTTTCCCCGTTGTGCGCGTTGAGCAATTTTGTTATTGGCCTTCAAGTTTGCTCAACGCGCACCGTAAAGGCCAAACCTTCTTGGGAACATCATCTGGCTGGTAACAATATGTTGTAGATTCACTCGTCTTTATGTCCAATACAATATCACGCACAGTGACTCTACTGTAGTCTATCGTCCTCATCAATGGGCCAGTCCAATTCGTCTATAAATAGTCTCTCTTCCCACTAGACCTTGTCAACCACTGCACTTCTTAATGATAGTATTCTAACTGATTCTATCTGTTTCTACTTCATACACTATTTTTTCTTCACAATACTAAATATTTCCCGTTGTTCATCACTGCTTCCTCTTCAACACACAAAGATGAACAATATACTACCGGCAATTGACGTGTACTGGAAGATGTTATTTTCTCCTTCATATGTTCTACTACAGCAGCGGATTCTTCAGAGAAGAAGCAACCGTGATATATTTTTATATCAGTGCCTAAACGTAAAGTTGCATGTCTTTATACCCTATTTTTTACTTAAATATGCTTTTATCGTTCATAATTGATGCTTCTTCAACGCATACATTGGCATGCGCTGAAGAATCCAGATCAACCAACTTCGTTAAAGTAGTGGCTACGTATACCGTTATGGACGATCTGGATGCTAGTGATGATGGTGTGTGCTATTGGAGCTGATCATAAATGCCATCTTGCTTGAGCTGTTCAGCATGACTATCTGAACAGTTTTGCGTAGTGGGATTCAATGTACCATTAGGATATTCCCGTGATTGAATTTCATACCAGTTCCAAACTGTGAAGTTGCAAAATGTTTAGCTGTAGTTACAACTTTGTTGTGTAATGTACAGAATAATGCATATATGTTGTAGTATTTTGGAATTCAGACCCTAATACAATGTCATTTTATTTGATACAATTGCAGGACAATACAAAAAGGATATAGGTGATATATACGTCCGACACTGATATTACTGAGCAAAATTGTTTACCGAACTATAAATTACATTTATGCATTATGTACATTATAAAGCATAATGCTGTAGTTTGTTAGAATTCAGGCCTTAATACTATGTCATTTAATTTGATACAATTACAGGACAATACAAAATTGATATAAGGTGATATATACATTAATGCTTACTTGAATCAATGTCCGACATAGATATTACTGATCAAACACTGTTCACCGAACTATAAATTCCCCAGGGCGCACAACAGGCTCATGCTATATGTTGTGATAAACTATTTACGTGTGCACACAGTTACTAGCCTGCACAACGTTCGTATCGATTTGTTTGACCGCTGTGCACACTGAGCAAAACCGTATCTTGTTATCAACAATTACTCAAATCACACAACTGGACGTAGATGTGACCCTTTTGCTCGCAGAGCCAAACTGTATGCAATTAAACACAATAGACCATCGCACACAACAGTCAGATGCCATGACCGTTGTGCGCGCTGAGCAAAACTGTATTACATGCTCCATTACCCACAGTTAATCATCCCGTCATATGGGCAACATAAGGTAAGGTTGCGAGCACTGATCAAATTACACCCACCTGGGCGCGTTGAGCAAAACGGTCGTAACGAATAATTGCTCTGCGCGCAAAACGTTCAATAAAAAATCTCAATATATAAAAGAAACACAAAATCGGGCGAGAATTAAATAATGTTCAGTCTGACATTATTTAAAAAATCAAAATTGAAGCAAATTTGATGCGCAGCAGTTGATTGATGGGTGTAAAGACATTTAAGTGATAAGACAACACATATCCTACTGTTTACATAATAGGACATCAAAAATATCTACATTTCTTTGATTTGTTTAAAAAATATACATTTTGGATATATAATACAGCGCGCACAACGGATCAAAATACACACAGCTGTGCGCGTTGAGCAAAGTGGACGTTACGAATAATTACTCTGCGACCACAACGTTCAATACAAAATCCCCATAATTATTGACTTCAGCGCGCACAACGTTCAATAAAAAATCCCAATAATAAAGAAGAAAACAAAATTGGGGAGAATTAATTAATGTTCAGACTGACAAGCCAGTTAAAAAAATTACCATTGAAGCAAATCTAATGCGCAACAGTTGATTGATGGTGTAAAGACATTTAAGTGATAAGACAACATATATCAGACCGTTTACAGAATAAGACAGCAAAAAATATCTACATTTCTTTGATTTGTTAAAATTTGATCCTTAGTGCGGGGTATATAAAAAGGTATACATTTATAAAATATAATACAGCGCGCACAACAGATCAAAATACACCCAGCTGTGCGCGTTGAGCAAAACGGTCGTAACGAATAATTCCTCTGCGCGCACAACGATTAAAACAAAATTCCCATAATTTATTACATCAGCGCGCACAACGTCCAATACATTTAAGTGATAAGACAACACATATCCGACTGTTTACAGAATAAGATAGCAAAAAGATATACATTTCTTTGATTTGTTTAAATTTGTCCCTTAGTGCGAGGTATATAAAAAGGTATACATTTAGAATATATAATACAGCGCGCACAACGGAATAAAATACACCCAGCTGTCCGCGTTCAGCATAACGGTCGTAATGAATACTTACTCTGCGCGCACAACATTCATTACAAAATCCCCATAATTAATAACTTCAGCGCGCACAACGTTCAATAAAAAATCCCAATAATAAAGAAGAAACACAAAATTTTGGGAGATTAATTACTGTTCATACTGACATGCAAGAAAAAAAATCAAAATTGATGCAAATATAATGGCGGCAGTTGATTGATGGGTGTAAGAAAATTTAAGTGATATGACAACACATATCTGATAGTTTACAGAATAAGACTGCAAAAATAATCACATTTCTTTGATTTGTTAAAATGTGAGTTTTAGTGCGCACCGTGCGGGGTTTTTAAATTGTATACATTTTGGATATATAATACAGCACGCACAACGGATCAAAATACACCCAGCTGTGCGCGTTGAGAAAAACGGTCGTAACGAATAATTACCATGCGCGCACAACGTTCAATACTAAATTCCCATAATTAATATCTTCAGCGCGCACAACGTTGAATAAAAAATCCCAATAATAAAGAAAACACAAAATTGGGGGAGAATTAATTAATGTTCAGACTGACATGCCAGATAAAAAATCAAGATTGATGCAAATATAATGCGGAGCAGTTGATTGATGGGTATATAGACATTTACGTGATAAGACAACACATATCCGACAGTTTACAGAATAAGATAGCAAAAATATTCACATTTCTTTGATTTGTTTAAATTTGAGTCTTAGTGCGGATTGTGCGGGGTATTTAAAAAGGTATACAGTTTGGATATATAATACAGCGCGCACATCGGATCAAAATACACCCAGCTGTGTGCGTTGAGCAGAACAGTCGTAACGAATAATTACTCTGCACGCACAACGTTCAATACAAAATTCCCATAATTAATTACCTCAGCGCGCACAACGTTCAATAAAAAATCCCAATAATAAAGAAAACACAAAATTGGGAGAGAATTAAATAATATTCAGACTTTTGGGTGTACAGACATTTAAGTGATAAGAAACACATATCTTACTGTTTACAGAATAAGATATAAATGGATGGGTGTACAGAATAAGGTGTACAGACATTTAAGTGTTGATACTCATGGGTCACGCTTTTTGATTTGAGGTGTTCACATCGCTATAAATGGATTTGTGAGTAATATTGTATAAACATAAATAATTTGCTCAACTCGCATAACTGCCATATTTTTACCCGTTTTGCGCTTTGAGCAATTTTCTTAGAGGCAATCAATTTTGTTAGCGTCAATTTCTGTAGCCCACAGTAACCCAACTGTAGTCTCAGCCTCATCCATGCGGACCATACCCAGTCCAATTCGTCTATATAAAGTGATTCACTTCCCTCCAGACATCGTCAACCACTACTCCTCTCGATGATAGTGTTCTATATGGTTATACCTATACAATATATTTTCTTTTACATGCTAAATTTTTGTTCTTACTACTGAATGCTTCGTCTACGACACACAAAGATGGCCAGCCAATAAACTTGCGGCAATTGCCGTGATGCTGAAATTGAATTCGTCACATTTATATGGGCATCAAAGATGGAGTCTGCTACTTCAGATATCATCAACGATGGTGTTGGCTCCTTCAGAAGAAGCACACGATGTTTTCGAATGCTTCACATGCTTGTTAATCTAATTAACATGCAACCCTAAGGAACCAGACCCTGTTAGCCAGGATCTCTGCCAACTTGGTGTAGATCTGACCACCCCAAGAGGGATCTAACTACTGCGAATAATTAAATGAAAACTTAAACACATACCCGGAATCTCAACCCTGGGGCAGGCGAGATGTTCTGCACCGTCTTCCGAGCTGCTCCCGTCCCACACCGAGCCGCTCCTTGAACCGCTCCCCGAACTGCTCCTCGAACCGCTCCGCATCCCGAGGCGATCAATCCCATGTCGCCGAGCCAACCACGCGCGGAAGAAAGTTTCACGCGAGTGAAACCTTCGCCTAGATTTCGGATCTGAATCCGAACTCCGTTGCGGCTTTGCTAGAGCCCTCAAGAGTAAGGCAGAAATTTATAGAGAGATAGAGAATATTTATTTTAGCCTAGATCCGTGCGTGCTCCAACATTTACGAGAGCCGCTCAGATCTAGAGCTTGGGACGAGTTTTGAGGAGGAGAGCAGACCCCTATTTATATAGGCGGCGGACTCTCCCCTTTTCTCAAAATCCGATGTGGGACTAATAATTGAGAGTTAATTAAATCAAGTTAGTTTTCCTTTCACAAAGTGCAAACTTCCGTGAATTTTAACTCACTCACTGTTGAGCTTCATGATTGATACAACCTATCAATTCGAAGGGCGTTCAATGGTGAACGCATAGGAAAAAACGGCTCGTCAATCCGAGTCCGTTTGACCCTTCAAACAATTGTCCAAAGTTAGCCAAAAGTCATGCTTCTCTTAGAAACGTAGCCGTCAAGAAAATCCCAGGTTTCAAAAAACCCTAACCAGAAAATTCGGGCTTGGTGGGCCTCCATTTTCGCTGGTTTCAGCCCAACAATTTGGTCTGACTTGTTTTGGCTATAACTTGTGCATTTGGACTCCGTTTTTGACGCGGTTTGAACCTGCGTTTAGAGCGGGACGATCCCGTCATCTAGGTAACCTTTTCAACATGTTTATTTAATTAAATATAGTCTTAAACAATTTAAGATACATTTAATCTCTTTTGCATCATATGCAAATTAGTCCCTATCTAGGCTTAAATTATCATTTGCATCAAATACAAATGATCCGAGGGCATATTCCTCTACATCTCCCACTTGCACTCAGGATCATTTATCCCGAATGCATGAGATGATTGCAAACATCTTTTGCAATATTTTATCCCTTGCATCAAATGCAAATTATTCTCCCTAACTAATTTCTACCTATTACTAGACGAAGGTCGTACTCTGTGTGAGACCCTACAGCCTGACCCTTACAACAGGTTGGGCTCGAAGCCCTATACGACAGTGACCACGAGCAGTGGTTGCCGTCCCTGCTTCAGGAATCATCATTATGTGGTTGACTCATTGACATGAGTATTGTCGGGACCACCCTGACTGTTTCCGTGATGAGTTCCGCAGTTATAGTCTCTTCGTCTAAACTATGTCGTGTAAATCAAGTCTAGGGTACGGTCAAACTGTCAACCCCAATAACTTGACTCCGGTTAGTTTCTATCGATCTTTTAGTCAAAAATGTTGGACTTCTTCCAACATACTCTGGCCAGAGTTTTTACTAAAGACCGAACTAACCCTACGACACTAACTCCCATTGACCGGGAGAGACGAATCCTCTCTTGGTCATTACTCTCCTCATACGCTTCAAGTGTCACCCAATCAAAGACCTTTCGACAGGCCTTGCCTCGAAGCTAGGTCATTTGATCTAAGTGGCACCGTTCACGCACAGGTTCGTCAAAATGACCTCAAGTCAAAAGACCAACTAGCCTATCATCACTAAGAGTTATTATTGACAGATTGGTCAATGTAACCATATGATAACTCTTGTGGATCGTTCAGTGAACTCATTCTCTAATGAGCACCTGTGTCTCGTCTCCGACTTCGCCAAGTCAAGCGATCATGAGATCATCACCACCGCTGAACGGTGAAGACTAAGACACAATGGTCTATCCGATGTTTCGATATCCTTGTCTCAAAACATCTACGACCACGAACCCTTTTAGACTTATGCTACAGACGGTCAAACATTTCTCCATGATCGAGATACTCATCTCGATACCTGTTTGACCTTGCATAAAATCTCAGGACTTTACCTAAGTTAATATCTAATGTTAACTACATTATAACATAACTTAGATAAATTATTACCAAACAGCTTACTGTTATTTCGAACAAGATGTTTGTGCTATTCACACACAGAGATAGATTGCCTCGAAGGTATCTTCTCTCAACATCTCCCACTTGCACTCAGGCCCATTTATCTCAGTATCTAATACCGTTTTTACACATAAGTTTTCCCGACTTCATGTGGTAGAGCCTTCGTGAGTGGATCTGCTAAAACCGTCTACACTATAGACTTAAGGGGGTTTTATGTTCATGTTAGACCAACCATTTGAATCTCATTCAAATAATTCTTTTGGTCTTTCGGAATCCATAATAATTTTATTTCCTTGGATCTCATCCAGTTCATCGTACCTTACGATAATCATTTAAATTTGTTACTGGTCATTTCAAATGGCTCATATTTATTTCTGATAAAGTATCAAACTCTTTTGATCACTTTGTCAAAAAATATGTTCCATCCCTTTGATGCCTCGCATGTAATTTATACGCTCCCACTGACCTTGAAAACCTTCTGGTTAATTCATATAAGTTGGTCCGTCTAAATCATATTTAGAAAAACGAACTTATAAGTGAATGTCCCAATTTTCATGGTCAACTTTGAGCGTTTTACATCGAGCTTGGTCCGAGTAGATCTGTGCACATCTGCTGGCGAGACAGTTTCAACATAATCCGTTTTATAGGAATTAGGATGAAAACCGTTCTCGACTAACATGATTGCACTTCACTATTTTCCTTTCTGCACACATCTTTCAACTTAAAGATTTACTTGTAGAAAATGGGGAAACCTTTTCCTTGGGCACGTAAGCTAAATTCCAAAATTTATTTACGCACACGGACCTATTCTGATTGCATCAAATTTTAAATCGGAGTTACTATTCCGAATTTTCATCCTAGAAGTTGGCGAAGTCATCATCAATTATGATGTCTAACTCGACTCTTCGTCTTACGAGATTCGAGTAATTATACAACTTCTTAATGATTGATTTTATGAATATCTTATTGATAATTTCCTCACAGAACATTATCAAAACCTAGGCATTACTATCTGGGACTTAACCCAGAAGGAGGACTCAACTCAGTGTCACTTGCTATGGATCGCACCAAGTCTAACTTAGTGTGATTCATACCTTTAACAAACCGATGTGTTAACAGACTTGACCTGAGAGAAAATCACATTTTCTATTAATTACGCAAGATTTAATGTAGCTAAGTATTTGACCATTCGATCTAATCGAATCACTTTAAATACTTTAGTCATTTCGTTCTTTATTTCATCAGACTAGTGTTTCATCAAGAACACGTGTCTTAATAAAATATACGAATAACTTATTTTGGTTAATCTAGACTCGGGTACATCAGTATGTACCAGACTGAGTTCGACAACTCATTCTCCCACTGTCTTATAGATGGGTTTCGGCCATTTTATCTAAGAGGATAAGACTCACAAGTGTCCGTAGACTTCATAGTACGAGAGGTCAGACCCCTCTTTATGTGACTTGTGAAGCTTAGTCTCTCGATACGGCCTAGTCTATCTTGCCATATAAATTTGCTACTATCTTGTGTATTTATATATATTAACATTTAATACATATATTATCATTATACAATTTACTCATTGCTTCAAAAGCAATGTGACGACATTCGTCAAAATGTGTTAAACTTCTGTATAACAATAATCATGAAATCGTGACCTCAGAGTATGTCACATTTTTATTTCCTCCTACTTATGCTTTTACTAATGATAAATTAAACTATTTAACTCGATTGACTTTCCGGTGTGCCTTCTTCCTTTTCTAAATCACATTTAGATATTTAAATGGCCCAACATAAATGAATAGCTATGCAAGCGACTCATGTATCCAAACACTTGAGAGTTGTAATCTTGAGTATAGCTCAAGAAGTTGCTTGTCTCAAGATCCGGTTGGGATACATAGTCTTGCACCACTCCTGCACTCGTATTCGACTCAAACGGTTTGATCGAATTCTCGAACTTTGCGGATCAGAATTGTTTGTCCATACAACCTTGAGGGTAGCTCGACAAGTTGTAGGGAGGAAACATACTTCGAATATCCTATATGTTCAAGCTGCCTCATATAGAGACGAGTGACATATTGCGTGAATTTATTTGTTGGACCCAGAACTTAATGAAATCATATTTCTTAAGTCTGTTCTTTAGAAGGTCATTTTAATGTCAATGAGAGTATAGTTTAATCTTATCAATTAGAATTTAACTGGATATTCAATTAATCAACCTATTTGACCAATTAACTAATTCCATTATATTTTGATTCCTTCGGTAAACATAGTCTTGCCCTAGGTTAGCATATGTTCAATATTAAATATAGGTAGAATGGCTTTTATCTATCTATATCCTCCCACTATTTTTACGATCGTTTTAAAGCTTAATAACGAACGATTTAATCGAATTTAAAAATTAGTGAAAGAGGGATCCAATCATCCCGAACCTCACAACCTTGAGGAGACTCACCAAGTTGATTGGTTCCATGACTGGTAGACTAACTCTTGGTCAATCACATCACATGTGATTCCCTGTCGATTTTTACCCACAGTCACTTATGATCTTGAGGAGACTCAACAAATCATAATGACTGGTCTAGTCAGACCCTTGATTTCGTGTCCAGATTTGACTTAAATTGATACTCGAGGAGACCCGACGCATCGATTTGGGTCAAGTCTAGACTACATCACATGTATGTTGGAGTTTGTTCCTTAAAGAAAAAACAAGTCACGGCTTGAGGAGACTCAACAACTATAATTGTCTTCTTTGAGTTACCAAGCTCCAAAATCAAGGAGGGATACGAATTAATCTTTAATAAGATTTATAACGCATTGACTAGATATAGTCCAGGGTGTCATACAATCATGATTCGCGACATTGCGGTCCAGCGGAACACAGCCAGGGAATTGACTAAGCCAGGATCACTGCCCCTTGTACTAGCAAGGGTTGACCCAGAACTCTTAGCCAAGCACATTGACTGGATCATGGTCCATTGAATGAAGCTTATCATTTTTGTATGTGTGCCATAGACTAAACAGCTTTTATTAACAACTAATTAATCCTATCAACTAGTTGCATCATTAAATTCAAAATTTTAGGATTTGTTTAATAACTTTTATTAAGTCCTTATCAACTATAAGGTTCACGTGCTATCCTAATCGTTATTAGGATTTTAATAAATTATTAACCAACGCTAAAAGCGAAGTCCTTTAATGATTTAATAATAACAATTAAAAAAATTCATTAAAAGGACTACCCTAATCAGGAATTAGGTCTTGAAGTATTGTTAATGTTTTATTAAAACATAGCATGTCATTAAAATTCAATTAATAAATTTTAATCATTGCGTAATGGCTAACCTAAAGGGTTGTCTTATGTTATCAAATAAGGGACAAGAAGACATATCCATTAAAAATCTACACTAATTTTATCGCATAAAAAGTGTACAACTATTTAACAATTAAATAGACTAAAGTTTATCGCATAAACAATTTTAGCATGCATACTTAAATTTAACATTTAAATTTAAAAATACGATTTTTAAAACATTTTATTTTATCTCATAAAGTAAAAGCTTGTTTAAAAAATCATAACATTTGCATGCTACTTTAAAATATTTATCGCATAAAAATTTTAAACTTTTAAAATCAGTTTTTAAAAATATCTTATAAATTTAAAACATCATTTAAAAAATTCCTTATTTAAAATTTATCACATAAAATTTTAAACAACATTTTAAACTTATCGCATAAAGTTTTAAAGCTTTAAAACAATTTTAAAATTTATCACATAAATTAAAAAATTCCATTTTAAAAATTTCATGTTTAAAATTTATCATATAAAATTTTTAAACAAAAAAAATTTAAATTTATCGCATAAATTTAAAGAAAACATTTTTCTGTAAAAGCATTCAAATAATAAATTCGCAGTCCTAGATCAGCATACAGAGATGGCTCTGATACCAATGCAGGATTTTCTGAGACCCTTAGGGCACAAAAACTCTAGTCCCGTCCTAAGTCGGACGGAACATAGACAGAAATGCAACGGAAAAATTTTATGTTAATCTAATTAACATGCAACCCTAAGGAACCAGACCCTGTTAGCCAGGATCTCTGCCAACTTGGTGTAGATCTGACCACCCCAAGAGGGATCTAACTACTGCGAATAATTAAATGAAAACTTAAACACATACCCGGAATCTCAACCCTGGGGCAGGCGAGATGTTCTGCACCGTCTTCCGAGCTGCTCCCGTCCCACACCGAGCCGCTCCTTGAACCGCTCCCCGAACTGCTCCTCGAACCGCTCCGCATCCCGAGGCGATCAATCCCATGTCGCCGAGCCAACCACGCGCGGAAGAAAGTTTCACGCGAGTGAAACCTTCGCCTAGATTTCGGATCTGAATCCGAACTCCGTTGCGGCTTTGCTAGAGCCCTCAAGAGTAAGGCAGAAATTTATAGAGAGATAGAGAATATTTATTTTAGCCTAGATCCGTGCGTGCTCCAACATTTACGAGAGCCGCTCAGATCTAGAGCTTGGGACGAGTTTTGAGGAGGAGAGCAGACCCCTATTTATATAGGCGGCGGACTCTCCCCTTTTCTCAAAATCCGATGTGGGACTAATAATTGAGAGTTAATTAAATCAAGTTAGTTTTCCTTTCACAAAGTGCAAACTTCCGTGAATTTTAACTCACTCACTGTTGAGCTTCATGATTGATACAACCTATCAATTCGAAGGGCGTTCAATGGTGAACGCATAGGAAAAAACGGCTCGTCAATCCGAGTCCGTTTGACCCTTCAAACAATTGTCCAAAGTTAGCCAAAAGTCATGCTTCTCTTAGAAACGTAGCCGTCAAGAAAATCCCAGGTTTCAAAAAACCCTAACCAGAAAATTCGGGCTTGGTGGGCCTCCATTTTCGCTGGTTTCAGCCCAACAATTTGGTCTGACTTGTTTTGGCTATAACTTGTGCATTTGGACTCCGTTTTTGACGCGGTTTGAACCTGCGTTTAGAGCGGGACGATCCCGTCATCTAGGTAACCTTTTCAACATGTTTATTTAATTAAATATAGTCTTAAACAATTTAAGATACATTTAATCTCTTTTGCATCATATGCAAATTAGTCCCTATCTAGGCTTAAATTATCATTTGCATCAAATACAAATGATCCGAGGGCATATTCCTCTACATCACATTGCCATCAGCCTGAAGGTGCCACCAAGGTATCGGCTCTCAAACTGCGCAATCTTCTCTGAAACTGTGCATCCTCATTTGTATCCATGCTCAGAAGAATTTCTTACGAGTGCCATTATTGTATTTCATACCAGTGCAAAAATGTGAAGAATCTCTATTGGAGCTGCTCATAACTACAATATCCACAGGAGACACGGTCACGGCATGAGAACTTGTCGTATGAGCAAAACTGTATTCCATTGCTCAAAGTTAATCAGCCCGCCCTACGTGCAAAAGTAGTTGCCTTTGTGTCCACTAAGCAAAAATATTTACTATACTGTGATTTGTTACAGTTATTGTCTTCTGAGATGATGCTGTATGTTTTTTTGGAAAAAATTGGACAAGCACCGTAAGAGTATCGGTGTATTTAGATTTTGCACTTTCCTAATCGAAACCAGATGTTTTTTTTGCCGTTGTTCGCGTTGAGTATAAAAAGGTATACCTTCAAGCAATTTTTCTCTTCGCGCACCACCGCAGTCGGATACTATTTGGAACAACGTCTGGCTGGTATCCATCTGCCATATATTCACGAGCATGAACTGTTACTCTACGGTGTTTCCATCCTCGTACTTGGTCAGTCCAACTCGTCTGTATATGGTTTCCATACCCACCAGACCTCATCAACCACTACCCCAGGTGAATATAGTTCCTTTATCTGATTCTCTCTGATTCTTCTAATACAATGTTTTTTCTTCAAATTTGTAATTTTGTTGTTATTCTTGAGTGCGTCGTCTACAGCACACAAAGATGGCCAATATACTAGCGGCAAGTGCCTTGATGCAGAAATTGAATACATCACCTTTATATGGCGGCGAAGATGTTCTTTTGCTCCTCTTGGCATGATCTGTTCATCTTCATTGCAAACCTCGAATGAAGGCAAAGATGTTCTTGCAACCATTACAGCTTCATTCTCGTCCATGCCAACTTGCAAATAATCTTTGACCCTTCTTAAGTTCCGTTCAGATTCATTGCATACATAACTGCTTGATGACAACAACTGTTCTATCTTATATCTATCTAAGTCTAATTATATTTACTTTTTTATTCTATCTTTTCCTAGGGGAGTTTGTACTTACTGGTATCCCTCCTGCTCCCAAGGGTGTTCGAAGTGTCATTGTTTGCCTTGAGATAGATGCCGACGGTATCTTGAATGCCTCTGTAGAGGAAAGTATGTGTGCAGAAAAATAAGATCACTATCACTAACGATAAGTGCCAGGTAGACCCAGGAGGAGATTGAACGGATGTTCCTTGAGTCAAAGAAGTATAAAGCAGAAGATGCAGCGAACAAGAGAACGACGGAGATGGTGTGTTATGTTCATTGGAATGCTTAAATGTTGTAGTATGTTGGAATTCAGACCTCAATATAATGTCATTTAATGTGATACATTTGCAGCACATTACAAACTTGTGATTGGTGATATATACATTGATGCTTGCTTAAATCAAATCCCAACAATGAAATTTAATGGGAAAAATTAGTGAAAGTAATATACTAAGATTTACACAGTGCGCACAACTGGCTAACGGCGTGAACGTTGTGCGCGTTTAGAAATTTTGATCGAGGCCAACGATTATGCTCACATCGCTCAGCACGTCAATGGATCTTTATTTGGGAACAGCATCTGTGTAATACATACAATAAATACCCGAGGTACAAGATTATTCTGTATATTCACGAGAAATCGTCTGTTGACTTTTATTTAGTAGAAGTGCTACTTTTGTTTATACCAGCTTCCATTTACCCCTGGACACTAATTAATCATCCCACATAATTGCTCAGCGTGCACAACTTGCAACAGAAATGAAAGTTGTTCGCGCTAAGCAACGCTTTCTATAATTACCGAGTTTTGCTCGTCGCGCACAACGGTGTTATTTAACAATCCGTTGTGCGCTCGGAGCTAAACTGTATACAATTACACAGTACACACAATTACTCATCGCGATCATATACGGAAGGTCATTCTCCCGCCAGTCTCGTCCTCGGTGACAGGGCAGTGTCGACCGTCCAACAGGGTTCCCGGGTGTCGACCTGGAATCAGGGGGAGGAAGTAAACGCTCTCACTCGGCGTCTGTTGCAAAAATTCCCTTCATTAAATTCTGAAAAAATTACATATGACTCGCTCGCGAGCAGCAGTCTTACAAAAGTAACGATTCCCAAAATTTAGGAAGACGACGCACCGTCGGCTGTAAAGAGGTCCTTTATCGCTCTCGCCACCCTTTCCATCTTGGCGGTGGCCCGAGCTTTGAAAGCGTCGACCTCTTGCTCCTTCTCGAGAAGCTTGGCCTGAAGGTCAGCAACCTCCTTCCTCGATGCCTCAAGATCAGCTCGGAGTTGAGAACGCTCTCTACCCCAGTGATCTTCCAACTACTTCTTGGCGCTTGACAAGGCGGTGAGGCTGGATGTCGCCTCCGAGGCCGCCCAATCCGACTTGCCATTGGCGGCCATTATCTTCCCCAAATCTTCCTCCAGCTTCTTCACCTGAGCTCTGAGCTCAGAAGCCTCGTTCTCGGCATCCGCCACCCGGCGCTGCCCCTCGATCAGTTCGCGGGCCCTGCAGCGCAGACCTGCCCCGAAAATGGTCACCTGCAGATGGCGACAATCAGCAAAACCAGAAGGGAAAGCAAAATTCGGAATGCACATTGGCAACGAACCTGAAGGCCACTGCGAACGAAGCAGTTGGCCATCGTCTCAAGGTCGACCCCATTCAGGAAATCGACATCCCTTGGCAGAGTGATATTCTCCGCCAGACGAGCCCCCGTCCCAAAGTCCAGGAGGACCGACTCGGCCGTCCCCACGATGTACGGTGGCCGATAGGTCTCCCCGTGAATCTCCCCATGATGGCCAGACCCAATGCGGTTCGACTGCAGAAGGTGGCTGAACTCTGGAGGTATGGGGCCAACGGAAGGGACCGGAGGATCAATGTCCTCGTATGGCCACCCGTCGTGTGGCGTGCTGGAGGACGATGCGCCCCCAACTCGAGGATCATAAGGAGCCGCCTTCAAAGACCGCGCAGCTTGACTTGAGGAGCATCCAGCCTCCCCCAACTCCAGCATGAGGTTCCCCGATTCCTCCGATTCCTCCCATTCCTCCCATTCCTCCTCTTCCTCCTCTGCCCTCTTCCTCTTACGGCCTTCTTCATTGGCCCGCTCCATCTCTGAAGTAACCTCTCTGTATGCTCCTCCCGCCATTTTTGTTTCTGGAAGAAATAATAAGATGATGAGATTTCCTCGGAGCGCAAAAGCCATTGGCCTCACCTCCAATTTCTTTTATTACGCGAACGAATGGACAAGATGATCGACACGTGTCGGAATTTTGGCAAAAACAACGGTTGAGATAGGCGAAAGGTTTTGGCGGCCTTAATCCAAATTCGATGCTTCGAATGTCGTGCCCTATTAAAGGAAATTACCTATCAGTCGGCCTCGATCCGCATTTATAATCGAGAACGAATCACGGGGGCCAATGTTGAACCCGTGTACGGCGCCGAAAAGGCATGGGTTATTGCTCATCGCACAAAACGACTCAAACCCTATAATTGCTCTCCGCACACGCCCACTCAAAACTCACAATTGCTCACAGCACACAACCATTTTTTTTCCCATCCACGTTTACATGTGAAAGGGTAAATTTATTATTTGTATCACCGTTGCATAATTGTTAAGAAATTCCATGTCACAACTAGTCCTTACATAAAGTTTGGAAATGGTGCATGTCAACAGGCAGAGTGTATGTCATAGCATATACATCTACTGTAGTAAAGGCAGTAACAACTATACTTATGACCATGTGAAAGCGTGCACGTGCAACAGGCAAGGTGTACAACAATGGATCGACACATGCAACAGGCAGAGTGTAATGCAAGACTGAGGTGCATTCAATCATTGAGATACAAAAACAATCAATTCAAAGTGTCAAATAATACGGTAATGCTAAGTGCACCGCAAACCATGCAGTGCACTGTACTTTTTTTGCTTTTTTGAGTTAAAAAAAGATAAATCAAGGTCTCATCATGAACATTGGTTTTATTTTTTTCCAAAAAAGACTAAAAGTACAGTGCCCCGATACTAAAAGTACAGTCTACCCGTACAATATTTTTACTTAATTATGCTTTGTTATGTGTTCAGCACTGATTCTTCTTCAACGCAGACAGGGGGGCGGATGGCCAAGATATAAAGAAGCAAGTGACGCTGATGCAGCTGATGGAGCAGCTCATAAATGGCAACAAACTTTAAATTTTTTTCATGGTGGGAATCCATGTATCCCTAGTATAGTCTAGTGCTTTAATTGCTTAGTCGGGCAAAAACTGTGATGTTGCAAAATGTTTAGATGTAGTTTCTACTTTGTTGTGTTATGTACATTTGAATGCATAAATGTTGTAGCATGTTGGAATACAGATCTTAATACAATGTCATTAAATTTGGTGCAATTGCATCACATTACAAAATTGCATGATGCTAACTTGAAGTACCCACAATTACTCAGCTCGAACCAACGGCAACAGCATTGAACGTTGTGCGAGCTGAGCACAACTGTCTACGATTACCAACATTTACTCAACGATCATAACAGTCAAAGTTATGAACCGTTGTGCGCGTGGGGCTTAACTGTTTACAATTATCCATATTACTCAACGCGCACATCCGTAACATTATTGAACGTTGTGTGCGCTTATTAGGAAGCCTGTAAAATTACCAAGTTTTGCTCAGCGCGCACAACTGGTAAAAGTTGTAAACGTTGTGCACGCGGAGCTAAACTGTATACAATTACCCACCATTACTCATCGCGGACAGTTACATGCCTCATTCTCTTGAATCTTCATTCTCTTCCGCTCTTCCGCTTCTGCTTCTTACTCCTTAATCCCATTAATTTTCTTGACATTTGTCAGGTTCTGCAGCAACAGAGAAATTATAAGATATGAGATCCGCAACATCGGATATAGGTCTCGAATGATAGGCATCATCCTCATAGGCTTATAACCAAGACTTAGTGTTTTAATGTTCAATTTGGACCCCAGCCCTATTAATTCAACTCCACGATGGCTGCATTTTGGACTAAAAATATAGGAGGCTGCCGTTTTCAGATGACCATTTTTAAAGAGAACCAGTTTACTTACAACCCATTTACACTGATATGTCCGTGACAGATGCATGTAGTATATTTCTTCCAAGCTGATACAAAATTGTTGCCTTTAGGATATAAAAATGTCGGCCTTCATATCACAGCCTTGTTAAGTCATCGGGCGAAGATTTTTCCTACAGAGATTATGGAGCAATGATGTTACAATAATTTATACTAGTATATAAAATAGTAACCAGCTGTGCTCATATATACCTTATTTCTACCAGCTGTGCTCATACGACAAGTTCTCATGTCATGACCCTTTTCTGTACAAACACTGCATGTCCTTGTTCTTGTTTGACTTTGTTCTTGTGAGGCTTGTATTCCAAACAGAATCCTTGACGCCACTCGTGGTCGGCCTTTAGTTCTAGCTTTTGCAGGATCATGCATAATGACATCATTTACTCCCACTTCTTGTTTGATAGGTGCACTGGACCCCACCTGTGATCTTGGCTCTTCAGAAGCAGTTTGCGCTTTATTAGTCATATTATGCTGGTCCAAAAAACTGTTTGCCCAGCCAAAGACGACATCAAACAGAAGGGGATCTCTTGTTACCGCCTCCACGACTTTATCGAATGATGAACGAAGTCTCCAGGCTTGAAGTGGAGTAATTTGAGTTAGACGCACTCCGTGTACTATGCTAGTCGACGAGGCCCCAAGACTCATAATGATATGTCTTGCATTTAGAGTCCACCTGGGTAAAATATATCTCTCAGGGATGGCTTGCATATCATACTTTTGCTTCATCATATATAAAATTTGCGTGCATAGCAAACCTTCAGTCACAGCCCTTGCACACGTACACCTGAACATTCCCTTAGATATATTGCATTGAACATTATGCACGTAGCTCTTTCCATCAATCCGCATAGTTACTCTATACGTGCTCGTATCCCCATCTGTGCTCACCCTTTCGTGCCGACAGTATAAAGTATTTTTGAAACGATATTGAAAAATGGAAAATATGTTTCTAGTATATACCTTTGCGGCATGAACCTCTAACTCATGCATGTCGCTAAATTCTGGTTTGTTCCGCATACAAAAAGTATCTTCTCTCTCCTCTTTGTCTCGCTGAAATTTTACAGCTTTATCATATTGATCAATGAACTCGTATAATGGAGTCATACAGTTTACGTATCCATCAAAATACGCGTTCATGCTTTCACTCCTTTGGCTGGACGCCATGCCTACACACAAAACAAGAAATGAATACCATGTGCTGAGTTTATTTTGATCATATATTTTTACACCAATCTCTATCGTATTAACATTCATACCCGCAAAGAAAGTATCCAGTAGGTACGCCTTAATCCAATGCTGTGCTTTCTCATGCATCGTATGCAACCACTTCCAGGCTTTCATTTCATTTTTTTGTTTTTCTGTCAATGGCTCCTGAAATTCCGTTTGGTACTTCTCCATTAAGATGCACCAACAATTCTCAGCTTCTTCAACATTTTGACTGTTCTTACACCAGTTTGCATAGTCTTCTTCAAATTCAGGGTTATAAGAAGACCGCAATGAACGTAGATGCTCATCTTTGTGCAGACTGATATGCCATATGCAATACCTGTGTTTTGTATTTGGAAAAACTCTTTTGATTGCATTGCATATTACCGGGTCTAGATCGGTGATGATAGCTCCTGGTGCTTTATCCCACATACATGTTAACCACTGTCCGAATAACCAAACAAAGGATTCTTCCTTCTCATCAGCAAGAAGAGCACATCCAAATAAAATAGACTGTTTATGATGATTGACACCTGTAAAAGGTGCAAAAGGCAACATGAATCTATTTGTCTTATAAGTGACATCAAATACAACATCTCCAAACTGGCGGTATGATGTCCTCGCCCTTCCATCAGCCCAAAATATACTCATGCATACATTCTCTTCATCATGCTCAATAGCATAATAGAACTGAGAGTCTGTAGCTTGCCTTTTAATAAATTGTTCTATTACTCTAATGCATTCCTTCCCAATGTTGTTCTTTCTTTCTACTCTCCCATGATCAATGCATTGTTGCGTAGTAATATTGACATTACTACTACTCGTGGCATTTAGAATCCTTGCAATCTTTGCAGGTCCTACTCCACAGCCACGCATCTGATCAACTAAACTCCTACATGTTCCGTCCATCTGCGATCTTTTATGTGACCGTAGCATCTGGATCTTCGCTGGGCTTTTTATCAACTCATGATTATGATCATCATTAAAGGAGTTTATGCGCCATACTCCTCCGGTGATTCTATGAACTATCATTGAGCCATACAGCCTTCTCTCTCGTTTTTCCTTCGATTAACGTCCCTCCCTATCTCCCTCTTATCTTTTAAGCTTTTATACCCTTATTTGTTGCACGTATACTTCCTCCTCGTGGTATTGCCATCTTTTCCCTTTCCCGTAGATCCCTTTCGGGTTGCAAAACCTTTCATTGCTGCATATGTATTATAAAATTGATACGCATCTTCTTCTGTTTGAAATGTCATTCCAACATGTGGGCTGCCTTTTTCACTATCACTATGCATATCCTCTTGATATACGCTGTTTGCACTGTCATTTTCAGCTTCAATCTCATTTGGCATCTTCTGATCATGCACATAGGGTTCACTCTCTTCGATTTTCAGTTTCTACATTAGAAACAAGTAAAAATATCAGTAATATTGATGCAACATGACTGCTATACATGTCTATCCAAGTATCAGTAGATCATCATCAGCATGTTAGTTGAAACCACACTACTATTACTAATCATGTTAAAACCTTGCGTATTATATCTATTCTTTTTCAATATGATCTAATTGTTACCATCATATTTGATGACCGGATCAAATCCATCAAAAAATCAAACATATCAACCGTTTTGCGCGGTGGGCACTATTATGTACGCCATTCGCTCCATGTTGTTGTGCTATATGAGCTGCTTCGGCAAGTTTTGATGGACATCTCATATTGCTCAACGCGCACAACGGGTGCGATGTTTGAAGGGTTGTGCACGAAGAGTAATTTCCATCGCAACACTTCGCTAGTTTGGAAATTACTCACCGCGCAAAACGGGACAAAAATTTAGCCCGTTGTGCACGGAGAGGAATTTCCAGCGCTAATTGTCCAAAGGTTGGAAATTACTCCCCGCGCAAAACCCTTCAAAAATTTATCCCGTTGTGCGCGTTGAGCAATATGAGATGTCCAACAAATTAGGGATGACGATCCTTACCTCGATGGAGGAGAGTAACAGGGGAATCAACGAGTGTGATGGCCTGGATTTGGGGGCGATCTTAGGCGTGGGCTGTTGAAATCGAAGACCTTGTGCAAAACTGGGGATCTACTCCAGCTTCTGCGTTTTGCGCGGGAGTGAGCAAAAGAATTGGTGGCGATTGCTCCAGCTTCTGCGTTTTGCGCGGGAGTGAGCAAAAGAATTGGTGGCGATTGTATTTTAGTACAAAAGGGGTTAAATGTAATTTAGTACAGAGGCGCGTTAAAAAGATCTTAAAGGGCGTTTTGGTAATTGCACCAAAAGGTCAGATATTACCATGATCGCTGATCGGATCGGACGGTCAGGAGGGGTCGAGCGCAGGAATCCCATCTGAGCACGAGCTCAGGCGCATTTTACCCATATATATATATATATATATATATATATATATATATATATATATATATATGGGATTAATGGGTATCATACGCCATATGAGAGCTTCTCTCATACGCCCTCTCACATAAAGCACCCAAGTACAAGCCCACATGGGCTTGTACTTGATTGTACTTGGGTGCTTTATGTGAGAGGGCGTATGAGAGAAGCTCTCATATGGCGTATGATAGCCATTATTCTATATATATATATATATATATATATATATATATATATATATATATATATGGGATTAATGGGTATCATACGCCATATGAGATATGCTCTCATACTCCCTCTCACATAAAGCAACCAAGTACAAGCCCACATGGGCTTGTACTTGGTTGTACTTGGTTGCTTTATGTGAGAGGGCGTATGAGAGCATATCTCATATGGCGTATGATAGCCATTATATATATATATATATATATATATATAGGAAAATTTTCAAATGAGAACATTTCGCACCGTGCGAAAATGTTTTTATCTTTTTTTTGAAATTTTTTTTTTCAAAAATTCTTTTTTCCACCCTCATTATATGTTGTTATACCCCCCTCAAAAAATAATGGTTGAGAAATAATGTCATTTGGTCTTCGATCAAGGCATTTCATCAAATTCGCACGTTTTGAGACCGTTAAATTTGTAACGGGTGGATGGGGGCTCTAATGCCCAACGGGTTCACCCATTATTTTCCCTGGGGTATATAATTGTATGGATTAAACATCAAAAAAAGAATTTTTGAAAAAAAAATTTCAAAAAAATAAAAAAAATGTTTTCGCACGGGCTTTCGCACCATTTTTTCGCAATGGAAGATTGCCCTATATATATATATATATATATATATATATATATATATATATATATATATATCAAAAAAACAAATATATATATATATATATATATATATATATATCAAAAAAACAAATATATATATATATATAAGATGTTATTTATGAAAATTATTAGCAAGATCAATTTAAACATCAAGCTCAAAAAAACAAATATATATATATAAGATGTTATTTATGAAAATTATTAGCAAGATCAATTTAAACATCAAGCTCAATAATCAACTAGAATCAATTTGAATAAGCATCTAAAATTTTCTGAACATAATAATAATAATAGGGTCGGAAACAACAGTTATAACCAAAGCTAATAAGAAAAAGGCAGAGTTGACTTTTGCAGTAGGGAGCAGTGGAAACGTATGCACCAATCGCTAGTTTTCATTTTTTAAACCATAATTCCAATTCAGGCCTTGACAGAAAAGCATGTGTTATTTACTAACCACCCATATACACCCATTTAATCCCGCTTAGCTTATGTAACATGTTAACTCAGATTATTAAATCCCACTTAGCCATAAACATCATTGGCAACATAAAATCGGTGTATACGATTCTTAACCCAAACTCTAACCCATTGCCAATCATATCCTAGAAGCCAAAGGACAGGCCTCAACAAAGAGTCCTCTGCAAACTCAAAGGTGAATCCACCTTGAGTTTCAGTGGGGGATGTTAAGAATAATTGTATTTCAATGCACTATCTCAATCTTTTAAGAAATCAAATATAGCTAGTATCACAAACTCAAATATTTACAATTTGAAAGAGCGACTCGGTCAACTAGAAAACATAAGCAGATAGTAGATGCAGATTTAAAAGATAAGGGCTTAAAGAATTTTGTTTAAAAAAAAAATTTAAGAATAAGTTGAGTGCTGATCCATAACCACAAATCCACTATATTTCGTAGTTCCAACATAAAGGCATTATAGTTAGCACAAACTAGCAGATAAGATACTTTGACTGCATTTCCCTACACCTTTCGTATTCTGAATGAATAATGATACATGCATGTTTTGAAAATTGCAACATTTGCATTGATGCAGCCTTATCAAATTATTCATAAAATTCATTGATGATAAAGTTGGGCATAAAATTGTCAAAGATTTTTTTGTCAGCAAATTGTCAGAGTCGGTATAGACACTATATAAGACACACGGCAGATCTTCGCCAAATTCATGGCTGATCTCTTTTTATGGCCCCGCTTTTATCTTTTATCAGTGCAACGGTAGGATGCCTTGACCAGCTAATTGTTACTGATCATGAAATATTCATTCACCATTTCCCCCAAGAACCGCACCTGATTAATAGTTTTGCTATGGTAAGACTCAATGTGTTACTTTCAACAAATTTTGTGAAAGGGATATGAAAAGCCATAAAGTTTGTCTTGCTATCAGTGGTGGGCAGTAATAAGAGAACTGCATGATCAGACCACTAACTCCACAGTAGAAAACACAGGTTACCTACAATTTACGAGAGCAAGATTTTATAGTTTCTTATGATTAAGCAACAAAGCATAATCACGGAACTGCTGAATGAAACATCAAACTAATAAACAGCATGTTGCATTAGGAAGTAAAAAAGAGACCACAATTACCTGCCCTTGCAGTGTCATGATGTAAATTGATGATGTTTTGTTGCATACTATGATGTGCTCGGTATTTTTTGGGAACAGGTGAACAGAATTCACAGATGCATCGCCACCCTGGAAAAACATAACCAAATTACTCGAAGTCAGGCTTATCTGTGACGATGCTCCAGCAAACGTTTAGCCCAAGAAAAAGAGAGATAGAGAGAAAGAAAGAGAAATGAAAAAAGAGCAAAGAACTGCTGAGACAGATGTGCCACTTAAGAGTGACATTAATATATACCCTTAATGGTGGAGGTGGTTTGAAAGTCTGTAGACAGTCAGTAGTCTTTGAATCCCAAACCTGGAACATATTATAAAATGGCATGAACACAAATAAATTTCTTGAAAATGGGACCAAGTAGAATCTTTCAAAAGATGGGTAGCATCTGAGATCAATACCTTTACAGTGCAGTCACTAGAGGCAGTTATCACGCGACTTCCATCATTTGAGAAGATCGCATGATTCACATAAGAACTGTGGCCTCGGAACTCTTTTAACATTTTGCCTGACTTGAGGCCATGGATTCTGCCATTTGAATCATTTTTTAAGTGGTAATCATTCAACATTAAAAAAAGAAGAAATAAGACAGACTCCCTCTTCCCCCACGGAATAAACCCACCACTGCCCCCAAAAAAGAAAATCATGTTCAGGCAAGCCAAAATGCAAACTCATATATTATTTGTAATCAAAATGGCGCATAATATTTGGCACAAACTAGCAGTCCAATAAAATAAAATCACTCATAACAAAAACCTCAAAACTGTTGTAAACCATGGCGGCTACGGAACCCCGTAGCCCTGTATTTATAGTAATATGGTTACATAATGGGTGGATACCCACTAACGGGTTGGGCCTCCAAAGCCCGTTTATAACACTTCCCCTTATCCATCCATTGTTGTAAGCCGTGATGAACGCTTCAGGTTCATAGAGCTTATCTGATCATGGGTCTATGGATACTTCTGTATCCCAAGTTTAAGAGTACTTGCCTCGTTAAAACCTTTGCCAAGGAAAACCCAATGGGAAAAACCAATGGCTAAGGGAAAAGAGTACAAGTCTCTGTAACTTCCCCTGATCGATGGATATCACTAGAGGTGGATACTTCTGGATCCTAAGTTAGGGATAACTGCCTCGTTAAAACCTTTAGCTATGGAAAACCCAGTGGGAAAAACCAATAGCCAAGGAAAAAGAGTACAGTTTCCGTAACTTCCCCTGATTAGTGGAAGTATTTAGGGGGTGGATACTTCTGGATCCAGAGTCAATGAGGTTGCCTCGTTAAAACCTTTAGCTATGGAAAACCCAGTGAGAAAAACCAATAGCCAAGGGAAAAGAGTACAACACTACATTTGACTCCCCCTGATCTGTACAAGCTGCAGGCTTGCAGATCTCCTAGGCAACTATACATCAATCTCTTACAGTGTTCCGATAATAAGTACAAAGTACAAGACTTCGCTCACCTATACAAGACATCGCTCATCTATACAAGTACCGCTCATCTATGGCAGCTACTGAATCTGAGGGATCTCTTCTGAGGAGGAGTGGTCTGCAGACTCGGTAGGTAGCATCACGTCTCTGACCAGTCTTCACTGTGTCTGCGAGGTACTGCAGGACCTGGCTGTGCATACTTATAATTTGCTTCTTGGATTGATGAGCCTCTCGGGATGGTGGGATTGATGTTGCCTTGGAAGTATGCTTTGCTGGTCTCCAGGAGTTGGTCGCTTCTTGGTTGCAGTCATCGCGATGATCTGTAACATGTATCTGCAAACACATTTAACATGTTGTATGATCCTTGAACCTTGGAGATAGCGCAGAAGCTACATATCTCTGGTCCAGTGGTGCGCTGCAGGCGCTGCACTGTATCTGGTTAAAGTGTTTACTGCCAGATAAAGGAGTGTACAAAAGACATTTGAGTAAGGCACTTCAGGACCTAGGATATCCTTCCCCTCTTCCAGCGAACGGAAGGGGTCTTAATGTGCATCCACACAACCAGTAGGTGTATTGGTGGATTGCAATTTTCCATGTTTCTTCATCGACTGGATGATAATTTCATCTTCTGGATGGTAATTCATCTTCGGGATGATGGTTTCATCTTCGGGATGATTATTCATCTTCAGGATGATTATTCATCTTCAGGATGAAGGTTTCATCTTCAGGATGATAATTCATCTTCAGGATGATTATTCATCTTCAGGATAAAGGTTTCATCTTCAGGATGATTATTCATCTTCAAGATGAAGGTTTCATCTTCAGGATGATAATTCATCTTCAGGATGATTATTCATAAGGGTATGTTGTCACATCATCCATAGCAACATAGCCTAAAATTATCTTTGCTAATCGCATGAGTTTCGCAATCATGACCAGGGAGCCTGATGCATCAGTTTGATTAATTTTGTAAGTGAGTTAAACTCATCTTACATGGTTACTTCCTGGTTTCTGCGAAATAAACCTCTAAGGCTATAGCGTTTTGCTTATAGCATACGATTTTATTTATTTATACAATACTCGGTAGCCCACAGGTTTGATATCTTTTGATATCAGGACTTCAGGTCCAAACACTTCACATTTCATAAGTGAGTCCAGCTCAACTTATTATTGCCTCGTTCCACATAATTTGGCCAAATTTCTGCGTTTGCTTCAGGAAACGGAGATTGTGAACGATATCAATGGCAAAATGAAATGTGAGTAATTGTCGACAAGTGTGTTTTATCCAAATACCTCTCCGTGTACGTACATTATTCAATTTATTCCAGATTTATCTCTTCAGGAGGTTCTGGAAAGGGAGAGGATATGGAGATGAGCTCACTTTCCTGTGGTGGTATTGTTTTAGGGTCTCGTGGTATGTCCTCTCATCCATTGAGGATATCCACTTCTGCTACTGGTAGATTGCATCCATTATAGTTGGTATGTCAATCCTAGCTGGATTTTTAGTAGCAGGGATGTGTGAATTTGACAATATGTATATTGTCAGTAGCTATGTCTGATAACTGTTTAACAGTTTCATAAGTGTGGATCTTCAGGATCTCATCACTATTCTTGATAATCAGATCATAGGTATTAATGTTTTAAATGGTCCATAGTGGTGATATGGGGATGTAAACTCATCATGACTCCATCGATAAGATGTGCACTAAACGCTTCCCCCGTTAGGGGTTCTCGGAAACTGTTTATATGAGGTGATCAGGCTCATATAAATAGTTTCTAAGGAGGCGTTCTGATGGTTTGCATGTTCCCACATATGGTCACCTACAACTGGATTTCTAGTGGACAAATAATCCGTTTAAATCATTGTAATGATTTACATATAACCCATTTCTGGGTGTGAACACAAAGCTTCAGGGTGTTCAATTTTCTTCCGGTTGTTAAATTGATTTCCCAGTGTTATCCCAAAAATCCGCAATAAGCTCGACTTTAATGAAGTTGAGCATAGAACTAGGGATATGAACCCGTCAAGGCTCCATCTATAAGATGCGCTCTAATGCCTCCCCCGTTTGGGGATCTCGGAACATATTCATCTAGGAGGGTTAGTCCCGATGAATAAGTTCCACTGCGGCATTTTTGAGGGTGGTATGAGGGTAAGTAAAAGCCCAACCAACATCCCAGTAATGTAATATGTCCGTTGTGATTAATAATAATCTGGACTGCGGTTGGATAACAAGGTTTTGATTATGACCATTTAAAGAGGATATATAGATGAGTACTCTAAGGTACATCATCAGCCATATGTAGGGAGTGTGTGAGTGCACTTTTATTCCTCAAATACTCTCAAGAGGCCTAAAGGTCTCATTCTTCTAATGATAGTATATTATCTTAAATTCGTTTGAGGAAGTGAGGAGAGTCAATGTCCACGTGAATGAAGATGATCTCGTAATCATTTTTCCCTTTTGAATGGGATAATGAGAGTTTCACCCTTTTTTGAAGAACTTCGGGTTCGTCTGGTTAATGATGTCTTGCATCATCAATCCAGGGTGACATCGATCCAAAGTTGGTCGATTCTGGACACTTCTGGTGTTCCAAATTAATTCATCTGTTCGAATTTATGTGGGACTTTTGTAAAGTCCAAAAAAAAATGCTCAAGTTAATTTTTGTCCGGTAATAGTTGAACTGTGTTCAAACTGTGAAGGATTACATCTTCACAATGACTATTATGCGGATCATAGTTGGATAAAGCTTCAGGCTTTATTGGTTTCTTGAGTCATTAGGGATTTCATTTTGATGAATATCCTTTGAAACTTTATAAGTTTCAGAGAGTACATGGCATCCTCGTTTTAGGAGTATTCAGGATGACAAATCATTTACAGTAAAATAAAATGCGTAAAAAGCACATATATACTGCAAGAGAATACTACTAATAATTATGTTAGAGCAACAAGTTTCATAGTATGATGTGGGTTGTATAAAATATATGTCCACAATTGTGCTCATTTTAAACTCATATTATGAAAACAGATCAAATTTATTTTCAAAATTTATTTGTCCTCAGGGAGTAGCGAATTATACATACAGTCAATTTGACTTTCGTCGTTTAGACTAGATATGTATATATTTTTATATGGCATACGTTAATGCCCATTAATTTTGCAAAAAGCATTATGGGTCTTGTCAGAACTTCTGGTCTGATATTGGGTTGTCATTGCATACTCCATATCGAGGTACATCATATCTTCCCTTTCTCATTTTTATTCAAGACTTCCTCTGTTTTCAGTCGTCCTTATTGTCGTTTATAAGGAAGAATGTTTATTGGTCTTACAAAGTAGACTTATACAAGGGAAATGAGTTAGTTTCTATATTTCCACTTTTCTAGTTTATGATAGACTTTTAAAAGTCTATTTGAAAACTCAAGTATGGTCTTCAGGCCATTTTTATTGAGTCATTCAAGTATTGTGTGGATATAGAATCATACTCTAGGGGAAACAATTACGTGGGTACGAATTTTATAATTTCTCACTTATCTATTAAGCCACGACTTTGGGCGTACGCTTAAAACATAAGGTTAGATTCAAGAATCATACCGTGTAAAGTGAGATTACTCAAAAGGGTTTGGCGGTGTTATGACAACTGCTGGTGTCAATATTGGTTTATACAAACCGTAGATTTGAGAGATCTATTTACCGCGAAATGCGTATTTCTAAAAGAAGACGCATAAATGTTTTTCGTATAATCCATCGTACTTGTTAATATTTATTAGTGTGAAAGGGTGTTGACTTTTGATTTGATTTTGAACTTCAGGTTCGTTTTGGTTTTGAACTCCAGGTTCATTGTCAACTAGGATATGATGTTAAACTTTTTGAAATCATTATTGGTTTGTTGTCATAAAATATCGTCATGTCATGAGCGCATCATACATATAATGTAAATCTAGTAAGCTAAAAAATTGTGCTCAATTAACCAAAGTTCGAATAAGTATGATGTATACACATGCTATTTATATGCTGCAGGCATTTAAAAAAATCTCATCGCAAACATACAGTTTTTCTACAGGCATTAAACTATGTCATTAGTGATTTTAGCATGCTAAAAAATGTACATCACAGAATCATTAAATATGCGGCATGCATATAAATTTCTACACATGCATTTAATCATCACAGAAATTTTATAATGGAAATGAAAATTTTTCGTTTAATAATTATTGGACCACTGGGCAACGTCATACACCGTTAGGTTAGTTAACTAACGGCAGAGCGGTCGCAGGATCTTCCTAATTATTAAACGTGTAATAATCAGATAATCCGAATAAAATGCGATGAATAAAAAAATCACATGTAATTTTGTCCAGATTTTGACGAAAAAAATCGCAATTAAATCTGAAAAGTTTTGAAAATCGAAGAAATTTTCGGGGTGAAACCCTAGTTAGGGTTTTTGGTCGCACGGATTGCCGCTTCAGGCGACTAGGGTTTCCGGGCATGAGCGCGCACCGGGGGGGGCCGATACGAGCGGCTGCCGGGGGGTTGGGGCCCGCCGCTGCGGGCGGCGTGGGTGGGCCCGCCGTTGCCGGCGACGGGATCTGCCCGCCGTGTCAGCGGCGGGGTCATCCGCCGCTGCCGGCGGCGGGGACGACCTGTCGCTGCCGGCGGCGGGTTGGCCCGCCGCTGCCGGCGGCGGGGCCGCCCGCCGCAGGCAGCGGCTGCTGCTGGCGGCGGGGCCGCCCGCCGTCCAGCGGCGGGGGGGTTTTGCCGCCGCTTCGGGCGGCGGGCGAGGGTTTTGGCGCGAGATCTAGGGGGGATTCGCGTTCCGGCGAGAAAATCCCCTAGGGTTTCATGGTTTTTGGGGATAAAAATCTAATTTTTAGTGGAAAAAATCTATTTTTAATCTCCAAAAAACGTTTTTATTGTAAAAAGTTGATTTTTAATCAATAAAAACCTTGATTTTCATTAAACAATCGATCCAAGAATTTTGGATCTCGACATATGCGCATATGAAATTTTAGATCTAGGGTTTCATGATTACCTCTAGATCCTACCCGCCGGATCTAGCGACGTTCGGTGAAGGAAGCCCGTTCGCGTCGCGTTCGTCCGTCGGCAGGGGTTCGGCTTAGCTTCGAGCGTGCTGATAACGTGTTGTAAACCATGGCGGCTACGGAACCCCGTAGCCCTGTATTTATAGTAATAGGGTTACATAATGGGTGGATACCCACTAACGGGTTGGGCCTCCAAAGCCCGTTTATAACAAAAACAAGGAACTAATTATCAATATGAGATTTTAGTTGTCTCCAACTATGATCTCTAATACTGTTCTTTGCACAGATGCAAAGACAACCTTTAGTAGGAATAATTGACTTGTGAAATGATTCTCTTGGTTATACATTTATTTATTATACTTATTGTTTTTCTTCATTTGAATAGACGTCGCGAAGTCTATTCAGGCATTTTTAAGGAAATGTGGAAATTATCTTTACCAGATATCCACGAAGGTATGCTGCCACAACATCCAATAACAGCATATCCATAATTTTCCTTCGCCAAATCGTAAGGTATTCGCTTTTGATAACTTAGGGAGATTGATGCATCATTTATGAGACATGCTCATTTGAGTTTGTTCGATCCCTAGTTTCAACAAAATTGTCCTCGGGCTATAGGTTGTACCTTATAGCATACAATTTTGTATTTATTTTTCTTAGTGTGGGCAATACTTTGTTTTATCCACAGGTTTGACACCTTTTTGGTGTCAAGACTTCAGGTCCGAACATTTTACGTTTCATAAGTGAGTCCAGCTCATCTTTTATTGCCACGTTCCACATTTTTGGCCAATCTCTACGTTTGCCTTCTAGCAACGGAGTGTGGAACGATAATTTACGAACATCATCGCTTTTGCGATGTATATGGCAATATGATACGTGAATACATTTGTCGACAATTTATGTTCTATCTGTCCAACACATCCCCAGTACGTACAACATTTACTTAATTTCATTTTTTCCCGGCAATTCCTCTGCAGTGGATTCCGGGAAGGGTGATGGTGTGGACAGGAGCTCATTGTCCTGTGGTAGTATTGTCATAAGGTCTCCAGGAGTTTCTGTCCTTAGAGCCTGGTGGTCTGCCTCTTTTTTGTTGAGGATCAGCCACTTCTGCTGCTAGTGGGTTGCATCCATTCTCGGGGATGTCAATCCTAGCTGGAGTTTTTGCAGCAGGGATGTGTGATCTGACAATCTTCTGGTTGTCAGTAAACGAATCCGGTAATTTATGAACTGTGTTCTGGATGGGTAAGATCTTTAGGATCTTATCATCATATTGTTTTGTTACCGGATCGTAGTGGGTCAGACTTTTTGTATCCCACTTTATAATTTTCTTCGCGCCAGATTTTCTAGTATCTGGGCCTATTTTTTGGGAAACTCGTCTCATGGAAATCACAGTCTTCAAGATGTGCCTTAAATGCGTCCCCCGTTTGGGGTTCTAGGTATCTTATAAGTGAGGGTGAGTCAAACCCTGCATGGATACCTAGGCGACGTTGAGTACCGTTTTGGTCCTCTTTGGTGGTGCAATGGGGATTTAAGACTGCGCGACCGAAGATTCTCAGATGAGAAAAGTTCGGTGGCATTCCATATGCAAGTTGCATTGGAGACTCTGACCTCCAGAGGGTCTTATTTTCATTTACGATGCAGCATGCAGAGTTTGCATGTCCCCATGCATCCATAGGCAATCGGGATTTAATGGACGTTCAGTCCATTGGAGTCTACTTTTCAGTGACTCTGCCGACCCATTTTGGGTATGAACATGCGGCACTTGTATGTTCATTTTCAATTCCCGTTGATTGGCAGTACTCTTGAAAAGACTGGGAGGTATATTTCCCAACATTAACCAGACTTATTTACAACATTTTATTGTCTGGGAAATGTGCCCGCAACATTTTTATTTTTGTGCCAATAGCTTTGGAAAAGCTAAGTTGCGGGTCGGTAGTAGACACACGTACGAATATTCTGAGGATGCATTTATCAGTACAGTGAAGTACTGAAATAGCCCACTAGGGGTGGTGGATTTTATCCACATCTATCTCCTTGTATTCTTTTTGAGGAAGCGTAGAGATTCTTTTTCAACTTATCGTGGAGATGGCCTTGCAATTAGTTTTCCCTTATAGTAAGGGATGCGAGGGACTTTTTCCCTTCTGAAGAATCTTCTGGTTCTTCAAGTCATACCCATAGGATAAGATGTGATGCATCATCACAAATCCAGGGTGGCCAAGTCCATCATGCCAGAGTAAAAACTCGGCTGATGTCGGGCACTTCAGGTGCTCCGTTTAATTCTGCTTCATTTCTCCGAATCTTCGTATGGTGGAGGCCTATAAGACACTCAAAACGTTCAAGTGTGGATTTTACTCCTTTTTCTTGAGACGTTGCATACAGTATATATTTTTTTCTTTTTTTTTCATTTACATTTGCTGTTTCCAAGTGGAATCCATTGAAACGGATGTCCTTGAAACTTAGAAAGTTTCTTTTGGAATTCGGAGGGATTAGTGCATCCTTTATTTTTGTGTCATTTGGGGGCAACAGTGTTACATTCCCTGGATCTTCAATATAGCCCTGATATTGGGCTTTGTATTGAAAGAGATCGTACGTGTTTATTGTCTACTAATTATTTATGAGAGCAGTTTCATCTATTAAAAGATGAATCGTTAGGCACATGCATATTCAGATAAACATTTTCATTTATTGTCTCCTAAACATTTTCATTCAGAACAAATTTCATAATTAAAATGCTCTCATAAATTATTCTCAAAACAAATTGCTAAGATAAAAATAAAGCCTAATCAAGCAAGTCATCATTTTCGAAGTTGTCAGCTGAAAACTTGACTGGAGCATCAGAGGTCATCAGGTTTGTTTCAGCTTTATTTTACTTGTTCTCTTTATACAAATCCTGGAGGTGCTGCGAAGTTTGGTACATTTTGGACCAGTGGCTTTTCATGCCACAATTATGGCACTGGTCTTCCCATTCCCTCTTGGGTGGGGGTGAATCATTTTTGTCATTTCTGTGCCACGTGAACTTCCGCTTACTTTCATTATTTCGCTGCTGTTGTACATGGCCCTTGGCATTTTTCTGTTGACCCCCCCTTCTTTGGTCTTTCTTTTCTTTTATTATCTCTCTTCTTTTTGAAGGAAGAGGAATGGTGAGCTTCTGGTATGGGGCAGTGCCGGGAGGGCGCATATTGTGAGTGGCGAGAAGAAGCTCTCTGTTTTGCTCAGCCATGAGTAATCATGACAGCAGCTCAGAATACTTGGTGAACCTGTGTTCACGGTATTACTGCATGAGTATCGCATCTTTTCCATGGAAGGACGTATACGTCTTTTCCAGCATGCGATCTTCTGAGGCATTCTCACCACACAACTTCAGGCGTGAGGTGATGCTAAAAAGTGCTGAGTTGTACTCAGCAATGGACTTAAAGTCCTGTAGTCTCATGTTCTCCCACTCATATCATGCCCTTGGGAGTATAACATCTTTCTGATGTTTATACCTGTCCTCAAGGGCAGTACATAGCTCAAGTGGATCTTCGACCGTAAGGTATTCAGCCTTTAAGGTCTTGTCCACATGGCGGAGAATATAGGTGATGGCTTGCGCCTTCTCTATATCGCTAACATTTTCTTTTTCAGTCACAGCAGCGATGAGGGACTTTACCCGCAGGTGAAACTTTACATCTAGCTGCCAGCTTAGATAGTTTCTACCTGATGCTTCCAGTACTTCGAAATTAACGCTTGCAATATTAGCCATTTATCTAGCAGAGCACAAACATGCATGAATTAATAATTAATCAGAGAAAACATTTTCATGCGGAGGCAATATTTAACGAAAAACTAAATGTGTGGATCGGCCAGTCCCATAAGAAAGAGTCCAAAAAAAGTCCACAGTCCAAATTATACAAATTTGCAGCTTAAAGAAAATGAAAATACAACTTTGGAAACCCCGTGGGTCCCATATGATATCTCCATCTTCAAGCGTGGCCTCCGTCTCCATGGAAGTTGGTCTTCTTTCTTTGACATTTACATAAATTCCTCACTACAATTTCTCTCAAAAATAAAAGAAAAGTGCGGGAAATAAACTTTGGGACTAAACGGCCGATCCAAAAACCACATTTAGCAATTCATGCAGAAATATTGTGCTCATCAACATTTTCATCAGACATTTTCATCACAGGCATCACAGGCATTTAATATTCGCAGAGATGGATAAATAATTTAAACACTTAATAATTATTGGACCACTGGGCAACGTCATACACCGTTAGGTTAGGTTACTAACGGCAGAGCGGTCGCAGGATCTTCCTAATTATTAAGTTTTAAATACAATGCACAACCACGCATATAATATCCAACAGAATATACCAGAGATGCAAAGCATGTAGATATGATTTTTGCAGAAAAAAATCATTACAATGCAAAGGTTGTAATTTGAATGGGTTTAATCAATTAAATTGATTAAGAGCCCAAAATTAACATTTTCTTTGTCAGAGGAAAAAGTTTTCCTCATCATCCCAAAAGCCCCCCCAAGAATCCCCAAAAAGTCCTCGCCTGCCCGATATTAGTCCCGTAATTTACCGTGATTTTTCACGAATATTTTGCCCTTAAATTCCCCTTTTAGATTAATTTTTAGGCTAGCAAGTTGCCTTTTAAGGCTTGTTAATAGCCTTTGCCTCCCCCAATTTATTTTTCTTTCAGATAAAACAGCATGCGAGTCTGAAGCCCGCAGTCGGCCTATGGGCTTCAGGCCCATAGGCTTTTCATTTTTTTTCTTGTTTTGTTTTTTTTTCTTTTCTTTTTTTTTGAAATCGGTGGGCCTGAAGCCCACAACAGGTCTGTGGGCTTCAGGCCCACAGACTCTGATTTTTTTTGAATTCTGTGGGCCTGAAGCCCACAGATCTGCTGTGGGCTACATGGCCCACAGATCTGATTTTTTTTAGGGTTTGCTGTTTTGGGGGGGCGGCGCCGCCGCCGCCCCCTGCAGGAGGGGCGCGGCGGCCGGGGCCGCCGCCCCCTGCAGGGGGCGCGGCCTCGGGGGCCGCCGCCCCCTGCAGGAGGGACGGCGGCGGGGGCCGCCCCCCGGCAGGGGGAGGCGGCCAAGGTGGCCGCCCCCCTGCAGGGGGAGGCGGCCACGGGGGCCGCCGCCCCCTGCAGGGGCGGTGGCGGGGCCGCTGATCGCACCCCGGATACACGTCCCGGAGCGACGGTTGTAGTTTTACCGCAAGCGCACGGTATAGCAGCGAGCGGGTATCGAACACAGGGAGGACGAATGACCGTGCTTGTTCCTAATCAACCTGTCTATTCAAGAGAGATAATTGCCTTGGGCGATCCTGTCACAATCGTCAGACAAATGTGCGAAATATCAAATCAAATAAAGGACGTCTAGGGAATGGGGAATCCCCGCTACTCACCGCATTCCATAGAAGTGGTTCGTCGGTATTAAAATTGCTAGAATGAGAATTCGGATGAACTAGTTGCAACTGAATGTAGAACCAAGCTCACGCTCTCTCGCTGTTGCCGGTCTATAGCTATCCTAGGTTCGGGTCCAATCTCTTGCAAACCCTAGCCTAGGGAAGCTAGCATTAGGATCAACATCATCGTCCAATCGCGCACCGAGCCCAATCTCTTGCAAACTCGGTCCACGATCTAGATTAGGATAGTTCCTACCCGTCCAATCTCTTGCAAACGGGTATCGGCATGGAATTGCACCCGGAAATCCTAGTATCGGTCCAATCTCTTGCAAACCGATACTTCGAAAATCCGACTCCAACCCAATTCGGATTTCTAGGGCTTCCTATCGAATTGGGATCCAATCTCTTGCAAATCCCAATCGATATGAATACCTAGCCATCCGTAGTAAATCGATCCCAATCTAATCTCTAATAACAATCCTAGCTCAATTTCTACCAATTCATCACAATTATGAAATAGGGTTTGTAGGGTTCATCCCCACGCCCCAAGACGTGGAGACTACTCACAAATCATAGCAATATCACAAATTTGATCAATGAAATAAGCAATAGAATTCATCACAAATATTGAGATAAACAATAAAAATAGAATTTTTAGGGAAGAGAGATGCAAACCAATGGAGTTCTTCAATTTAATCCAACAAAAATCCAAGTTTTTCCTCTTCTCCAATCACAATAATAAAGCTAAAAAATAATCTAAAAAGCTGCAAAAAATCTAAGAGATGGCTCTCTAAACTAGGGTAAAAACAGGGCTTAAATAGCCCCAAAAATCGTCCAAAAATCCTGACCAAAACGCCCCTGCACAGCCTGTTTTCCGCAAATTTCGCTACAGGCAGCGCATCGCACTCGGCCGAGTGACAAAAGTCGCTCGGCCGAGTGAAAACCCTGTAATTTTCCAGTAAGTCGGGGCTTTTAGGGGTCTTCAGTTCGGGAGCGGCTCGGCCGAGTGAGTTTTCGTCACTCGGCCGATGGCTTCACTGCACTCGGGCGGACGGGATTTACCACTCGGCCGAGTGGGTCTTCTGAAGCTCAGGTGGCCGAAAAACAGTAAATTCAATGTTTTGGAGGGGCTTCGTCTGGGCGCCACTCGGGCGGACGTGGGATCGTCACTCGGCTGATGTGGTCTCCGTCGCTCGGCCGAGTACACATGGAAATAGTGTCTGAACGGGTCGGCCGAGCGGTGTCTCGCTGGTCGGCCGAGTGGCTCCTCCACTCGGCCGAGTGGGACACAAAAAATGCCCAATCTGATTGTTTTGGCCTCCTCGTCGCTCCTGCGACGTCCATTCTTCTTCCGCTCCTCTCCAACAGCAAAATACCCCTCGGGGAGGTCGTCGGTGGCCGTCTAGAGTAAGCGCATCTCGAGATCACTCCAAATCGCGCCAAATCACCTGAAATGCGACAAAAACAACAAATCGTGAAAAGCATCGCAATATCGTCGATATATCGTGAAAAACATGATTTGGGCGATCTAAATGGCATGTAAACATGCGGAAAAAAGGTGTAAAATAAGGAGTGATCAAAATCCCCCAAGCTTGCCTCTTACTCGTCCTCGAGGAAGATAAGTAAAAGGCGAACCCGGTGGATTCGGAAAACGAAAACGGCGAAAAACGAAAAAAAAAGAAAAACGAAGAAGAATGAAAACGAAACGAAAATAAAGAAGAAAGAAAGAAGCGAAGAGGTAGGATGCTAGATCATTTTCTCAGGACGTGGGTTTCACTTACTCTTATAGCATGCACCGGATGAGAAATACATGTCAAAGAATTTTATTTTGATATCATAGTATAATAGTGCAAATAGAAATAGAAAACCCACGAGCAATGGTATAATCATGAAGAACGGAATAATTTTAAAATTAACATCGTCTGAATCATCTAAAGCGGTATACAAATCACAGATCACACACTTTTCAATTGAACGCTTTCTATCTGGAATATAAGAGTATCACACTATAGAATAGAGAGAATAGAAAAGTATGGATTTCATGAAATGAACGCTAGGCTTAGATTTCTGGATTTCGTAAAGCTAGAAACAATCTCACCGAGTATAGAATATTACTTAGCCTAGGTTGTCGTGCAATGTCAAGTAGTCACTCTCTCACACATCAATGGATCCCCTCCCCCAAGCTTATCTATAAGCGTGGTGGCACAAAAATATTTACATCCCCATTCTTATATAGCTCCAAAAGCAAAGAAGAGAAAGAAGAAAGAAAGAAAGTGAGATGGGATCTTTTATTGAGGATTTTTCCTATTTTTCTCTTTTTTTTTTCTTTTTTTATATGCACTAAGAAATATATACACAACGATCCCAACTCAGAGAGAGATAATGATATACAAGTATGTTTTTCTTTCTTTCATTTTTTTAGAAGAGGGGATTTGGAGCTAGGAATTAATAGCGGGGGAAATGCCATAAAATAGAATCACTAAGGGGAGATTCACCAATGATTTTAAAAGTAGAGAAATGATGTTCAAGATTTGTGGAGAAAGAAATATATATAACTCTCGGCTCACTCTATAAGACATGCACGACAACTTCAGCAGGGTAATCTAATCTACTCAGTTTTGATCACAAAAAAGCTAACTAATCCAGATATATCATAGCTAACATCATTCAATCATCCTGAAGTGAAGTGTACAATTCATGCATATAGAAGTGATAAAGGAAAAGAAATCAGTACTCCAGATATAGGCATTCAATGCGTGAATCTTGGTGTGTTTTCTGTGGTAGCATACATATGAATATTCAGGCTCAGCTAATAATAAAATTTCATCCATTTTCATGTGGAAAAAGTGTGGGTTACCATTTCTAAATGCAAAGCAAGTCATAGCATATGATATCAGAAATAAAATCTAAGACAAGACAAATATAGCATGCATATAGAATACGCTAACTCCACGTAGACATCATCACAGAAAATTCATCTCTAGCATGAGATGAAAAAGAAAGAAATAAAGATAAAGGAAAAATAGAACTATTTACAATGCGGCACGCAGAAAAATAAGAAAAAACGTGATGCATGGTAAAATGGGAAAAAATGATGAAAATGAGTGAAAATAAGTGCAAAAGCGGAAAGTGGCGTGAAAAACTAAAAATAAAGGTGGTAAATCAAAAAGAACGTGAGAACTCACTCCCCCAAGCTAAACGGCATAGTGTCCTCAATGTGCAAAGTGTGGCACACCGAAAGACGAGAAATGTGAGGGGTAGGTGAGGATGCATGCATGATGAAAAGGGAAAAAAAGAAAATAAAAGGAAAAAGAAAGAAATGAAAATATGATGCGGATATGATGCATGCACAGATAGGAGTGATACGAATATAAATGTGTCACCAAAAACTCTCCCTCTCTCCCAAAAAAGATATAAAAAGATACGGCAAAATGAGAATTCCAAAATAAGTGAGGGGAGGGGGTGGACAAAAGTGCAACGGGACCCAGCAAAAACGAGCAGCGCAACGGCAGGAATAAACCAAGACATCAAGGGTGCCTAAGAAGGTGGCGCGGCACCGTCTCCGTCCCGAGGCGGAGGTGGTGGAGGTGGAAGAGGCTGCTGAGCGGGGGTGGGTGTGGTAGTGGCAGCAGGCTGAGTGTGTGTGGGGGCGGGAACCTGCTGGGTGGGTACGCGGGGAAGACGCTCTAAGACCTGGGTCAGGCAGTAGTGAATCTGAGGGATCAGCTCAAAGCGTCCAGCCATCGTAGAAACGGTGGAGGAAAGGGTCCTAAGGTCAGCTCGGAGACCACTCACCGCCAACTCAAGAGCACGAATGCTCTGCAGTACAGTGTCGGGCGGGGGTGGTGCAGAGGGACGCACCGGTCTAGGCTGCGCAGGGCGAGGCTGGCGTACGCGTGTAGAGTATGTAACGGGCTCAGCAGGGAAGGGCACAAAAGCTGTCGCGCCAGCAAATGTGGGCCTGGCCTCAGTGTGAGGCCGGGACACCGGCTGGTGAGAAGCGGGGGGCAGCGGCAGCAAAGGAAGCGTGCAAAAGTGGCAACGAGGTGGCCAGAGAGGTCTGTGGCACAGAAGTGTGGACAGACGCCACGACGCTCTCGGAGAATACGGCGGCAGTGGAGACAGAGGACTCTCCGCACTCGACAATGGTCGGCGGGCGCTCGGGTGGGGCAGAAGAAATCGGCTCGGCAGACAGAGGGCCAGTGGTGGTAGTGGGTGCGGAGGTGGTGACAGTGGTGACAGCCGCGGAAGTGGTGGAAGTGGGCTCAGCTGAGGTACTCGTGACACTGACAGAGGTGAGGACAGAAGTGTCAGGAGCAGCGGAAACATCTGGTATGGGCTGAGGGGCCACAGGGTCGACAGGGTCGGCAGCAGGCTCGGCAGGGTGTGCAGCAGGGTCTGCGGGGGCAGCCTGGGCAGCGTGGGCAGCGTGGGCAGCGTGGGCCTGCTCGGCCTCCTCGGCCTCGAGCACGTAAGCAGCGGGGATGAGGACATCCATCTCTGGGAGCCAGTCAACGTGGGCTGGTGCAATCTGAGTCCGAGCAGGGCTCGGGAGAATCATGTAATCGGCCCCGTAGGGGCCGTGCAACCAGACCCAATGACGCTCACCATGCGTACGAAGCATCTTCATCCGGGCCATGACGTCTATCGACAACGAAGTGGGGCCCGATACTCGCCGCAGGTCGTCAGGCAGGTCCTCGCCAGTCATCAAGGTAAGCAAGGTGATCAGGCCGCCGCAGCATATCGGTGAGCGAGCGCCCACCGACACAATGATGCGGTCTAAAAACCAAGCCGCAATGTCGATCACGACGGCGGGGACAAGCTCGTGTCCATCCCTAGATAGAGCTCTGGGACGTGTCATCGCGTAGAGCATGTAAAGCTCTGGCGTAGACATCGTGCCCGGCTCATATCTGGCCAAAAAGGTCGTCGCCATAAGGCGCTGGGCAATACGTAGGCAGGGGTGGACAATGGATGAGGCCTTGGCCCTACTAGGGTCAAAGGCGGCGTGGAGACCTGTAATCCGGGCCCAAAAGGCACCGGCGTCGAAGGAAGGTGGGGGGATATGGGTGGGGCCGTAACCGCGATCAGCTCCGGGGACAGCGGGCCACGAGAAGAATGCTCTCATCATATCGAGAGTGACCTGGCACTCTCGATCCATGAACCGAAACGAGCATCCCTCGTCGGTCTGGGCGATCGAACTCAAAACCTCAAGTGTCGGGCGGGTGAACGTGTCCGCCGACACCTGAAGGAAGTCGCGCCAACCCACGTTGTCGTACAATGTGAGTATCCCCTCTAGTACCCCCAGGCGTCCAAGGTCAGCGAGGTGTGCAAACCTGGAGGGTACGATCAAGCGCTGGGAGATATGGTCGGAGACGGTGCGGTGTGCGTCGTCTCGGAACGTGATCCCGAACGGCCCGACCAGTGGAGCCGGTGGTGGTGGCTGTGCAGCGGCGGGGAGTGGCTGTGCGGGCTGTGCGGGCTGTGCGGGCTGTGGGTGCGCTGCAGGCTGTGCGGGGTGTGCGGGGCCTGCAGGCTGTGCCGGGTGTGTGGGAGAAGGCGGAGGAGAGTCCTCCACCAAGTGGGAGGGGCCGGGCTCGTCCGACCGCTTCCGCTTGGCGGAAGCTCTCGTCGACCGCGGCCGTGTCCGGGGCGGCATATTGGCCCCGAGCGCGAGCCGAAAAAATGTGAAATATGTGGCGTGTGTAAAAGAATGGAAAGAGTATACCCAAACACGCCGCGAGTGCTAAGCAGTGGAAGCGTGCGAAGTCCGTGCCTCCACGAAGTCCTGAGCAGCCCGTAGGAGCTCCCCTGGCCTCCCCTAAGCTCCAATAAGCAACCTGCGCATGAAAAAGCGATATCAGCGAGTAATAATCAAAATTTATGGAGCAATAGGGGTATAATGGATAGATATAGAAATTTATTTGGGTTAGGGGGGCGTTTAGCACATGGATCCTCAAAGAATACACAAAAAGAGGAGAAAACGGGCAAAATAGGGGTACCGGAGGTGGTCGGACGGCGTGCCGCCGGTGGCGACTCGGGCGAGGCACCGGCATGTGCTCGGCCGGCGGTGGCGGGCCGAGCGGCGGCGCGGCGAGGTCGTCCGGGCGAGTGAGGGTCTGAGCGAAGCGAGATCGGGCGAGGGGCGCTGGGGCGTCGGGCGCTTGGGGGATTTTGGGATTTCGAAAACTGTGCCCCCCTTGCCCTTTATATATAAAAAAGTTACGACTCGGCCGAGTGACGCGGTCACTCGGCCGAGCGAGGCCAATAAAAATTTCCTCCCCGCTATCGCTTCGGCCGAGTGGCTTTGCCAGCCTCGGCCGAGTGGAGTAAGTCCATTCGGCCGAGTGACTCAAGCTACTCGGCATGACTCGCCCTAGGAGGGTATCCGTTTTACTCGGCCGAGTGGGAATGTATACTCGACCGAGTGGCAGTTCTAATGAAATGAGGAAAATAAACAGAGAGTTGGGTACAGCAGACTTCCCTCGTTCATGAGCGGCTCGGCCAGACGAACTTATGTACTCGGCCGAGTGACTAGTATACTCGGCCGAGTGAGCCTTGTATTCTGCTGTTTGTCTTCGTTTGGGCTCTAAACTCCGTCTTTCTTCCTCCAGTCGATTTCATCCTCCTCCTAAGCATCGAGCGCCTTCTTGGGGCGCTCCTCGTCGTCTCGTTCATCCTCCTCATGATGGATCTACCTATCTCCTCTCCTGTCAAGAAAAGTAGGACCTTTTATCACAAAATTTTTGGGCGAACGACTCAAAACACTAAAAATTTCTAAAACGAAATAAAGAAAAAGTAAAAATAAAGCAAAAACCGTCGGGTTGCCTCCCGACAAGCGCTCGTTTAAGGTCGTGAGCTCGACCCCCTATAATTTTCAATCAATGCGGGATATTTGGTGCATACGGGATGCACCCGTCAAACTTTCCGGGGAGAACGCTTGGGTTTGGAAGTTGCGGCGTCGTGTTCTCCCGCGGAGGTCTCTCGTCTCGAATAGTGTTGGGGGGAGGCTCCCCCAAGCTAGCGTTTGCTCCGGTCAACGGCTTAACCGGTGATGCCGGTCTCCGTGCCGGCGGAGCTTTCTTTGGAGACGTTAATTTCGAGAGCTTGCAGAGCTCTCGAATCCTTGCGACATCAGCGTCGCCTTCATCTTCTTCAGCGGAGAGGTCGGGGGAATCATCTTTATTCTCTTCATGGCCTAAATCCGGGCCTTCCTCAAAATCTTCATCAAAAAGAGCGCCAATTGAGTGGGGAATGGCCTCTTCAATCACCTCATCAAGGAGGTCCATGTAGTCCAGTTCCTCGTGATAAGGCATGTGCTTCATGGCCTTAGGAATGTGGAGCTCCACCTCGATGTTTCCGACGTTTAAGGTTAAGGTACCTTCGCGCACGTCGACGATGACTCCGGCGGTGGCGAGGAATGGACGTCCAAGTATCAATGAGGTGTCTCCCTCCTCCTTAACGTCCATGATGACGAAGTCACATGGCAAGCATATTCCACCCGGGACTTGAAGTGGGATGTCTTCGGCGATCCCCACCGGCCTTGTTATCCGTCCATCGGCTAATTGAATGCGCATGTCGGTGGGTTTCAACTTTGTCCCGGTGTTTAGCCTTAAGAACATGGAGAGGGGCATGAGGCTTACACTAGCCCCAAGATCAACCAACGCCTTTTGAATAGGAACGCCGCCCAAGGTGCAAGGAATCCGAAAACTCCCCGGATCTTTGAATTTTGCCGGCTCCTTCTCTCTCTTGGTGAACCAAGAGCCCTCCTCGGCTAGCATGATCTTCTCCTTCCTCTTTCTCCCCGAAATCAAGTCCTTCAAGAATTTGGCATATGTGGGGATCTCGACGATGGCGTCAAGGAAGGGAATGTTAAGGCTAACTCCTCTTAAGTACTCGAGAAATTTTGCTAGCCTTTTCTCCATTTTCGCTCTAGCGAGCCTTTGGGGGAATGGGACCGGTGGCATGAAGCGCCTTTCCTCAATCAATTGCTCCGCTCTAGATTTCTCCTTGTCTTGTGGCTCCTTCTCTTTTTCAACTTCAACTATCGGCTCAATTGGCTCCAAGCTTTCCTCCACGGGCTCCTCAATAGGAATCATGGCGGGGGTGGTGTCCTTCCCGCCTCTAGTAGTAACGGCAACTACGGCGTTGATGTGGCCGGTGTTGTCCCGTGGGTTTTGCTCCGGTTGCGCCGGCAATCGTTGAGTGTTCCGATTGAGCAAAGCCAATTGCTCTGATATTTGAGCCACTACGGTATTAAGGGAGTCTTGCCCCGTCTTCAAGCTAGCATTTACCTTATTTTGCTCGACCATGAACGCCTCCACTCTAGTTTCGAAATCGGATCGTTGTGGAGCTTGTGGAGGGTTTTGGTTTTGATTCCTCCACCCTTGGTTGTATCCGGGAGGCCTATATGGTGGAACTTGTTGCTTTGGTTGAAAGTTTTGTTGTGGAGGCCCCCTCGGCGGATAGTATTGTTGTTGGGGTGGTGGTGGTCGAGCTTGATTAGGCGGTTGTTGTGGCGGGTTCAAAGCTCCTTCATTGTTGGCGTAGGAGAATCCCGGATGGTTTCTTGCGGTCGGATTGGACCAATACCCTTGGTTCCCCGCAACATATTGTACTTGCTCCAAGGATCCTTCTACTTGCTCTCCTCCCGAGTACATGGTTTGAGATTGGTCTTGCCAATCACACATTTGGTTCGTCGGCGCGGAGGTGGAAGGGCTTCCTTGGGGCTCCGTGATGAACTTCTCCAATCTCTCTACCAACTTGTGGAGAGAATCAAATTTGCTCGTAAGATCCGCTACGGCCTTCGCCTCGTAGATGCTAGTTGGCTTTAAGGAGGACGTAGAGTGTCCTCGCTCATCACCCCATTGTTGGTTATTTGAGGCCATCTCCTCAATTAGGGCCGTAGCTTCCTCGGGAGTCTTTGACAAGATTGCACCATTCGCCGCGGCATCAATAATTTGTTTGGTCCCCGGTTGGAGACCGTTGTAGAAGCTATGCACTAACTCCCAATCTTCTATACTGTGGTGCGGGCATTGATGCTGTAAATCCTTAAATCGCTCCCAAGCTTCATAGAGCGTCTCCTGTGGTCCTTGCTTGAAGGACATGAGAGCGCTCCGGATCTTCACCGTCTTGGATGGCGGATAGAATTTGTCAATGAATGCATCCGCCAACCCGTCCCAAGAGGTGAAAACTCCGTCAGCCTGCGTCCTCAGCCAATAGAGTGCCTTGTCCTTTAGCGTGAAGGGGAAGAGACGCAGTCTGATGGCATCGATGGGGACCCCCGGCATTTGGAATGTGGCGCACTTCGACAAGAATGATTGGATGTGGTAGTGGGGGTTCTCATGAGCGTTCCCATGAAATGGGTCTTGTTGCATCAAAACCACCAATCCAGTCTTTAGCTCGAAGTTCTTGTCGGCCGCCAACTCCGGTACGGCAATGGATGATGTAGTAGAAGAGGTCTTAGGCCGAAGCCTATCGCGAATAGAAATTATTCTCGCCATCCTTGCCGCCAATTCTTCGGGAGTTTCCGGGTTGGTCATAAACCGCCCTTCCGGATTTTGTCTCCTTTCCGCTCTAAGTCTCCGCGCGGTACGTTCGATCTCGGGATCAAATAATAAGGCTTCGGGGTCCGCCGTAGATCTCGTATACATGCACAGGGAAAACAGAGTTTCAAAGAGATGATTAGTACCGTGGAAGGGTTAGGTAAGAATAGTAATAATGATAATAATAAAAGAATAAAAATAAAAGAAAGAAGTAGCTAGGGTGAAAAAGAATCAAACACAATCGCTTCCCCGGCAACGGCGCCAAAAACTTGATCGCACCCCGGATACACGTCCCGGAGCGACGGTTGTAGTTTTACCGCAAGCGCACGGTATAGCAGCGAGCGGGTATCGAACACAGGGAGGACGAATGACCGTGCTTGTTCCTAATCAACCTGGCTATTCAAGAGAGATAATTGCCTTGGGCGATCCTGTCACAATCGTCAGACAAATGTGCGAAATATCAAATCAAATAAAGGACGTCTAGGGAATGGGGAATCCCCGCTACTCACCGCATTCCATAGAAGTGGTTCGTCGGTATTAAAATTACTAGAATGAGAATTCGGATGAACTAGTTGCAACTGAATGTAGAACCAAGCTCACGCTCTCGCGCTGTTGCCGGTCTATAGCTATCCTAGGTTCGGGTCCAATCTCTTGCAAACCCTAGCCTAGGGAAGCTAGCATTAGGATCAACATCATCGTCCAATCGCGCACCGAGCCCAATCTCTTGCAAACTCGGTCCACGATCTAGATTAGGATAGTTCATACCCGTCCAATCTCTTGCAAACAGGTATCAGCATGGAATTGCACCCGGAAATCCTAGTATCGGTCCAATCCCTTGCAAACCGATACTTCGAAAATCCGACTCCAACCCAATTCGGATTTCTAGGGCTTCCTATCGAATTGGGATCCAATCTCTTGCAAATCCCAATCGATATGAATACCTAGCCATCCGTAGTAAATCGATCCCAATCTAATCTCTAATAACAATCCTAGCTCAATTTCTACCAATTCATCACAATTATGAAATAGGGTTTGTAGGGTTCATCCCCACGCACCAAGACGTGGAGACTGCTCACAAATCATAGCAATATCACAAATTTGATCAATGAAATAAGCAATAGAATTCATCACAAATATTGAGATAAACAATAAAAATAGAATTTTTAGGGAAGAGAGATGCAAACCAATGGAGTTCTTCAATTTAATCCAACAAAAATCCAAGTTTTTCCTCTTCTCCAATCACAATAATAAAGCTAAAAAATAATCTAAAAAGCTGCAAAAAATCTAAGAGATGGCTCTCTAAACTAGGGTAAAAACAGGGCTTAAATAGCCCCAAAAATCGTCCAAAAATCCTGACTAAAACGCCCCTGCACAGCCTGTTTTCCGCAAATTTCGCTACAGGCAGCGCATCGCACTCGGCCGAGGACAAAAGTTGCTCGGCCGAGTGAAAACCCTGTAATTTTCCAGTAAGTCGGGGCTTTTAGGGGTCTTCAGTTCGGGAGCGGCTCGGCCGAGTGAGTTGTCGTCACTCGGCCGATGGCTTCACTACACTCGGGCGGACGGGATTTACCACTCGGCCGAGTGGGTCTTCTGAAGCTCATGTGGCCGAAAAACAGTAACTTCAATGTTTTGGAGGGTCTTCGTCTGGGCGCCACTCGGGCGGACGTGGGATCGTCACTCGGCCGATGTGGTCTCCGTCGCTCGGCCGAGTACACATGGAAATAGTGTCTGAACGGGTCGGCCGAGCGGTGTCTCGCTGGTTGGCCGAGTGGCTCCTCCACTCGGCCGAGTGGGACACAAAAAATGCCCAATCTGATTGTTTTGGCCTCCTCGTCGCTCCTGCGACGTCCATTCTTCTTCCGCTCCTCTCCAACAGCAAAATACCCCTCGGGGAGGTCGTCGGTGGCCGTCTAGAGTAAGCGCATCTCGAGATCACTCCAAATCGCACCAAATCACCTGAAATGCGACAAAACAACAAATCATGAAAAGCATCGCAATATCGTCGATATATCGTGAAAAACATGATTTGGGCGATCTAAATGGCATGCAAACATGCGGAAAAAAGGTGTAAAATAAGGAGTGATCAGCCGCCCCCCTGCAGGGGGCGGCGGCCAAGGTGTGGGGGGGAAGGGGGGTTTCCGGCGAGGTGTGGGGGGGTTTCCGGCGAAGGCTAGCTGCCGGAAGGATCAAAATTAGGGTTTTGACCCTAAAAATTGAGTTTTTGGGATGAAAAGTCCGTCGTTTTCAAGGCGACAAATAATCCCCATATCGATCTTGCGAGATATAGGGGAGGGGTAATCATACGTATGATTAAAAATATTGTTTTTAGTGTTTTTACCTCTATATCCGTCCTCCGGATATAGCGACGGTTGCTCGAAGCCCTACGCAGATGACGACCCTTGATGGAGGAAGCCTTGCACCGCGCTCGTGGATCTCCCGTCTCGCCTTCGCCTTCGCAACGAACGGAAAGAAAATTTTGTGGAAAAGAAAAAAAAATTTAGAGTCGTGCTGATAACGTGTTATGAATCAACTACTGGGGGAGGAACCCCCAGCCCTTTATTTATAGGCATGGTAGGAGAGTAGATACATCGAATACATAGATATGGGTGTATCTCTAAGATACCCGCAATCATAACCGACTCTGGTTATTTCCATTCACAACAGATTTAAAATAATATAAACTGTTATAAACAGGCTTTTGGAGGCCCAACCCGTTAGTGGGTATCCACCCATTATGTAACCCTATTACTATAAATACAGGGCTACGGGGTTCCGTAGCCGCCATGGTTTACAACACGTTATCAGCACGCTCGAGGCTGAGCCAAACCCCTACCGACGGACAAACGCAACGCGAACGGGCTTCCTTCACCGAACGTCGCTAGATCCGACGGGTAGGATCTAGAGGTAATTCTTTTCACTAGATCTAAATTCGTATGCGCATATGTCTAGATCCAAAATTCTTGATCGATTGTTTAATGAAAATAAACGTTTTTATTGATTAAAAACAACTTTTTACAATAAAAACGCTTTTTGGAGATTAAAATGGATTTTTTTTCCATCAAAAATTGGATTTTTATCATATTTTCCCTCCAAAACCATTAAACCCTAGGGGGATTTCTTTCCGCCGTGCGGCCGGAAGCCGTTACGAGCCCCCCCCTCTAATCCCGCGCCGCCGCCGCCGTCGCTCGAAGCGGCGCGCGGCTATCGCCACCGCTCGCTGCGGCGGGCGATCCCGCCGCCGGTAGCAGCGGGTGACCCCGCCGCTGGCGCGATGGGCAGATCCCGCCGCTTCAGCGGCGGGTCGTCCCCGCCGCTGAACGGCGGGCTGCCTCGCCGCTGGCAGCGACGGGCATACCCCGCCTCTGAAGCGGTGGGTCGTCCCCGCCGCCGGTAGCGGCGGGTGAGCCCGCCGCTGAACGGTGGGCTGCCATGCCGCTGCCGCGGCGGGCAGATCCTGTCGCTTCCGCGACGGGTCGTCCCCGCCGCCGGCAGCGGCGGGTGACCCCGCCGCTGATCGGCGGGCTGCCCCGCCGCCGGCAGCGGCAGGCCCACCATGTGCGCACGTATCCAGAAACCCTAACCGCCAGAAGCGGCAGCTCACGCGACGAAAACCCCTAACTAGGGTTTGACCCCAAAAACTTTTCTAATTTCAAAATTATTTTTCAGATTTAAATTACAATTTCTTTTTTTCCGTTAAAATCTGGACAAATTACATGCTTCTAATACATCAAACTTTATTCGGATTATTTGATTATTACACGTTTAATAATTAGGAAGATCATGCGACCGCTCTGCCGTTAGTTAACTAACTTAACGTTGTATGACGTTGTCCGGTGGTCCAATAATTATTAAACGAAAAATTTTCATTTCCATTATAAAATGTCTGTGATGATTAAATGCATCTGTAGAAAATTATATGTCTGCCGCATATTTAATGATTCTGTGATGTACATTTTTATTTAGCATGCTAAAATCACTATGACATAGTTTAATGCCTGTCGCAAAACTGCATGTCTGCGATGAGATTATTTAAATGCCTGCAGCATATAAATAGCATGTGTATACATCATACTTGTTTCAATTCAGGTTAATTGAGCACAACTTTTTAGTTTACAAGCTTTACATTATATTATATGTATGATGTGCTCATGATATGACAACATTTTATGTCAACAAACCAATAATGATTTCAAAAAGTTTACCATCATATCCTAGTTGACAAAATGAATCTGGAGTTCAAAACCAAAATGAACCTGAAGTTCAAAATCAAATCAAAAGTCAACACCCTTTCACACTAATAAAAATTAACAAGTACGATGGATTATACGAAAAACATTTATGCGTTTTCTTTTAGAAATACGCATTCTGCAGTAAATAGCTCTCTCAGATCTATGGTTTGTATAAACCAATGTTGACACCAGCAGTTGTCATAACACCGCCAAACTCTTTTGAGTAATCTCACTTTACAAGGTATGATTCTTGAATCTAACCTTATTTTTTAAGCGTACGCCCGAAGTCGTGGCTTAATAGATAAGTGAGAAATTTTAAATTTCGTACCCACGTAACTGTTTCCTCTAGAGCATGATTCTATATCCACATAATACTTGAATGACTCAATCAAAATGGCCTAAAGATCATACTTGAGTTTTCAAATAGACTTTTAAAAGTCTATCATAAACTGGAAAAGTGGAAATATAGAAACTAACTCATTTCCCTTGTATATGTCTATTTCGTAAGACCAATAATCATTCTTCCTTATAAACGACAATAAGGACGACTGAAAACAGGGGAAGTCTTACATAAAAATGAGAAAGGGAAGATATGATGTACCTCGATATGGAGTATGCAATGGCAACCCAATATCAGACCAGAAGTTCTGACAAGACCCATAATGCTTTTTGCAAAATGAATGGACATTAACATATGCCATATAAAAATATATACATATCTAGTCTAAACGACGAAAGTCAAATTGACTGTATGTATATTTCGCTACTCCCCGAGGACAAATAAATTTTGAAAATAAATTTGATCTGTTGTCATAATATGAGTCTAAAATGAGCACAATTGTAGACGTATATTTTATAGAGCACACATCATACTATGAAACTTGTTGCTCTAACATAATTATTAGTAGTATTCTCTAGCAGTATATATGTTCTTTTTATGCATTTTATTTTACTATAAATGATTTGTCATCCTGAATACTCCTAAAATGAGGATGCCATGTACTCTCTGAAACTTATAAAGTTTCAAAGGATTTTCGTCGAAATGAAATCTCTAATGACTCAAGAAACCAATAAAGCCTGAAGCTTTATCCAACTATGATCTGCATAATAGTCATTGTGAAGATGTAATCCTTCACAGTTTGAATATAGTTCACCTATTACCGGACAAAATTAACTTGAGCATTTTAATGGACGTTCAAAAGTCCCACATAAATTCGAACGGAGGAATTAATTTGGAACACCAGAAGTGTCCAGAATCGACCAACTTTGGATCGATGTCACCCTGGATTGATGATGCAAGACATCATTAACCAGACGAACCCGAAGATTCTTCAAAAAAAGGGTGAAACTCTCATTATCCCATTAAAAAGGAAAAAATGATTACGAGATCATCTCCATTCACGTGGACATTGACTCTCCTCACTTCCTCAAACGAATTTAAGATGATATACTATCATTAGAAGAATGAGACCTTTAGGCCTCTTGAGAGTATTTGAGGGATAAAAGTGGACTCACACACTCCCTACATATGGCTGATGATGTGCCTTAGAGTACTCATCTATATATCCTCTTAAAATGGTCATAATCAAAACCTTGTTATCCAACCGCAGTCCAGATTATTATTAATCACAACGGACATACTACCCTACTGGGATATTGGTTGGGCTTTTACTTACCCTCATACCACCCTCAAAAATACCGCAGTGGAACTTATTCATCGGGACTAACCATCCTAGATGAATATATTCCGAGATCCCCAAACAGGGGAGGCATTAGAGCACATCTTATAGATGGAGCCTTGACGGGTTCATATCCCTAGTTCTATGCTCAACTTCATTGAAGTCGAGCTTATTGCGGATTTTTGGGATAACACTGGGAAATCAATTATATTTAACAACTGGAAGAAAATTGAACACCCTGAAGCTTTGTGTTCACACCCAGAAATGGGTTATATGTAAATCATTAAAATGATTTAAACGGATTACTTGTCCACTAGAAATCCAGTTGTAGGTGACCATGTAGGAACATGCAAACCATCAGAACGCCTCCTTAGAAACTATTTATATGAGCCTGATCACCTCATATAAACAGTTTTCGAGAACCCCTAACGGGGGAAGCGTTTAGTGCACATCTTATCGATGGAGCCATGATGAGTATACATCCCATATCACCACTATGGACCATTTAAAACATTAATACCTATGATCTGATTATCATGAATAGTGATGAGATCCTGAAGATCCACACTTATGAAACTGTTAAACAGTTATCAGACATAGCTACTGACAATATAAATATTGTCAAATTCACACATCCCTGCTACTAAAAATCCAGCTAGGATTGACATACCAAATATAATGGATGCAATCCACCAGTAGCAGAAGTGGATATCCTCAATGGATGAGAGGACATACCACGAGGCTCCAAAGCGAGAAATAACTCCTGGAGACCCTAAAACAATACCACCACAGGAAAGTGAGCTCATCTCCATATCCTCTCCTTTTCCAGAACCTCCAGAAGAGATGAATCTGGAATAAATTGAATAATGTACGTACATGGAGAGGTATTTGGATTAAACACACTTGTTGACAATTACTCACATTTCATTTTGCCATTGATATCGTTCCCAATCTCCGTTTCTTGAAGCAAACGCAGATACTTGGCCAGATTATGTGGAACGAGGCAATAATAGGTTGAGTTGGATTCACTTATGAAATGTGAAGTGTTTGGACCCGAAGTCCGGATATCAAAAGATATCAAACCTGTGGGTTACCGAGTATTGTATAAATAAATAAAATCGTATGCTATAAGCAAAACGCTATAGCTTAGAGGTTTATTTCGCAGAAACCAGGAAGTAACCATGTAAGATGAGCTTAACTCACTTACAAAATTATTTGAACTGATGCATCAGGCTCCTTGGTCATAGTTGCGAAAACCCATACGATTGTAGAGATAATTTTAGGCTATGTTGCTATGGATGATGTGACAACATACCCTTATGAATAATCATCCTGAAGATGAAACCATCATCCAGAAGATGAATAATCATCCCGAAGATGAAACCTTCATCCTGAAGATGAATTATCATCCTGAAGATGAAACCATCATCCCAAAGATGAATAATCATCCCAAATATGAAACCATCATCCTGAAGATGAATAATCATCCAGAAGATGAATAATCATCCAACAGATGAATTACCATCCAGAAGATGAAATTATCATCCAGTCGATGAAGAAATATGGTTAAGACCTCTTCCGTTCGCTGGAAGAGGGGAAGGATATCCTAGGTCCTGAAGTGCCTTACTCAAGTGTCTTTTGTACATTCCTTTATCTGGCAGTAAACCCTTTAATCAGATACAGTGCAGCGTCTGCAGCGCACCACTGGACCAATGATATGTAGCTTCTGCGCTACCTCCAAGGGTCAAGGATCATCCAACATGTTAAATGTATTTGCAGATACAGGTTACAGATCATCGTGATGACTGCAACAAAGAAGCGACCAACTCCCGAAGACCAGCAAAGCATGCTTCCAAGGCAACATCAATCCCACCATCCCGAGAGGCTCATCAATCCAAGAAGCAAATCATAAGTACGCACAGCCAGGTCCTGCAGTACCTCGCAGACACAGTGACGACTGGGTCAGAGACGTGGTGCTACCTACCGAGTCTGCAAACCACTCCTCTTCAGAAGAGCTCCCTCAGATTCAGTAGCTGCCATAGATGAGCGATACTTGTATAGATGAGCGAGGTCTTGTATTGGTGAGCGATGCCTTGTACTTTTGTACTTATTATCGGAACACTGTAAGAGATTGATGTATAGTTGCCTAGGACATCTGCAAGCCTGCAGCTTGTACAGATCAGGGGGGTCAAATGTAGTGTTGTACTCTTTTCACTTGGCTATTGGTTTTTCCCACTAGGTTTTCCATAGCTAAAGGTTTTAACGAGGCAACCTCATTGACTCTGGATCCAGAAGAATCCACCCCCTAAATACTTCCACTAATCAGGGGAAGTTACGGAAACTGTACTCTTTTTCCTTGGCTATTGGTTTTTCCCACTGGGTTTTCCACAACTAAAGGTTTTAACGAGGCAGTTATCCCTAACTTAGGATCCAGAAGTATCCACCTCTAGTGATATCCATCGATCAGGGGAAGTTACAGAGACTTGTACTCTTTTCCCCTAGCCATTGGTTTTTCCCACTGGGTTTTCCTTGGCAAAGGTTTTAACGAGGCAAGTACTCTTAAACTTGGGATCCAGAAGTATCCATAGACCCATGATCAGATAAGCTCTATGAACCCTGAAGCGTTCATCACGGCTTACAACAATGGATGGATAAGGGGAAGTGTTATAAACGGGCTTTTGGAGGCCCAATCCGTTAGTGGGTATCCACCCATTATGTAACCATATTACTATGGATACGTCTATTTTGCGGAGGCCCAACAGCATGGGCCCAAAGGCATAGCCTACAACGCGAAATCATGGGGGGTCCAAGCCCACCCAACGAAGCCCATGAGAGGACCCCGAACATCGATTCGACCCGACCCCGGAAACGCGCGAGTCACCTGCCCACTCCAGCGATAACCGTTCCCCCAGGCCCGCTGCCACTTAATGGCCGTTATGGGGAGGTGCTGGCATGGCGCGGGGAGCGGCGATGGGGAGGCGGATTGAGGGGGCACGATTGGAGGCGGACGAAGGACGTGAGTCATGGGTGGTCGCGACGAGAGGCCTATAAAAGGACTAGGAGGACGACTGAACAAGGGACCGCATCTCAGGTAACAAAACCTAAGGTACTCCATCAACGACCTAGTTCCCCCACTTCATCTCCTTCCCGCTTGCACCGGAGGATGTCGTTCCGATCTCCTCTCGAGTCGAACCGTCCCCGCCGAGCCTCCTCTTTCAGACTGTCATCTGACTTAGGCATCGGATGGGATTTGGCCGGAACCAAGGTCCGGCCTCCCTGACGAGTGTTCTCGTCTGTACAGGAAGACGTTAGATCCAAGTGCCGAAGCTTCCCTTCGACACCGGGCGAACGCCATCAAGCATCAGCCAAGGCATCGAGGCCACCCCTCGACGCCAGGAGAGACCGAGGCCGAGCGCATCCATCTGAGCCGAGGCTTCCCCTCAGCTCCAAGCCGACCGCGCATCAAACGAGACGATCGAGGCTACCCCTCGTCGTCCGAACGACCGAGGCCGATCACACCCATCCGAGCCGAGGCTTTCCCTCAGCTCCGCGTCGGTCGCGCGTCAAGCCAAGGCATCGAGGCTTCCCCTCGTCATCCGACCGTCCGAGGCCGAGCACCTCACACCGGGCCGAGGCTTCCCCTCAGCCCCCCTGAGGCCAAGGATCCAGACCCGGCCCAGCTGACGTGCTCTGCATTGACTACATCTCCGATTCACGTCGCGTCTACTCGTGCTCGACGCACCCAAGGGACCCTAATCGGCCCCTTGACCACGTTGATCGGGCAGTCCGCGGTCAACGATACTGTAGTGAGAAAACACTCTGAAACATCTGGCGCCGTCTGTGGGATCGAACTATCCCACGAAAAAACAAACCACACTTGCAATGGCACGCGCCTGCAACGGGAAGAGACGCATGCCCCCCATCCCAGAGGAGGGAAATGGCGCACCCAACAGCAACCTTGAGGCCGCACCCAATGGCAATCACCATGCCCCCTCAGCCGAAGAGACTGGCGAGTCTGAGCTGGCCACGCAGGAGCAGCTCCGTGCCCTGGCCCAAGAGACCAACGCGAACATTCAGACGCTGGTCGTGACGGTACAACAGCTCATCGACGTCGCACCAGCCAACGGAGACGTGTTGGGCGACGGCCATCGTTGGGAGGGGGGCCCCCGCTCCTGCGGTCCGCTGTGGTCGCTGACCACGGAAACCGAAGACCGAACACGGAGCGTCGGTTCACACTACCCGGCTTCTACCAGGCGAGATCGCGCGCCTCCTCCTCTTATCGGGAAAGGAGCAGGAGGGGTACCGAATACACGGGGGACGAATCGGTGACCGCGTCGTCTCGTCAGCCACGATCACCCCACCGCAGAAGAAGTGATCGGCACCACTCGAGGGACCGATCACGGCTAAGCGGAAGCTCCCACCGGAGGAGCCGGGAACGCCGGACCAGCCCCACCCCCAGTGTGGCGAAGGCCGTTGAGCCAGCCCAGCCAGCGCCTGTGCCACCTCCACAACCGAACGAGCCTGAGGTAGGTGAGTGTCGGACCCCTGGAGGCATCCACGGAGACCGGTGCCCTCTGTCGCGGAGAATAACCGACGCGCGGGTCCCCTCTCGATTCAAAATCCCGACGCTGGGGAAATACGACGGGATAGGAGATCCAGGGAACCATGTGATGGACTACGAGGGGGACATGTCCTTCCAGGGAGCCGATGATACCCTGATCTTCAGGGGCTTTTATTCGACCCTCAGGGGAGCAGTGAGAACTTGGTACCGCAGCCTGCCCAGCCGCTCCATTGACAGCTTCGAGGAACTCACCCAGCTATTCTGCAAACAGTTCATGGCAGGGCGACAGGTAATGCCTGATGCTGAACATTTGTTTAACATAGTGCAGGGCCCGACCGAGCCGCTCCGACAATTTATGCGCCGCTTCAACACTGAGCGGCTGAACGTAAACAGCCCTCCCGACCTCGTTGTCCAAACGGCCCTAAAGAAAGGGCTGCGTCATAGAGGCTTGAAGAAATCTCTGCACAATGATCCCCCGAAAGATCTCGCTGGGATCATGGCGAGGGCCGAGCGCTTCATGTTGACCGAGGAGACCTTGGCCATCGAGGCAGGAAAGGCCAGACGAGGGACCAAGCGCAGCGATAGTGAGCGCCGCAGCCCCGAAGGGTACCAGACAGAGAAGAGGGTGAGAAACAAGCAGCGGAGGGAGGATACGAGGGACGCCACCCCGGACGTCGTCCTTACTCAAGTGCAGAAGGAAGAGCGCGCTGATCACCCCCCGCCGAAGACAAAAAAGAGGGGGGGAAATGGGGAAAAGTATTGCCAGTACCACAAAGACAACGGCCACGACACTGAAGACTACTGGCACCTAAAGAAGGACATCGAGAAGTTGATGAGCCGAGGGCACACAAGGAACTTTACCGATGACCCGGCCCACGGAGAAGGAACATCCAAGCAGCCGGACAAAGGAAAGAAGGTCAACGCCGTCCAAGGACCCCTCCGCATCCTAGAGTGAGCAGGCGAGGCCCCCAGTCACCGCCTAGTCGGGAGGAGATTATCTAGGTTCACATCCCCCCGTCTTGCTTAATTTCTTTTTTCCTCCAAATGTACTAGTCCAATATGACCTTTAAGAGTACAAATGCACTCCTTTTTCCTTTTCTTCATCTCCGACGGAGTCAACATTTTGCTAAGGCTGCATAAGAGTGAAGACCGCCACCTCACCGGACGGGGGGTCAATCAAAACTGGTCCTAAGCCGAGGAGCTTCACCCTCGTTGACCAGCTCCGACACTTGTAAGTCTGGGGGCAATTCCCCTAGCCAGCGCAGACGCCGATCGGTCCTAAGCCGAGGAGCTTCACCCTCGCTGACCAACTCCATCGCTCGTAAGTCTGGGGGAAATTCCCCCAGCCAGCGCAGACGCCGACCGGTCCTAAGCCGAGGAGCTTCACCCTCGCTGACCGACTCCATCGCTCGTAAGTCTAGGGGAAATTCCCCCAGCCAGCGCCGACGCCGACCGGTCCTAAGCCGAGGAGATTCACCCTCGCTGACCAACTCCATCGCTCGTAAGTCTGGGGGTAATTCTCCCAGCCAGCGCAGACGCCGACCGGTCCTAAGCCGAGGAGCTTCACCCTCGCTGACCGACTCCATCGCTCGTAAGTCTGGGAGAAATTCCCCCAGCCAGCACCGACGCCGACCGGTCCTAAGCCGAGGAGCTTCACCCTCGCTGACCGACACCATCGCTCGTAAGTCTAGGGGCAATTCCCCCAGCCAGTGCAGACACCAACTGGTCCTAAGCCGAGGGACTTCTCCCTCGCTGACCTACTCCATTGCTCATAAGATTGAGAGCGACCCCCGCAGCCAGCGAAGACGGTTAGACCGACTCCATTGTTTATAGGACTGGGGCAACCCCCCCAGCGAATAAGGACATCAACCGACTTGTCCACTCGAGGGACTAGGGGCGACCTCCAGGAGGAAGGAGGCGAGCGACCACCATCAGCAGAGGAGCCGAAGTCGCAGCAACAAAGCAAAATGCGCGAAAAATTCAAGTAGGTCAATTTCATTTCCAACAGTTAACCAAGGTACAAAAGTGTGTCTTTTTACAGGAAACCGAAGTGGAGGAACCTCCTTACAAATAATTCACTCTCGACGAACAACAAAATTCGTCACCCACGAAAACTAGGGCGACACCGGCAGAGCAAAACTTGTCGACCAAGAACACAAAATTGCTGGCTTAAATGAACATCCTTGCAATCAGCAATTGTTTGCCCAGAAGCAGAGAGTCGGTAAAGATGCCAATGGAGATTTCGAGGTCAGGGATCCATTTCAAGTAGGCTGGGCCAAAGCGAGGCGGATGCTAAAAAATTTGAGGATAAAAACAAGGATGATAGGCCGGGAAGGACGACCTAGGGGACCCGGGCTCGGGAGGACGCATCCTCGGGCGCCTCGCCCTGCTCAGAGCGAGGGGGATCGGCAGGCGGAAGGGCTTGCAGGACGCGCTCCGCACAATCCCGGAAGGAGGACTGGACGACTTCGATGATCCGGGGGCCGATAAGGTCTTCATACTTACCGAAGGCCTCCCTGAGGACCTCGAAGATCCTCTCCCCCAGAGTCCCGATGACGCCCCTCTCCACCTCATCCGCGAACCGCGCCACCTGACGCCGATCCGACAGTTCCCTCTGGAGCTCCTCCCTCTCTAAACGGAACGACTCCGCTGCTTCCCCGGCCGACCGCCGAGCATCCTCCAACTCCCCCTAGAGATCGGCCACTCGTCCCTCTAGCTCGGCCACCCGGAGCTTGAGTTGCCGAGACTCCATCTGGGCCGCCACCGCAGCTACCTCCGCCGCCCCAGCCCGCTCGTGGTCCTTTGCAGACAGAGGACTCCTCCAGCTCCCTCAAACGGACAGCTCGACGCTGCGACTCGACAGCGAGTGTTGAACCCTGAACGACAAGACATGAGCCAAGAAGAAAGCGAAGGAAAGAAAGGGACAGCGGGATAGCCAGACCTGCTGAAGGATCCCGACCAAGATGTCCGACACCTTGTCGGCGGGGGCCCTCTCGAGGAAACCACGGTCCCAGGGGAGGACGGAGCCCTCGGCCAACTGTTGAGCCAAGGCTCGGTCGACAAACATCGAGTCCCCGGGGTGACCTCGAGGGAGGCCGAGCAGCTCGCCAACAGGGCACCGATTCCCGATAATGGAGGCAGGGCCGCTGCGACGGGGGTGGTCGTCAGGGTCACTGGAAGATCCTCGGCGGCCACCGCCGGGAGCGCGGAGCGCACCGGACTGGGGGGATCCACGCCTTCCTTCCTCCTCTTCCCTCCGCGAGGCTCGGCAGGAACCGAAGGGGAGCGCTTCCGCCTCGTGTCGCCTCCACCCTCGGAGACAAGAGGGGGTGCGCCAGGCGCAAGAGGAGCTGCACCGGACCCATCATCACCCCCCACCACTTGGGCCGATGGGACGGATCTGGCTCTTGCGGCCTCCCCGGGGAGGGGACTACCAGAAGTAGAGACGGGAGGCGCGGCCGCCACCTTGCCCACGGTAGGCTCGGCTCGGCGCACCTCCTCCTCGACGGTCCGCCGAGGCGCCCTTCCCGAGGTGCTGCCTCGGCTCCAAGCGGCTCCACGCCGAATCAGCTCATCGACGTTGTGGGTGAACTCACGACCAGCCATTCCTGCAAGCGAAACCGAAATCAGGGTAAGCCACGGGGCAATCCAGGACTAAAAAAGCGACCTACCCGGAGACCACAAGACGGCATTCAGGAGTAGGTCGTCCAGCAAAGGACAGATAGACTTCGCCTCCAAGGGGAGGGCCGACAGCAGCGTGACGGCCGCCTGGTCAGCCTCGGAGAGGGTTAGCGTTCGGCGAGGCCGACCTGACCCACCCCAACCTGTCATAATCTGAGCATCCTCAAGGAAGACTACGAAGACATAACCCGAGCTCCAATCCCCCGCCCAATGGGGTAGCCCGATCAGGCATTCCCTCCCCGCGCGGGCTTGGAGGTGCAGCCATGACCCTAGACCGACCGTCTGGATCTGATAAAAATAGAAGAGGAGGGGGAGAGATGGCTCCAGACCGCGAGTACAGCAGAGCATCACAAAGCCTGTCAGAACCGCAACCGAACAGGGGGTAAACTGGCAAAGGGACACGATGAGGTACTCCATGACTTGGATAAAGAAGGGATTGAGCGGGAAACGAAGACCCAGACGGAACATCTCGACGTAAACGCCGACTTCGTTGCTCCTCGGAAGACAGATCCGCTCGTCGATGAAAGGGACTCGAACATCATACGGGTGACAGAGGTACCTTCCCCGAATCTCCGCAGTCGCCAGAAAAGGAGTCCTCGACGGCGTTCTGAGGATAACCGGAGGTACATTAAGCCGCGCGGCAACCGACGCCACATCATCACCAGCATAGCCTGGGAAGAGCTTCCCCTTCCCTTTGTCTCGGAGGGAACGGCTCCCCGAGGAGGAACCGGATCCCACAGATCCGGGCCCGCCACGCCTGGACTCAGGAGGATCCCTCGCCCCTTGGCCAGAGCCACCTATCCTAAGAGCAGCCATAATATGAGGATGGGAAAGGAGTTACCTTTTTGTTTATTTGGAGAAGGCAAGAGAACGAAGGCGACGGAAGACTCCGAGTTTGTGGAAAGCCCGGAACAGAGAGAAGAGCGAGGAAGAAGTTGGGATCAAAGCAGCCGGTGCACTTATATACAAGACCCAGGGGCGAATTCAAAACGCCTGACAGGAACGCGTGGCAAGCCTCAAAAAGCCGACGGCGTTTCGAAATCGGCGCCAAGGGAAGTCCTATCGATCCGCCTCATCATGACCTTCATTTATGACCGCGCCTCGACTGACGCGCCAATCGGAACCCCAGGAGTCACATCGGTCGAACCGAATCGGCCAAGGCCGATCGGCCCCACCGATGGGGGTAATTGATACGTCTATTTTGCGGAGGCCCAACAGCATGTGCCAAAAGGCGCAGCCTACAACGCGAAATCGTGGGGGGTCCAAGCCCACCCAACGAAGCCCATGAGAGGATCCCGAACATCGATTCGACCCGACCCCGGAAACGCGCGAGTCACCCGCCCACTCCAGCGATAACCGTTCCCCCAGGCCCGCTGCCACTTAATGGCCGTTATGGGGAGGTGCTGGCATGGCGCGGGGAGCGGCGATGGGGAGGCGGATTGAGGGGGCACGATTGGGGGCGGACGAAGGACGTGAGTCATGGGTGGTCGCGACGAGAGGCCTATAAAAGGACTAGGAGGACGACTGAACAAGGGACCGCATCTCAGGTAACAAAACCTAAGGTACTCCATCAACGACCTAGTTTCCCCACTTCATCTCCTTCCCGCTCGCGCCGGAGGACGTCGTTCCGATCTCCTCTCGAGTCGAACCGTCCCCGCCGAGCCTCCTCTTTCAGAATGTCATCTGACATAGGCATCGGAGTGGATTTGGCCGGAACCAAGGTCCGGCCTCCCTGACGAGTGTTCTCGTCTGTACAGGAAGACGTTAGATCCAAGTGCTGAAGCTTCCCTTCGACACCGGGCGAACGCCATCAAGCATCAGCCAAGGCATCGAGGCCACCCCTCGACGCCAGGAGAGACCGAGGCCGAGCGCATCCATCCGAGCCGAGGCTTCCCCTCAGCTCCAAGCCGGCCGCGCATCAAGCGAGACGACCGAGGCTACCCCTCGTCGTCCGACCGACCGAGGCCGAGCGCACCCATCCGAGCCGAGGCTTCCCCTCAGCTCCGCGTCGGTCGCGCGTCAAGCCAAGGCGCCGAGGCTTCCCCTCGTCGTCCGACCGTCCGAGGCCGAGCACCTCACACCGGGCCGAGGCTTCCCCTCAGCCCCCCTGAGGCCAAGGATCCAGACCCGACCCAGCTGACGTGCTCTGCGTCGACTACATCTCCGATTCGTGTCGCGTCTACTCGCGCTCGACGCACCTAAGGGACCATAATCGGCCCCTTGACCACGTTGACTGGGCAGTCCACGGTCAACGATACTGTAGTGAGAAAACACTCTGAAACAACTATAAATACAGGGCTACGGGGTTCCGTAGCCGCCAAGGTTTACAACATAAACTACAATTTCTCACATGGTCATATTATCTTGACATGAAAATAGAAAGATTATGATATGTGCTATATACACCCCTATTCATAGGGGTGTACATAGGAGTAAGTGACAATTAAATCTTGAAATAGAAAAAACAAGATTGATTTGATAAATTCAGTAATAAATTTTCCTCATTTTGGAAATAAAAAATGCATACACCCCTATGACTAGGGGTGTATACAGCAGTGCTCAAGATTATTATGATAAGGACGTAATGATGGGGCACTGAGAGGCATAGGATGTACCATCATTTGGTCAAAAGATAAATAAACAGTCCTAAGTTCCTGATTTCAAGGGTGCTTTATAAGATCCAAGTTGGAATTTATGTTCTCAATACAACAAGCTTCATTGGGACAAATGCACTCAGTGAATGAATTTCATGGTTTCTTCATGTGTCTGCTAATGCAGTAACGATGTCACACTATATGCGGTCATCTAATTCCTTGACACTATAAAGCAATGGAGGTTCTGCACATGTATGTACCGGTTTTTTAGGTGGGGTTCGACAGAGTTATTTAATTGCATTCCATCTTGATACCCAATCCAAGCCAAAGAAACCCCAAAAGACACAGGTTTTAACATTCCTAAGTTCCTGATTTCAATGGTGCTTTATAAGATCCAAGTTGGAATTCATGTTCTTAATACACCAAGCTTCCTCAAGACAAATGCACCCAGTGTATGAATTTCATGGCATCTTCGGGTGTCTGCTAATGCAGTAATGATGTAACACTATATGGGGTCACCTGATTCCTTGACATGGTCACTTGAAACAAAATTGATACGACTATTTTACTGAAGCTCAACAGCATGGGCCCAAAGGCGCAGCCCACCGAACGAAGCCCGAAGGAACATGGAGCTGGAAACCCAACTACCGATCAGAAGCCCGTCTGCGAGATCAGGCCCGCCCGACAAAGCCCCTTAGAGGGCCCCCGAACGACGATCCAACCCGGCCCCGGAAACACGCAAGTCACTCGCCCACTCCAGCGATAACCGCTCCACCGGGCCCGCGACCACTTAATGGCGGTAATGGAGAGGTGCTGGCATGGCGCAGGGAACGGCGATAGGGAGGTGGATTGAGGGGGCACGATCGGGGGCGGACGAGGGACGTGAGTCGTGGACAATCACGACGGGAGGCCTATAAAAGGGCTAGAAAGACGACTAGACAGAGGACCACATCTCAGGTAACTAAAACCTAAGGTACTCCATCAACGACCTCGTTCCCCCATTCCACCTCCTTCCTCCCCCGCTCGCGCCGGTAGACGTCGTTCCGATCTCCTCTCGAGTCGAACCGTCTCCGCCGGGCCTCCTCTTTCAGATCACTGTCTGACTTAGGCATCGGAGGGGATTTGGCCGGAACCAAGGTCCGGCCCCCCAGACGAGTGTTCTCGTCTACGCAGGAGGACATCAGATCCACGGGCTGAGGCTTCCCCTCCGCCCACGCCGGCCACGCATCTCACAAGACGACTGAGGCTACTCCTCGTCGTCCGACCGACCGAGGCCGAGCACATCCGTTCGAGCAGAGGCTTCCCCTCTGCTTACGAGGCGCCGAGGCTATCACTCGTCATCCGACCGTCCGAGGCCGAGCGTCTCACGCCGGGCCGAGGCTTCCCCTCGCCCACCTTGCGGCCGAGGATCCAGATTCGGCCCATCCGACGCGCTCCACGACATCCACAGCTCCGATAAGCGTCGTGTCTGCACAGACTCGACGCACCCGAGGGACCCAAGTCGGCCACTTGACCACGTTGACCGGGTAGTCCACGGTAAACGCTTTTGTAGTGAGAAAACACTCTGAAACAAAAATAATAATAATTTTTGGGTTAAAGCGATAAAGGTTCTGCACATGTATGTGCCAGCTTTAGGCGGGGTTCGATGGATTTAATTAATTGCATTTTATCGTGTTACCTACCCCAAGCCAAAGAAACCCCAAAGGAAACATGTATTAAGATGCGGCATACCAGTTCTCAGGGTGACAAGACCACAATAAATCATACCTGACTCAACATAACCGGCAAAATGAGAAATGATCAAACACGGTCCATTGTTTTCTATCCAACACAAAGCCAAAGCAACTTAGGGAAAGCAACTTAGCAATAAATTACCAATAATTCACTTTATACCCAATTACTGCTAAACAAACATCAATAGGTCAAGTATAAAGTTCACGCTGTTCAACAGACACAAATTGAAGCAAGGTGCAGTTTTCTGGCCTGAAGTTCTACTACTTCTGGATCATGATAACATCCAGATCATGTTAACTATTTAGAGATTAAATAGATTACATACTATGCATTGGAGCTGGCCAGGCAGAGGAACCATCGGAATTGGTCCTGTAAAGCTATCAGCTGTAAATTTCATCCACAAGGTCGCAACGTGATAATGAAAGAATTTAGTAACCACCCTTTTATTGCTAACAAAATTGAATTGCTCGAGTAGCCAAATTTAATCCTTTCTGCTCATCCAAAAAAGTGAAAATGACGAAGACTTCAGAGAAATGAAAATGAAAATGAAAACGGAGGAATACGTTGAGGGTTTGCTCTCTGATGCCGACGACTACTTTAAGACGATCTCCAAATGGAGAAACCCTAGCCGTCATCATCAGGGACCTCTACAGGGCCACATGGCCATTGCATTCAACCTGCAAGGCCGATCGGTCCCTGTAATCCAACGATAGTGGTGCCCAGACCCTACAGATGGACTGCAGTGCCACCCAGCCTCCAATCAACCTGTAGAGCTGACCGACCCTGCAGGTCAAGAACAGTGTCCCCGGCCTCTACAGTGATCCTACAGCGGCCGCCAGGGCCCTACAGCACCCACTGTAGGGCCCCTGGGGCCCTGCCATTGGCCAGCAGTGCCAATAGAATCCTCATGGGCCACTGGCGACCAGCCAGAGGCCTGTCGAGCTTTGTGAGGAGTACATGGGATCCCGTGACCTTCGGGGAACCCGCCGAGGCTTTGACGACAATAGAGGACCGTTTTGGGTACCTAAGAATGATATGAAAGAGCTCCAGAGACTTTGTGGGCCACAATACGCAGCAGAGAGGCAACGATGCCGAATATTTCCAGCCTACGAGGAGTTTCAGTGTAATCATGACGATGACCTGGATTTTGAAAAGAATGTTTGATGACTATGCTTGGGAGAGGCATCGTTGGGGCGGTAATGGCGACAAAGCCAACAACCAGTTGATGGGCTATGTGCGATTTAGGAAGGTACGACACGACAAATTTCATCCCGCGTACTATAGACATGCAAAAGGACAAGTAGATCAGGAGAATCTTGGGGTTGATGAGAAAGCAGAAGATGCCCATATTCGGGGAGGATGATCTCAATGGCTGGATCTACAAAACTAAGAAATTTTTTCGGTAACACGCCTGACAGAGAGGTTGAAATTGAACGTGGCCGGCATATGTTTCAAAGGAAAGGCAATCTCTTGGGTTTTCTGAAGGGAGAAGAGAAAGCATATACGCGCATGGGAAGAACTCAAGTACTATTTGGTGGATAAATTTCGAGATACCTACTAGGAAACATACCAAAACAGTTGATAGCCCTCAAGCAGGATGGATCTGTCACAAAGTATAGAAAGAAATTTAAGGCAATATCAGGACTAGCCAAAGACATACCGAAGGAAACTTTGAAGGAGAGCTTCATAAAGGGGCTCGGGCCAAACATCCATGCAAAACTCTGCATTCATCAGCCTAGGGAACTGGTGAAGACGATGGACCTAGCACAGTTGGTAGATGATCGCCTTACTGAAGAGAGAATGTCTATGTAGACGGCGTGTGGCTCCTTTTTTCACAGCCAGCCAGTAATATGAGGACAGAAGGCACCAGCAGGGGTGCATCAGTCCAGCGGAGAGAAACATGACAAGTCATAGTGGAGTTGGCAGTTCAAGAAGATGACTGAAACTGAGATGAAAGAGAAGAAAGCTGAAGGGTTTGTGTTTCGAGTGTGATGACAAATTTACCCCAGGGTATCGTTGTGGAGTTCGCGAGTTTCAGCTTATGATAGTGGACGTGGACGTGGAAGACGATGTGGTGGAGGGAGAAGAGCCAGTAAGGATATGAGCATCTTCAATTGGAGTAGCATGTCCATGGTTTTCATGCACCACCTTGAGAACAATGTGCTTTTTCAAGGACATATGAATGATGAGACCGTATTTTATCAAAAAAGACTGATCTAGAATTTTTGGAGTTTTCAGGGCATTTTTGTAATTTTAAATTTTAGATTGTCTTCTTGTAATTTTCAATTTTAGGGCTTTTCTACAATTTTGCTTATTTTTGAATGGACAATTTTTGCAAATAGGCCAAAAAATAATTTGAAAAATCGACCTCTTTTTTTTTAGCAAAACTGACCTCTTTTGGTTTTGAGACCAAAACAGGTCGGTTCTGGCCGGTGGGGCACGTGAGCCACACGGCCGCATCTTCAGAGTGCGGCCAAGAGCCGCACTTTCAGAATGCGGCTCTTGGCCGCACTCTGCAGGTGCAACAAAAAGCTCCCCAAAACATACAGCGCCTGCAAGATTGCGGGCTGCTGTTCTTCTTCTTCTCCTCAATTCGGCCGCTTCTTCAGAGTCTGGCGATTCATTTTATTTTTTGGTGATAAATCGGCATTGTTTAGGTAATGTTACCCTCTATTTGATATTATTGAATGTTTTTTGTGTTTTGTGTACAATCTATATTGAAATTTAGGGTTTATGAGATGAATCTATAATTGGTGAAATTTGTAGTGATATATGACAATTAATTGTATGTTATAGGTTTTTATAAAATGGAGGAGGCTGGACCCATTACTAATGTGGTCTTGTATGACCAAGCACGTCATCGTTCTGCCGATGTAGTGCAATGGCAGGTATTTAGAAAGAATTAATAGTCAAAGTAATTAATTATGATTGGAAGGAAAATAATTAATGTCTGAATTATATGTTTGCAGGCATCGATAGGAATTGTGGATCATGGACAAAAACATACAAAGTGGAGATTAGAGAGGGCGCACGACATTATATTGAAGCCTCCAAATTACACCGCGAGCTTGCGTTGGGTACGGTTGGACCACGCATTGCTGACGGCTTTGGTTGAAAGATGGAGGCCAGAGACAAATACATTTCACATACGCCAGGGAGAGATAACAATCACGCTGCAGGACGTGGCAGTCATCACAGGCCTATCCATTGATGTAGAACCCATATTGCAATGTGAAATGCGAGATAGCAGCTGGGGTGCATTGATGGAGAGACTACTTGGACAGGATACCCCACTAAGGAAAGCAGCCAAGGTAAAACGTAGTTGGTTGCGTGATGATGATGACATTCAGCGGTATGCACTGGTGTATCTGCTTCATATAATTGGAACCTTACTGGTTCCGGATCCAAGCAAAGGATCTATAAATCTCCGTTGGTTGACAAAGTTAGATAATTTTGAGGAGGCCGGTGAATATTCATGGGGAAGTGCGGTGCTTGCGCACTTGTACGCTGAGCTCAGCAAGGTGGCATTAAAGCAGACACAGGCTTTATATGTATGCGGCTTCTTGTTGCAGGTATAATTTTTTTTCGTTAGCTAAAATAGTGATATATCTATATATATTTCACATTCTGAGAAAAAATTCATATTTACATGTTTGGAGTTGGGAGAGAAAGTATGTAGGAAGACGAAGGCTCATGCAGGATGTATTTGCTGACACTGTTTCCTATGAGTTCGGGTGGAATACGGGAAAATCATTCATGGAAACTGCTCATGGGAACCTTGATACAAACAGAGACCAGTTTAACACGTTAGAGAGTACACATGTTTGTATATGTAAATTTTATAACGTCGGTGATCAATTGATATATAATATAGTACACTGATATATTTATGTACTTCATGCCTAATAGGTTACCTGGGAGCCTTATGGAGAGCGACTCGAGCAGATGCCGACGTTATGTCGCCAACATCCCGAGTTATGTCGTTCGAGTGTACCCATATTCTGCTGGGAAGCACGGGTGATGCATGCACCTGATCGCGTCATGCGGCAATTTAATTTACATCAACAAATCCCATCTGCACTCCCAGTCTTGGCGGGGAAGACAAGACAATCGCAGCCAGCAGATGCTACTGTAATCAGGGTTCCTCTTGTGCATTGAATAAATAGAGCAGATCACATTGTGCATGAGGAGGATGTGGTATCGGTCGCTGCCTATATGGAGTGGTATTGGGGGATTACCAGGTGGTGGATTTTTCAGAGGCAGCAACCCCCCGTTCGCATAAATGACACGCTGACCCATCGAGCGCCAACGTGTAAGAAGATCTTCGAGTTTTTTGTTTTATAGTATTTTTTATAACCAATATGCTGATGCGATTCGTTGGGGATTTGATGATAAAAAGGGGATTTTTATTGGAAGTTCAGATCTAGAATTAAAAAGAAACCCTAATACAATAAATCTATTCGCTAACTAATGACTAGAAGACGATTATTAACCTAGGGGGAAAAGCCAAATCCTAATACAATTAATCTAAGGGGATAAATAAAACTACTCTCTCAATTTTCGCATATCCCATTAGGGCCGGCTCACCCCCCTTAAATAGGCAAAGCACACCTATTTGTTCTTTTACGCAAACGCCCCTGCTTGTTATTTCCAGCCGCATCATATGCTTAGTACTTAATTTGTTTTACAGGTTGCAGGATATGTTACATTGTACGATATAGCAGGCCAAGTATTGCAAACACATGATCAGTGGTTGCTGCATACGATGAGGACCCATATCGATGATGTGCTACATCGTACACGCCATCTTCAAGAAGGTGTAGATACGAGCGAGCTGAGTCATTTATATAGGATGGATGAGGCCGGCACTTCTCAGCAGGAGCATACCAGAGCAGAAGACGCAGGCACTTCTCAGCAGGAGCATACCAGAGCAGATGACGCTGGCACCTCTCAGCAGCAGCATACAGGAACACATGATGCCGGCACTTGGCAGCTGGACCATCCCAGAGCATATGACGCCAGCACATGGCAGCAGCCCCCTCACAGAGGTTATGACACCAGCACTTGGCCGCAACACCCTCACGGAGCATTTGACACCAGCACTTGGCAGCATCCCCCCTCCCATATCATTTGACGCCAGCACTTAGCATGCACCTGGATGGGATAATGTATGGAAATTTCCAGTCGATTGGCAGTAGCAGCCAACCCAGGGTACATATCAGCACTTGGCCGCAGTATTTGATGCCGGCAGATTGGTAGCCTACCCAGGGTGACACTTCACAGCCGCAGCAGACAAAATGGGATGACACATGCATTTCACATCACCATGTGGAAGTGGATGTTGGCCCGTCTCAGCCACCTCAGACACAATGTGACGATGAAAGCGTGTCACAAGTTGTTGACATGTCTCAGCCACCTCAGACACAATGTGATGATGAAGGCGTGTCACTGGTTGTTGGGGTGTCTCAGCCGGTTGATCCTAAAAGGGGAACTTCATCGGGTAGGGCATGGTATTCACGTGTATTTAGTCAATGCAAAGGGAGTCGTCGATGATATGTATCTTTGAAATGTGTTATGTATATTTGCTGGATTTGAGACATTTGTTATGTACGGTTTCTCAAATGAATTTGATATATAATATGTGTTATGTATGGTTTCAAACAAATCTTTCATACACCCCATATTTATTCAACGAATTCATTCATACACCCCATATTTATTCAACGAATTCATTCATACACCCAATATTCATACATCACATATACATACGCGAAAGGTTGTGTTAGTGCTTGATGGAGGTATTCAGTCAGCGGATTGGGCTGTGTGCTCCAGACGAGAATTTTCTCCTTCCGAACTCACCTACGTGCCCTTTTGCTGCTTCGGTGGCAGTTTGAGCACCGGGATTTCTCCACAGCTTACAGGAGGAAGACAGCGGCTCAAGCGGCCAACGAAGCAGTAAAAGGGCACGTAGATAAGATCAGGAGCAGAAAATTCGACAGTAGTAGAGTGTTCGCAATATCCGCAAGATAATGATAACATGAACACGTAAGTCTAGATTTCAATCAAGTTTTGCGAATTGTTATTTGAAATATTTTTTATATATTCGTAGTGCCTAAAATTTGAAACCTTTCATATGTCAGTAACAGGTTGAATGTTGCAGCAGTGGGAATTGAAAATCAATACTCAACTTATATGGAAAGCCCTTTTGTACCGGAGTCGATGCCTGAAGATCCATACATACCTGAAGATGTGGATGAAGAAATAGAAGAGAGCAATGACGAGGAGCATGTCGGGGTCAGAGAGGATAGCATGCTTTATGCGGAAGATCCAAACGAAGATGATATGGATACACCAATCGGTTGTCGTTAACACAATTGTGGAAGATGAGGAGGCTTTGCCAGATGAAGTTGAAGAGGAAGAATGGCTTAATGCAACAGTTATGAGAAATACGCTTGAAAGGAGAATGGAAGAGCCTAGACCTCAAAACGTTAGGGGGTGTTCAATATCGGCGATATATATGATACAAAGGCCGCCTTGATTAAAGCAACGGAGTGGAGCATTAAGCGTAATGTTTCATTTAGGCCAATCAAGACAAACAAGACAAGTTATAACGTGATATGCGGCTTAAATGATGCGGTCAATCCGGCAACGCAAGATGAGGCTAGTAGGAGTTGTCCGTGGCGTATCCATGCAGCAGTGCAAAAGAGTAGCATTGGAAAGTTCAAGCTCTCAAGGGTTGTTGAGGAACATACTTGCAATAATCCAACCCTAAATACAGATCACCAAAAAGCCACAGCATCTTTCATTTGTAACATGATTATGCCAATGGTGAAGACAAAGTTAGATTTGACACCGGTAGAAATCCAAGAGGCCATAACCACCATGTTACGGATCCGAATTTCATATTACAAAGCATGGATGGCAAGATCGAATGCGTTAGAAAGGATTTTTGGAGATTGGGAGGAGTCATATAATCGGCTACCTCGGTATTTAGAGGACATTTCAGAGACTAATCCAGGTACAGTATACAAGATCACTTATGACACTATTAGTGAAGGAGTGGCACAATTTTCAGGGGTCTTCTGGGCATTTGGTCCTTCAATCAAGGGTTTCAAGCATTGTTGGCCGATCCTAAGTATTGATGGTACCCATTTGTATGGGAAATATGATGGGTGTTTACTTGTGGCCACCGGAGTGGATGGAAATGGTGTGTTGTTTTCCTTGGCATTTGCTGTTGTGTCAACTGAGAACCAATAAAACTGGAAGTGGTTTTTTGCATGTATATATGAATACATACCAAGTGCTCATGGACGAATGATTACCTTCGTTTCAAATAGAATGAAAGGAATTCCACGAGCACTAGAAGAGGGATGGCCAGCACATTATCACCATAGGTATTGTCTGCGGCATATTATTGCAAATTACAATGCGAAAGGATTCCGAACACGTACCTTGGAGGGACACTTCTGGATGGCTGGCATTATATCAGACTTGCTGACATACAATGCCTATAGTGCCAAAATTAAAGATGAGTCCATTGAAGCAGATGAGTGGATATCTGCAGATTTACATTGGGAAGAAAGCATGTGGGCGATGCATGTCGATCGTGGAAAACGCTATTGTATCATGACAACAAATTGTTCAGAGAGCTTTAATGGAGTGTTTAAAGGTGCTAGAGCTCTACCTATACAAACGTTGATTGCAAGAACATTTTACAGGTTAAATAGATATTTCTTTAGTCGAAGACTAAGTGTGCAAAGGTGGACGACAGAATTTGTTCCCACAACAATGGATATTATTGGGAAACGGAGGGAAGAGGCCCGAATATTTATGCTCACAAGGTTTAGTGATTGTGAGTGGCAGGTGACTAACAACGATGGTCTCTGTTATACTGCTAAGTTGCATGACGAGAAATGCAAATGTAGTTACAATATTCTTTTGCTTCAACACATCTCATGTGCCCATGTTATCGCCGCAACGTCCAGACAAGAATATGGTACCAACATAGCATATATGCCATTCTGTTCTCCATGGTATAAGGTTGGCAGATATCGCCTTGCATATGAACCTTTATTTCATCACATACCCGATGCACGGTATTGGAAGGCTTGAGATGGTCCCAAATTACTTCCACCCGACAAAAGAAGACTTCCAAGTTGGCCTACATCTATATGTATTCAAGGGGCAATGTATATTCCGTGCGAAGGAAGCCGATAGAATAGATGTGGCAATTGTCATCAACTCGGGCATTACAAATCACGCTGCCGAAATCCTCCTCTAACACACGAACGAGTATGTTGATTTTGCAATTCATATATTTCTTGTGGATATATATATATATATATATATATATATATATATATATATATATATATATATATATATGATGGTCTAATTTATGCTTATCTTGTAGGTCTTCATCTCAAGGTCGCGGCGTGTCTTCATCTCAAGGCCGCGGCAGATCCTGCACATGATGCAATGGTGAATGTTACTCTACTGTTAATGTTGTGTTAGGGCCATGATTGATGTGTTAGGGCCATTTTATGTATGTTTGCTATATGTTTTTTGTAAGTTTGTTGAATTCGACGTGATATGTATTTTGAAACTACTATGGTTGATGAATTCAATGGTGTTTGATATATGTGTTACGTGAGCTTGATGAATTCGATGTGATGTGTGTTTTGATTTATATGAACTTTCTGATATCCAAGTGATGTATTGTAATATACTATTTGTGATATTTGTGAAATGTTGTGGCTGTAAGAAGTATTCGTGTAAGAATAATTTGTGACATGTTTTGATTTATATATGCATATGTTATGATGAATCACGGGTGAATTATCGGAAGAATATGAGAAGCAGCTACTGATATTGAGAAGAGCAGCAGCAATATCAGCAGCAGCTAATTGCAAACAGAGAGGAGAGAGCAGCAGATTTGGTCTCTGTTTTGGGGAGCTCTTTGCCGCACCTGCAGAATGCAGCCAAGAGCCGCACTCTGAAAGTGCGGCTCTCGACTGCATTCTGAAGATACAGCCCGTGGGGCTACGTGCCCTACAGGCCAGAACCGACCTCTTTTGGTCTCAAACCCAAAAGAGGTCGGTTTTGCTAAATAAAAAGAGGTCGGTTTTTCAAATTATTTTTTTGGCCTATTTACAAAAATTGTCCTTTTGAATTAATATTTATATGCAGATATGGGGATAAGGATTCTCGAGTTGGATTATTGTATAGACTTCATGGAGGTTGAGAATCAGGATAGTGCTGCCGTCCTCTAGAATTAGCAGCTCGGTAGAGAGAGTTCCTCTCGAACGAACTTAGCTAACGTTTGTATCTCTTTTATTTTCAGTTTATTCTTAATAAAAATCACACCTTTTTCCCCATATCTCTTCTATAAAACCATAAGAATCCCATCTTTTCACCAAAAATCCCAACTTTCTACATCAAACCCCTAGCGGATCCTATCACACTCATCTTAAATGACTGTTGATTTACAATATTCCACATTTCAACGATATGATGAAATTATTAGACTCTGTTATATGATTATCTAAAAACCTTTTAAAACGACCATGATGTTATTTTGCTCCAGATTGGTGTAAGTGCACGACAAGTAGAAATTTCAGCACCAACCATGAAAACTTTTAAAAATAGACAGAATTTCAGAAATAGTACCTCAGCATCCATTTAGTTTTTTTTTAATTCATCATTCATTTGGTTAGATCACATATAATCCATCAATCATTTTTTTCTGACTAAAATCTTCTAGCAAAAACTTGATTGCAACAATAATGATATATTTATCTTTATAACATGCACTTGGTAATTACAGTATTACTTCTAAACTATAATCACATAATTAAATCCTAACTTAAATCGGCATATGTCAACAGTTAACTTTACGTCCGTCCCCACACTGGGACTTCTAAACTCATGTTTCAGCGGGACACATAATAATTTAGCCATACTATGAAATTTGAAACTATATAAAATTATATCGAAACTTAATTCGTCCCCACGCTGGGACTTCTAAACACGTGTCTATGAAATTTGAAACTATATAAAATTATATCGAAACTTTATTCTACTCAGAAAATATTCATCCAATCCAATGTTAGATGTTTCTGTTTCCGTTTCATTTCGACCTTCCGTAAATTTTAGGTTTCGACCAGATTACGCTCATTTCGGTGATTTTTTCTTTTCGTTTCATTCGTATCAACAGTTTCACATACTTAAAAAACTATCAAATATTGTATACCACTAAAACATCAAATACTATTAAATATACCAACAAATAACTGTTTATAAATATATTGCATTTTGCTAAACATATTGCATTTGATAGTTTAGTATATATAGTATATTTACTACTAGTCACATACACTATATTTGCTAAATATATTGCATTTCAGTGGTTATTTACTAAGTATTGCTAGTCACATACACATTTTTCTAAACCTGTTGCATTTATTTACAAGTTTGCAAACTTGTAAATAAATGAACTATGTTTAGCAAAATGTGTAATGTTCGTAGCAGACCCTTCCTCTTGCCCACGTGAACCCCCACGTGAACCCTCAAGCTATCGGATAGTATCACTTCAACAAAATTGTAAGCTAGATTATATTGGACAGCTTCGAAGTTCACAAATATGAGCCATGAACTAGGGCAGGTAAGTTCTCCCGTTTGTCTTCTTGGAGAGCAGTGGGCGACGGGCGTAATAAATTTGGAGAGTGTCGGTTCCTCCCAGGCAAGTTCCCCTCTCTCTTCTTCATCCTCCTCTTATTTTTCTTGTTATTTTTGTATGTTGCTGATGTTGCCGTTGCTGTTTCTCTTCTTCTTTCTCTTCTGATTCGCGTGTTTATTTTTTTAAAATTTTTCCCTATCCATCTTCAATGAGAGTTTCGGGTGAAACTGTTGTGTTACGGTCGAAACAGATCGAAACATGCCTGAAACTGTCCGATACCGATTTTATAACCCAGTTTCGTATTGGTTCCCTTTGAAACTAATACGAAACAGCCGAAAACCTATAGGTTAGGCTAAAACCTTTCTCCATGATTCAATTCAAAATACGTCCTTAGCTGATATATATATACACACACACACACACACATGAGGTGGCACACACACACATGAGGTGGGATCTTCTAACCCCATAAAATAACCCCCTTTTGACCCCCCCATCTCAGCCCTCCATCCCATTTAAATGAGTGGCTCAGATTGCCCCAATCCCAAGTGATCTCTTGTGAGTTTTTGGGGAGATTTTCAATTTCTCCTCAATTTCTCCCCCAAAAGTGAGCTGACTTTAACAGCCAAAAAAAATAAAAGGCCCTTTAATCCAATGGGTTTACTGTTGGGCTCCTAGTATTACACAAAAAGTACACACACTCTCTCTCACAACACGCAACCCCATCCCCAAGCCGTCACTCTCTCACAGAACCCTCTCTCTCTCTCCCTCTCTCCCCTCTCTCCCTTTCTCCCTCTCTCTCTCTCTCTCTATATCTCTCTCTCTCTCTCTCTCTGGCATAGCACGCAACCCCCATCCCCCCCAAGCCGGCATTCTCTCTCACAGCACCCGAAAGTTTCCCTCTCACTCTCCTTCCTCTCTTTCTTTCTTTTTGATCAGCTTCTTTTTCTCGTTCTTCTTCCTTTGATTCTTCATCTTGCAAGCATAGGTGGACGCAAAGAAGAGGAATAGAGGAAGGATCTTCAACAGGTTGCAAGGTACGCAGCTCTATGTTTTTTCTTCAACAGGGTGTTCTCCTTCCTTCTTTTCCTTTCATTTTCTTTTTTTTTTGTTTTTTCTCAACATATGATCATCTCATGCTGTCAAAATGAGAAAATAAACTGAGAAAATAAAATAAACTGACAGTTCTGAGTGTGGTTTCAGTCCACATATTGACAGTTGAGTGGACTGAAACCATTGGTTTCAGTCCACTCAACTTTATTCTGTGGACTGAATGACATTTCTGTGGGCTGAAACCAATGGTTTCAGTCCACTCATGTCAATATGTCAACTTTCTTCTGTGGACTGAATGACATTTCTGTGGGCTGAAACCAATGGTTTCAGTCCACTCATGTCAATATGTGGACTGAAACCAATGGTTTCATTCCACTCATGTCGATATGTGGACTGAAACCAATGGTTTCAGTCCACTCAAATGTCAATATGGGGACTAAACCAATGGTTTCAGTCCACTCATGTCAATATGTGGACTGAAACCAATGGTTTCAGTCCACATATTGTCAGTTGAGTGGACTGAAACCATTGGTTTCAGTCCACATATCGACATGAGTGGACTGAAACCATTGATTTTAGTCCACTCAAATGTCATTATGTGGACTGAAACCAATGGTTTCAGTCCACATAATGACATTTGAGTGGACTGAAACCATTGGTTTCAGTCCATATTAGTACACTAATTATCTTAATACAATACTACGGTGTTAATACTAATGTTGTTTTTGTATAATTGGTTTTAATGGACAGATAGATATATGCTAAGATGAATAATGTGGATGGTTTTGGATCAACTATTATTGAGCATTCATTAGAAGAAGAAAGTTCAGATTTTCAGCATGTGGGTTGTGCAGAGAAGGAAGTTGATGTTGAACAAACACAAGCAGCAGAATCAAATTTCACTAGTGTTGGTAGTGCATTGGATGAAACTGTTGAAGCACCCACACAAGTAGATAATGTGTTGTATGTTGGAAAGAAGTTTCAATCTATAGAAGAGGCAGAAGAATGCTATACAAAATATTCCGGTAGCAAAGGTTATAGCATTAAGAAAAGAGGAAGTGAGCGAAAGGGTACTAGAGTGATGGAAGTTGATAATGTCAGATTTGCATGCACTTGCGAAGGAGCTCCAAGTAAAAAGAAGGTAGAAGATAAAGACATAACTTCAATGAGAACAGATTGTAAGGCGAGGATGCGGGTGAAAAGAATGAGGTTTGATAAAGGGTGGGTGGTTACTGTTTTCGATGATTCACACAATCATCCAATGATCAGCCCTAGTAAAATGAGTCTAATGAAGTCAAGAACTAGTTTTTCAAGTGCTGCAAAAGCGTTGACTGAAGTTTTTGCTAAAGAACAACTGCAAATTAACAAAATCCCTCAATTATTTGGTGGGGCTGCCAACTGTCCGTTTAATAGTAGAAAGTGTTACAATCATTTGAGAAATATCAGATCTGAATATAATGATTGTGGAGATGCGCAAGCTATGAGGGTGTATTTTGAACAGGTGCGGTTGAAGGATAGTAATTTTTACTATGCAATTGATGTTGATGATGTTGGAAAAGCAGTTAACTTTTTCTGGATTGATGGAAAATCACGGTTAGCTTACAAACAATTCGGAGATGTTATCACATTTGATACAACATACAACACAAATAGGTATAAGATGCCATTTGGCCCTTTCACGGGTGTCAATCATCATGGTCAATCAATTCTTTTTTGTTGTTGTTTGATAGAAAATGAAACCGAGGAGACTTTTGTATGGGTATTTAAGCATTGGCTGCTGGCTATGGAGGATAAGCACCCAGTGTCCATCATAACAGATCAAGATACAGCTATGACTAAAGCAATTGCAGAGGTATTTCCTAATACAAGACACCGGTTTTGTCTTTGGCATATTAAAAAGAAATTTCCGAGCCACTTGAGCCACTTATATTTCAAGAAATCGGATTTCAAGAAAGAGATGAAGCAGTGTATGCATCAAACACACACAATTGAAGAATTTGAAACCAAATGGGCAGCATTCATAATTAAGTATGACTTGCCGGAGCACAAATGGCTCAATGATATGTATGAGATTCGGCATAAGTGGATGACGATTTATTGTATGAGCACCTTTTTTGCTGGAATGAATACCACACAAAGGTCTGAAAGTATGAACTCCTTCGATATTTTTGTTACAAGGAAGACAAATTTGAGAGAGTTTGTGGAACAATATCACAAGGCGTTGGAGACTATATTTGTGAGGGAGCGGAAGGAGGACTTTGATTCAATTCATAAGCACATAATACCTGAATGTGAGGTTGGGTTGTTGATCCATGCTGCAGATATATACACTCGAAACATGTATAAAAAGTTCAATCATGAGTTCAAAGAAGGGTACAAGCATAGAGCTTATGAGCAAGAAACCGAAGGTGATGTTCGAACCTATGGTGTTAGTTATAATGGGAATGAGAGCTCTTATGTGTTTTAGTGAAGATGAATTTGACAACAAATGAGGGGTCATGTAGCTGCAAATACTTTGAATTCCAAGGTATCCCTTGCAGACACCTTTGCCATATTTTCCATCGGTTATACTTAACGGAGATCCCTCTATATTTCGTGTTGGCAAGGTGGGGGAAGTATGCAAACAGGGTTAAGGTGGGCGATGAAACCCAACGTTTCAGTGACCAAACTTCCAGTGGAGGAGAGGAAGCAATCCGGGTTTGTCACATGTTCAAAGATATATCACAGTCTGTTTACTTGGCTGGATCATCACAACATTTGTGCGACATCTTTTTGAAACGGTGCAGAGAATTGTTTGAGGAGTTAATTAGAGAAGATAAGAAGTTACTTGTCGTAGAGAATGGGGAGACATCCATAGCTCATGAAGCGGGTTGTTCTAGAGTAGAAGTAGATGGGTTACTCTTAGACCCACACATTTCACAAACAAAGGGGAGGAAAAGAACAATCCCAACGCCAACTCAAGACGGTCGAGGTGACAATGAGAAAGAAACAGAGGTTGCACATGGAAACAATAGTGGTAGAATTAAAAGTTCACTTGAGAAAGCAACTAGCCGGAAAAAAGGAAGAGTGTGTAAGACATGCCTCGAGGTTGATGTTAGACATGATTCTCGCAATTGCCCTAAAAATCCTAAAGTGCTATCGAAGGCGAATAGTGGGCTGATGGAATGAAGTGATTCCGGATAATGTTTGCAGGTAAAAATTTGAATACATTTAGTACTGTTCAGATTTTGCACTGAAACCTACGGTTTCAGCCCTGGATGGTCAGTACTAAGTGCACTGAAACCATGTGTTTCAGTCCACTTAGTACTGAACATACAGGGATGGGTTTCGGTCCACTTAGTGCTGAACATACAGGGACTGAAACCCTGGGTTTCAGTCCCCTTAGTACTGAACATACAGGGACTGAAACCCATGGTTTCAGTCCACTTAGTGCTGAACATACAGGGACTGAAACCCTGGGTTTCAGTCCCTTAAGTACTGAACATACAGGGACTGAAACCCTGGGTTTCAGTCCCTCTATGTTCAGCACTAAGTGGACTGAAACCATGTTTTTAATATTATTCTCTCCATTGCAGTGATCAATCCATATTAGTCATATTATCAATTTTCTTTAGGATTTATATTGCAATTAACATTTTTTAAACTCTTCTCTTATCTTGCAAATTTGGGTTTCCACACTGCAATTTGATAATGTATGCTGCAGCTTGAGAAACAATGGCTAACTGGACTGGATCTATTTGTTTATAGGACTAACTGGAGCATCAAATTGGATCAGATCAGATTCTGATCACAAGGAGCCACAAGAAGAAGCATCAAATTTGGAAACTTGGTTTATGCACAACTTGGTTTATGCACAAGATTCTGATCAAACTTGGTTTATGCACAAGATTCTCATCAAATTTGGAGCCACAAGATTCTGATCAAATTGGCGTATGCATCTTGTAACAGATTTTGTACCAGATTTTTGTAACAGATCTTGTAACAGATTTTTGTAACAAGATTCTGATCAGATTCTGATCAAATTGATCAAATTTGGAGCCACAAGATTTTGTACCAGATTTATGCATTTTGGTTTTGACATATGTAACACTTGCTGATATTGGTTTTGCCCTTAAATTTGCTTGCATTGATATCCAACTCTAAGAAGCATATGTTCCAACAAACCCATGGTTTCAGGAAAACAATGTTACAACACACAAAACAATCCTCGTGCAAGCTGAAATGTGGACTGAAACCATGGGTTTCAGTCCATATTTCAGCTGCCCAAAAATGGACTGAAACCATGGGTTTCAGTCCATTTTTGGGTAGCTGAAATATGGACTGAAACACATGGTTTCAGTCCATATTTGGACAGCTTGTACCATATTTACATATTTGGACAGCATGTAGCATATTTACAAAAATTAAACAGCCAATATTTGGACAGCTTGTAGCATATTTGGACAGCTTCCAAATTTCAAAGTAATACTTCTTCAAAGTTCAACCAAATTACAATGATACAACTCCAACTCCAACTCTAAGAAGCATATGTTCCAACAAACCCATGGTTTCAGCAAAACAATGTTACAACACACAAAACAATCCTCATGCAAGCTGAAATATGGACTGAAACCCATGGTTTCGGTCCATATTTGGACAGCTTACAAAAATATACAAGGATGTAGAATTCGTGACAAAAATTTACATATTTGGACAGCTTGTAGCATATTTACATATTTACAAAAATTAAACACCCAATATTTCAAAGTGATACTTCTTCAAAGTTCAACCAAATTACAATGATACATGCTCCAGGTATACTTCTCCAGTTTCCAGTTCTCAGTGATACTTCTTCAACAATGATACTTCTTCAAAGTCATCTCCACTTGACTTCTCCAGTTTCCCGCCTGATTGCATCATCTTGAAATATATAGAACAAATAAAAACATAAGAAAATCAGCTGATATAGTGCAACTAAGGGTTATGCTGCACAGACCTCAAAGAAAGGTTGAACTTACAATGTCCAATATAGAAAAGTAATGAAGCCATAGAATTTACAAGAAAATTACTGATATTTAGCCATATGTACAAATTCCCCCAACTTTCAAACCGGCATGCTTAACCATATTTCTGAGCAGAATGTTCCCTAAGCCAACGTTTCCTTTGTTTGGCTTTTACTGCTCTTGCAATAGACCCAACTGTATCCTGTCCCTTCCACTTTTCCTTCTCCTTCCCCTTTTCCTTCTCCTTCCCCTTTGAACTTCCCTCCCCCGTTTCAGGTACGGCAGAAGATCCCTCATCATGCAACACTGGCTTTTCAGCAATGGACATGAGAAACAAACAACGTTTCCACAGTTGTTTATACTTATTGCCACTCTTCCTTTCTTTCTTAACTTTTCTCTCCAATTCCAGGATTCTTTCCGTGGAATTTTCATCCTCTTCCAATTCAAGGGTTCTTTCGTTCTTCAGTTGCAAAAAATACTCTTCTTGCGGTGAGATAAGCAAATTATCATATACCTGCAATTAAGACAAATGCAGATGAGTAAACGTAGGATAAATGTGTTATTAAAGAGTACTCATGAGGGCACTGAAACCCTGGGTTTCAGTGCACTCAACTGGAAATATTTCGCACTGAAACCATGGGTTTCAGTGCCAAAACAGTACAGTTGAGTGCACTGAAACCCTTGGTTTCAGTGTCAAAAACAGTACAGTTGGGTGCACTGAAACCATGGGTTTCAGTGCCCTCATGGAGACTACATGAAGGCACTGAAACCATGGGTTTCAGCCCACTCAAGTCTCCATGAGGACACTGAAACCCTGGGTTTCAGTGCACTCAACTGGAAAGATTTCCCACTGAAACCATGGGTTTCAGTGTCAAAAACAGTACACTTGTAAGGCCAATAAAATAATTCTTACCAGTTTAGCATTAAGCTCGCTCAGATCTATTCCAGCAATTGCTTTTCGGATTCCCAACAAGTCCCATTTAAGGAATCTTGGTTCTTTTTCCTCATTCCCATGGATCTCGTCAAATAAATTTACATGCTCGCACAACCAATACTACAACACATTAAAAACATGTTAGTTATGGCGTTGCATCAACATATATGAAAAATTATACTATACACTATCAAACTAACTTACAAGCAATCCGATAGTGCATCCCCCTATTGCTCCTTTTGAGTTGGCATATTTCTCTACATTCTCCACGAGAAAATCACATATCGCGGAAGCCCAAGCAATCTCAGAACATTTCTCGACCACTTGCAACACTATTGAAGTAGTCATCATCCCCCCGCTGTTGGGAAAAAATGTGCTTGCACAAAAAAGGAGGATTACTAAGGATCTTATTTCCTCTGGATCTCTAATTTCCTTTCCAAGGCACTTATCAATTGCCAATGATACCATAGCTGGCCTTATCTTCCTGGCTCCAGGGAAGTATTCCTTCAAGAAGGTATCTCCTTTCTCCCCTCCCCTATACCCCCTTTCCAGAGAATGCCATACTATTGGTAGTCCAAATATAACTCCAATATCAGTAGGCATGATATTCAAATACTTCCAAGCTTGAATGCCCTGTTGTCATAGTCATATGTGTTTAATACTGTCATTATATCACTGTTATTCTTTTCCATTCGACCAAGATGTTCTGCATCTACTACAATCACTTCTATCATCCAACGGAAGGGTGTTCTCCTCATTTCATCGCGCTCTGCAGCGCTAAGATGGTTCCATACTTCTCTTATCTTAACCGCCACAGTATGTAGCGTAGATCTAAAGTGCATCACATTGTTTCCCATCCTACAATATAATTAGCATAAACATAATATTATAGCAAAACTGAATAAAATTAAACACTGAAACCCAGGGTTTCAGCCCCTGTTTGGCCAGTAGTTAGGGCACTGAAACCCAGGGTTTCAGCCCCTGTAGGGGGAGCATTTAGGGGACTGAAACCCTGGGTTTCAGCCCCTAAATGCTCCCCCTACATGGGCTGAAACCCAGGGTTTCAGTCCCCTAAATGCTCCCCCTACAGGGGCTGAAACCCTGGGTTTCAGTGCCCTAACTACTGGCCAAACAGGGGCTGAAACCCTGGGTTTCAGTCCCCCAAACACTAGTTTTCAGTCTCCAAAAAATGACGTCATACACTTCGTTTTAGTCCACTCAGAAGCATAGAAATTCATGCTGTCAAAATGAGACAATTCTCCGAAACATGTAAAAATTTTTGATAAATATTTCAAAAAAATTTCAAAAAAATCAGGTAATAAATTTCAAACATCAGGTAAACAGGTAAAAAATTCAAAAAAAAATCAAAAGCATCACAACAAAATGTAGATAAATATGAAATATACATTCTTACCCTCGAATCAACTTCCTCCTTCTACGCAAGGCCTCCTACGCGAGATCAAAGTCCTCCTCCTTCGCGAAGCCCCTCAGATCAGTCCTCCTTTGCGAAAATCCCAATAGCCCTAATTTCCCAAAACGTTGTCGATGGCGATTTTGAGGCCGAATCGAGGCGCAATAGCTTGCTGGAGGTCAGGGGATTTCTAGGTGGGGCACGAGATGGAAGGGGGAGGCGAGATCCTCTCCGATCACAGCCGTTTCAGAGAGAGAGAGAGAGGCGGCGATGGAGTTTTTTCGTGCTTGAGATGGCGTTTCAGTGAGTGAGAGAGGTAGACCCGATGCTTGCTGGAGGTCAGGGGAGATCTTGGTGGGGCAAGAGATGAAAGGGGGAGGCGAGATCCTATCCGATCACAGGCATTTCAGCAAGAGAGAGATAGAGGCGCCGGAGTATTTTTTTTCTTGCTGCTCTATGGAGTTTTGTGCTTGCTATGGAGTTCCAGCTCACTTTTGGGGGAGAGATTCAGCTCACTTTTCGAGTTGCGTGCAAGGAGACAGAGATTCAGCTCACTTTTGGGGGAGAAATTGAGGAGAAATTGAAAATCTCCCCAAAAACTCACAAGAGATCACTTGGGATTGGGGCAATCTGAGCCACTCATTTAAATGGGATGGAGGGCTGAGATGGGGGGTCAAAAAAGGGGTTATTTTATGGGGTTAGAAGATCACACCTCAACATATATATATATATATACTAGTCATAACCCGTGCCCGCGGGCACGGTTCAATTAAGGTTTTCCCTCACAAAATCTTTGTTTCCCAAAAAATTATTTTCACAGCCAAAATTTAAAAGTTGCATAAAAATATTTAACGGCACAAGCACATTCGATGCGGAACAACAAATTCGACGCAGGTGCCTTCGACACAGAACAACAAATTCGGCGTGGGCGCCTTTGGAGCGGAAGAACAAATTCGACATAGAATAACAAATTCGGCACGGCGCCTTTGGCGTGGAATAACAAATTAGCATGAAAAAATTTAGCGTGAAACAACATATTAGCGTGAAAAAGTTTAGCGCGTGCGCCTTCGGCCCCAGAACAACAAATTCAACGCGGACGCCTTCGGCCCAGAATATCAAATTTGGCATAGAATAACAAATTCGGGACGGCGCCTTCGACGCAGAACTACAAATTAGCGTGAAAAATTTTAACGGGCGACGAATTTGAAAAAAATTAGCGTGAAACTACAAATTAGCGTGTAAAAATTTAGCGTACGGGTGCCTTCGGCGCCAAAGGCGATGGCGATAAATTTTTTATGTGAAACTGTTAAGAACATATTGCCTCCAAACGTTGAGTTGGGTGTGACTGGTGCAAGAGCTGGAGCAAATGCACCAAGGCTCCAATGAAGATCTAGGTGTTATGATGTATCCTCTCAGGCCCATATAGAGTTTAAATTACACCACATGTTAACCTGTCAGTGTGTAGTGGGCATGTGCCTTTTGTAGTGAAAGTTGACGTCTGTTGCCGATTGCCACTGGTAAGGTAGGGTTCTAGCCTTTCATGCCTCTGGTAAGCTAGGGTTCTAGCCTTTCATTCCTGTTTGTGTGGTCATCATGGCTCAGAGCCAACAACAGCCTGAGAACTCTCTCAAGATTCTCATGGATGGTGAAGCCTGGAAACAATCATGAGTGGACATCTTCTGTTTTCTATATGGTTTCTTTTTTCCTTTGTTGAAAAGGCAGTGGGTAATATATTTGAATTAGATCCCTCTTGTTTAGTGTGAAGTAGTGTTTAGATTACAACTCATTTCCTCTCCAGATACCATAAATAAAACCTGATAAGTGCAGCGATTATCTCAAGGAGCAAACATTGATCCTAGGTCAAGTTGTAGGAAGGGGGGCCCCACAAAAAGGTCCAAGGCCCGCACTAAAACTCATGGCAATGACCTTAGCCACAAATTGTGTTTTTGTGTCGGGCTCAGGTAAAATAGCGGATGGCCAGTACAATGCAATTGAATTGAATCCTGCAGAAAGACATCCATCGGTTCAGTTCATGCTCACAAAATCATAGCAAAAGCTTTAGACTCATTTTGGGGACTAATACCATATCATTGACTGCAAGATTAAAAAGTCCATTACAAACACAGAATATGCTCTTAAGCTAATCCAACAACACATACACAAAAAAGCTCAATCCTAGCAAGAAACCATAGTTGCCTCTCTCTCTGATCATATATTATCATCATCTGCACCAAAGAAGAAGGAGATTTCAAAAAAAACAATGCAATAGTTGTATTTCAAAAAAACAAAGCTGTTATGAACGAGAAACAGATTTGGAGAAGGGTTGAGGCTAGGAAACCCCTAGCCTCCTTTATATAGTATTCATAATGGGTACTCATGTGGGTGGATACCCAATAGGCCCAATGGGTCCTATTCATAACACTTCCCCTTATCCAACCAACGTGGTATACTTGACTTTATGAATACTGAATGATTCATTAGTACTACTGAGTATCTTAAGGGGTGGATACTAATGGATCCAAGTTAAGGGTAACTGCCTCGTTAAAAACCCTTAGCTATGGAAAACCCTGTGGGAAAAACCAATATCGAAGGGAAAAGAGTACAACACTCCATAACTTCCCCTGATTTGGGGATGTGTCGAGGGGTGGATACTTCTGGATCCAGAGTCAATGTGGTTGCCTCATTAAAACCTTGACTATGGAAAACCCTGTGGGAAAAAACCACTAGCCAAGGAAAAAGAGTACAACTCTACAGTTGACTCCCCCTAATCTGATCAAGCTTCAGGCTTGCAGATCTCCTATATATCTATACATTTATCTCCTATGTGTCTATACATCCATCTCATCTGCAACATTCCGAAAGCAAAAGTAAAGTACAAGCATCACTCATCTATACAAGTTTCACTCATATAAGGCATTAGCTGAAACTAAAGGAGCGCTAACAAACTTGGTAGGCAGCTCCACGTCTCAATCGTCATTGTCTGCGAGGTACTTCAGGACCTGGCATTGTATGTTCTTGAGCTGCTCCTTGGGTGATGAGCTTCTCGGGATGGTGGAAGGATGTAGACTTGGAAGTATTTTGTGTAGATCTTTAGGAGGTGGACGTCCCTTTTATGCCATTCATCGCGATGATCTGTAACCTGCATATGCAAATAGATTTAACATAGAGGATTTTTTCTCGACCCTTGGAGATAGCGCAGAAGCTACATATCTCTGGTCCAGTGGCGCGCTGGGGGCACTGCACTGTACCTGGCTAATAGCTATACTGCTAACGCTCAAAAGAGACGCATGCAGTTGGCCAGGTAGAAGAGTGTTTCAAAGACACTTAAGGTACTTTTGGACCATATATATTCTTCCCCTCTTCCAGCTAACGGAAAGGGGTCTTTTAATGTATATCCATACAACCAAATAGGTGTATTTGGTGGAGAATGAATTTAATATTTCTTCACCAATCTTCATTGTATGAAGTTTTCATCTTCGGGATGATTAATTAACGTCATCTTCAGGATGATAGTTTATTTCCAGGATAATAGTTCATCTTCGGGATGATTGTTCATCTTCAGGATGATTAATGTCATCTTCAGGATGATAGTTTATCTTCAGGATGATTATATTCTGTAAGCCTAGAATTTATGCCTAGCTAGGACTTTCATAGCATATCTGATAGATAGGCTTTAACAGATATTTCGGTAATTTCTCTTCAGGAGATCCGATAATATTTTGAGTTATTAAAATAATCTCAATTCTTTTAATTTGCTCTCTTAAGAACAATATTGTTTTTAAGAGGTGCAAACAACAACCTTTTCGTATGAGTCCTTTAAGGATCTCCGTCTAGGTTGTCTTTCCTTTAATCATATTATTAATATGTGTCCCAAAAAGAAAGGAAAGTAAGAAAAAATTTGTACATGCAGTTGAAGAAATTTTATATCGGTGATGTTGTCACATCCAATAGCAACATCAACCAAAAATTCCCTCCTTTTGCCATTCGTTGGGTTACGCCTTGACATAAACCAGTCGATGCATCAGATTCATCTTGTAAGTGAGTTCAGCTCATCTTACTTGATTACTTCCTGGTTTGAGCGATTTATACCTCTAAAAACTATAGCAAATTAAAATGCTTATAGCTAACGATTTTATTTTAATTCTCCTTCAATACTCAGTTATCCCACAGGATTTGATATCATTTTTGATACCAGGACTTCAGGTCCAACACCTCATATTTCATAAGTGAGTCCAGCTCACCTTATTATTGTCTCATTCCACATTATTATAATTTGGCCAAATCTCTATCTTTGCTTCAGGCAAAGCAGAGTTGTGGAAACGATATTTTATATTTAACTGGCAAAATGAAATATGAGAGAATTTGTCGACAAAATGTGTTCTTTCTTGCCCAAAACTCACCCCGTACGTACTATAATCATTTGATTTCTCCCAGAGGTGTCTCCTTCACGACGCGTTAAATAAGTGAAGGTTCTGGGACGGGTAAAGAATATGGACAGATCCAGAATTGGTCCTTAGCAACCAAGTTGCAATAAGATTCTGGATTTGAGCTCACTTTCCTGTGGTGGTATTGTTTTTTCGGTCTCCAGGAGTAGATCTCTCTCTTTGGAGCCTAGTGGTATGTCCTCTCATCCATTGAGGATATCCACTTCTGCTACTGGTGGATTGCATCCAATATATTTGGTATGTCAATCCTAGCAGGATTTTTAGTAGCAGGGATGTGAAAGTTTTGACAATATCTATATTGTCAGTAACTATGTCTGATAACTATTTTAACAGTTTCATAAGTGTGGATCTTCAGGATCTCATCACAATTCATGATAACCAGATCATAGGTATTAATGATTTAAATGGTCATTTGAGCTTCAGGCTCATGGATGATTGTAGTATTTCTGTTGAAACTGATTCTGGGATATTAAAGTTGTGAGGGATCTGCAGGATCTCATCAAATCTTTAAAATAGGATCATCAATGCACGTCTTAGGAGAAGTGAATTTAAATGCTTCCCCTGTTCAGAGTGCTCAGACTCTATTTATCTGGGATATTTACTTCCGATAAATAGTTCTGCATTTTGATGGTCTATAGTGGTGATATGGGGGTGTCTACTCATCATGGCACAATCTATAAGATGTGCTCTAAACGCTTCCCCCATCAGGGGTTTTCGGAAACTGTTTCTATGAGGTGATCAGACTCATATAAATAGGTTCTAAGGAGGCGTTTTGATGGTTTGCAATGTAATTGCATGTTCCCATGTGGTCACCTGCAACTGGATTTTTAATGGATAAGAAATCCATTTAAATCATTTTAATGATTTATATTACCCATACTTGGGTGTGAACACAAGCTTCAGGGTGTTCGTTATTTTTCCAGTTGTAAAACATTTAAATTTCCCAGTGTTATCCAAAGTTACCACCATTTTATAAAAGAATGTGGTTGGATAATGACCATTTATTTAGAGGATATATTGATGAGTACACCAAGGGTACATCATCAGTCCGGTTAAGGGAGTGGACGAAGCCTATTTATATCCCTTAAATACTCTCAAGAGACCTAAAGGTCTTCATTATCTTTAATGATGATGGTATATCATCATAAATTCATTTGAGGAAGTGGGGAGAGTCAAGGTCCATGTGAATGGAGATGATCTCATTATCATTTTTCCTTTTTGAATAGGACAATGAAAGTTTCACCCTTTTTGAAGAATCTTCGGGTTCGTCTGGTTGATGATGTCTTGCATCATCACTCCAGGGTGATATCGATCCAAAGTTGGTCGATTCTGGACACTTCTGGTGTTCCAAAATAATTCCTCTTTTGAATTTATGTGGCACTTTTGAAAAGTCCATTAAAATGCTCAAGTTAATTTTGTCCGGTAATAGTTGAACTGTGTTCAAACTGTGAAGGATTACATCTTCACTTTGACTATTGTGCGGATCATTTTGGGACAAAGCTTCAGGCTTCATTTATTTCTTGAGTCATTAGGGATTTCGTTTTGACAAATATCCTTTTTGAAACTGTATAAGTTTCAGAGAGTATATGGCATCCTCATTTTATTTTTTTCGGGGTATTCAAGATAGCAAAACATACACAGTAAAATAAAATGTATTAAAACTACAAGGGAATAATATTGATGATAAGTCAACAAGTGACATAGTGTGATGTGTGCTCTTGAAAACATACAACAATAATTATGCTCATTTAAGACTTATGTTATGACAACAGATTATATTTGATTTCAAAATTTATTTGTCCTCGGGGAGTAGCTAAATATACATAAGGTCAATTAGACTTTCGTCGTTTTGACTAGATATGTATGTATTTTTATATGACATAAGTTAATGCACATTCATGTTTGCAAAAACATTATGGCTCTTATCAGAACTTCTGGTCTGATTTTGGCTTGCCATTGCTTACTCCATGTCGAGGTATATCGTATCTTCCCTTTCCCATTTAATCCAAGACTTCCCCTGTTTTGAGTTTTCCTTATTTTTTATTTCAGGTCATGTTTGATCCTGAACTTCCCCTGATTTCAATATTCATTATTTATAAAGGACAATGAAAATTAGTCTTGCTAAGGAGACATAAGCAGGGGTTTGAGCAAATTATTTATACTTCCACTTTTCTAATTCATAAGAGACTTTTTTAAAAAGTCTATTTGAATGCTCGAGTATAGCTTCAGGCCTTTTCTTGAGTCGTTCAAATTTTATGTGGATAGTTTACCATGCTCAGAGGGGAACAAATACGTGGGTGCGTAATATATTTCTCACTTATTCATTAAGCCACGACTTCAGGCGTATGCTTATATTCAAGGCTAGAAAAAAACTTTCCTTGTAAAAATAAAGGAGAGTACTCTTTTAAAGAGTTTAGCGGTATTATAGAAAACTTCTGGTGTCCATATTGGATTATATAGATCATAGATCTTATATATCTGTTTACCGCAAAGTGTGCATCTTTTATTAAGATAGCAATTATAATTTTCGCATAAACCATCGTATTTATTTTATTAGGGAGAGAGAGTGTTGACTTTTGATTTGATTTTGAACTTCAGGTTCATTTTGTCAAAGTGGATATGATATTAAACTTTTTGAAATCATTATTGTCTTATTGTCATAAATATCGTCATATCATAAACCCATCATACATATAATGTAAAGCTTTTTTAAACTAAAGATTATGTTCAATTGAATGAAACAAGTATGATGTACACATGCTATTTATATGCTGCAGGCATTTTTTAAAAAAAACTTATCGCAGGTATATAGTCTAGCAATAGGCGTTGAACTATATTAAAGTGATTTTAGCATGCTTTTTGACAGTTTCATTGTAACATTAACATGGTATTAAAATAATTAACATCCACACAATTAATGCATAAGCAATGAAAACTAAAATGACTTAGGACTATGGGGATCAGCCAGCCGACACCGAAATAAAGAGAAGTACAGTCCGAAGTTACATCAAAAATAGCATGAAAGAATAAAATACAACTCGGGAACTTCAGAGAGAAGCCCCTATCTTCATTGTGCGTACGCCTTCAGCTCCTTTTTGGTGTCCTTCGGTCTTCTTTTTACATTTATATCCTCACTTACAAATTTCTCTCAAAAAAGAAAAATTGCAGGAATTTAAAACGGTGTCGGAAACCTGGCTGATCCCTAAAAACATAGCCTAATATTGCACATCCACGCAGATAATATATTCGAGACATACAATCACGCAGATAATCAAAACACAGGCATTTAAAATAATTTAAATTTGTGTGTGACGTGCAAAAAACCTTTTTTTTTGAAAAACTTTTGCCTTTTGATCCATATTTTAATGTTTTATTTTACCGCTATAAAACCCTTTTAAAATTTCTTTTAATTATTTTGGGCTTTTTAGGGCCAAAAATAAATAAAAGAAAAATAGTTTATGTGAATGGGCTAATTTTCGGGCCTTTTGGGCCATGAAAACAACCCATTAGGGCTAAAATTGGGCCTCCCCAAAAAAATGTCCCGTTAGGGTTAGGGTTTCAGGAAACCCTAAGGGGGCCCGCGGCGGGTCGCCGCGACGGCTGGCCGCGTAGGACGCGGCAGCCGTGGCGGCGACGGGTCGCGGCTGCGGGCCGCGGCCGCCGCAGCGACGGGCCGCGGCCTGCAGGCGGCCACGGCATGCGATTTCCGTCGGCGGCGCTAGAGACGCGCCGCCATTCCGCCCTACGGGCGTGCAGATTTTTGGATCAAAGGCGGGGGTAAAAACGGATTTTTCAACTATTTAGATCGCTAAAAACAGATTTTTATTGTTTTTAGGCATGCAGATCTAATAAAAAATTGAATTTTACTGTGTTTATAAACTTTTTGATCCTAAAACATGCAGATCTAATGAGAAAAGCAAGTTTAGATCTAAAAAGTTTTGATTTTTACCTCTAGATTCGACGATGAATCTAGGCGACGGTTGGTGAAGGATGCCATTTTCGCTCCCCGTTGAGAAGATTACGATCTTCTTGAATCTGAGCGATTGATGGATCTCCTTCCCCGCGAGCCGCCGTCTCCTCCTACGAGCGTGATCATGCTGATAACGTGTTATGAACGAGAAACAGATTTGGAGAAGGGTTGAGGCTAGGAAACCCCTAGCCTCCTTTATATAGTATTCATAATGGGTACTCATGTGGGTGCCCAATAGGCCCAATGGGTCCTATTCATAACAAAAGCATATTTCTTAAGCTTGATATTTTCATCCCATTTGGTCTCTTTGTCGCGTGCAAACTTACATCATAATCTTCATGACAGTCCCATTGCTAACTAAATCTCATCATGCTATTGTACGCCATAAGCCACCACACACATCCTAGCATCAGCTGTATTAAATTGCACAAAATGAAGATAAAAGAAGAATAAATTATTGTAAAGAAATGCGATTCTTGCTCTACTTCATTGAGATTTGAGTACGTCTCACTTACCCATAATATGCATAAACAATAGAAAGGCAGTCCGTCATCTTCCCTCGTAAGCAAAAATTAGACAAATGGCTAAGTTTCTATACGCCATAATCTCATCATTGAAAATTTATACATGGATTCGCATGCAAGATTCAGATATCATTTACATTACATCATATTACCTCCAAAAATCATCAGAAATACAACTGTTTAAAGATTGCCTGGTTCGGAGTCCTCCCTTTGCGCATGAGCTACTGATGGAGAAAAATAAGCCTGTTAAAAAGACAACATAATTAACGACCTCGGCCACGTCCACGCCCACGTCCTCTACCCCTTCCTCGTCCCAAAGCTCTCCCTAATCCAGAAGCAACAAAGAAGAGGGGCATGCTGTCGTTATTTATATTTTCCTTGTCGGAGATGTGGCTGTTTTAATATACTCTATTATTATCATTTAAATTTTAGATATATCACATATGAATTATTACTCAAATAATCAATGGGAAATTTGACTCTTAATCTAATTATAAACTGACAAAGTTTTTTCCCTTTTGTAAGGACAGTGTTATACTCCTTTTGCAAAAATCAAACATGACAGTTTATTTGTACATATGGTGCATGATATGAAAGTAAATAGATGATAGGTGGTGTAATTTAGCATGCAAATAAATAAATTTAGCACCATAAATATATATCACTATAGAAGAAATTATTATTACCGATTCAAAATTTTCTGTTGAACGCATGGAAAAATATGAGAGAATGCATGGATCATCATTTGAATGTAACAGGACTGAGGACTGGGGAAAAGAATTTTCGCGAAAATTTAGCAGCCTCAAATGTAAAAGGACTGGTTAAGTTCCCCTTCTTATTTAACAAATAACTAAAAATTTAGCAGCCTCAAATGTAACAGGACTGGTTAACAAACAACCCCTCTAACAACCATTATTTCAATGGCACGAACTAAAGTTTCAAATATCCAAATTTCAAAAAAAGAAGTGCAGAACTAAAGACTTACAGGAGGTCTCATAAGCATTGAAACAAATAATGTTGCATGTCTCATATCCAAATTTCAAATTTCAAGTCATATAGGAGGTCTCATATACAAATTTCAAAAAATCATTCAGGCAACAAATAATGGCTTTAAGCATTCAGGCAACAAATATCAACCAAAAATCTTACAGGAGGTCTCATACAACTATAGCATCATGTGCATCTAGCACTACATACTTAAATATTGACTTGAAACTCAATCATTTTCTAGCATTGGGAACCCAATTTCGCCCAGATATTCAGGGGTGAGACACTCAGGTGACCAATGAATGTTGTGAACGAAATACCTGAAATGAAATCAAGCACAAAAACCCTTTCAGATGGACATTTGAGACTCATATATGCAGCAACCATTTACAAAGCAAAAAGTGCATGAGCAACATCAGAACACAAACTTATTGCACACATCTAACCACAAAGATACTACCAATGCAACCGCGTCAACATTGGGCTGCCAGCTTGACATAGTTACATATGCGTATCGAAATGTGCGTACAGAATGAACATCACCTTAACCATTCAAATGCGGCTAGGCTAAGGCTAACAAAACAAATACTTTCTTGATATAAAGGTCTTTCCTAAAACATTGGAAAGATGATACCATTGGTCGAAGTCAACAGCATGAAGTTTTTTTTTATTCACTTAAAATCATGAGGCTGATGTAGCCGGAATATTTGTTGCAGTTCTGAGAAATTGGCTGGTGGGATAATTCCCCATCTCAAACAATACAGCCTCATTCCATCCTCATTCCATCCTCAAACAATACAGACTCATATAGTTCCATCCTCATTCCATCCTCATTCCATCCTCATCCTCATAGTCGAAATCAACAAATAATTAACCTGCTAGAAAAATTATAACATGTGTTCTGTCTATAGACTAAAATTATTTGTTGATCTTGCTGTAAATTTGTTGATCCTGTGGTAAATCACTTCATGTAAATAAACTAAAATTAACCTGCTAGAACCAACAAATATCCAACTAATAGACTAGAATTAACTGCTGTCAATAGACTAATACCGGATCTTGCTGCTCCTGCTGCTTTGAGGCGGGGAAGAAGGGCAGATCTTGCTGCTTTGAAGAAGTGCAGAGAAATTCGAGGCGGGGAAGAAGCTTTGAGGCGAGAAGAAGTGCAGATTGAGAAGATGAAAGACATGTATTGCTTGGGAGAAGATGAAAGACCCCCAGGCTCTTGTTGCTCTTGCGTGTGGAGAGAAGAATTGGGTTCTGCATATAAGAAAATTAGGAATACATACTAATTGATTCCACATATAAGAAATGAGCTGGGAAAAAAATTACATTATGAAGCCGTATGTAATTTTTCCCCAAAAAAGAATTACATTATGAAGTCTGCATTTCTTCATCTTCTCCAAAAAAGGATGTAATTGATTCCATTATGAAGTGCATCCAAAGATTCCAACGCGCAGATCTCCGTTTTGCACTTCCAAAGATTGCAGTTCTTCTTCTGCAGATTGCAGTTCATCTCTTTTGTGCAGATTCCAACGCGCAGATCCAAGATTGCAGTTCTTCATCTGCAGATCTCCGTGTGTAAAAAATGCAACAAAAACATAAGCAAAGAACAAAAGCAATATATATGGTGGGGAATGGATTTTCACCATGAACTTTGAAATTTGCAGTAAACTATCATGAACTTTCTAACTTTCAGAAAATATCTAACAGCGTTGACTACTGATGTATAAATATTGTTTTGCATTTCTTATAATTTCATGAACTATCGAAGTTCCATAAACTTTGATGTTTTGGGGGTTTAGATCTATATCAATTGTTACTATTAGCACCAGTACCAATTGTAAGCAAATAACAATAACAATTATTTTCATGTGGTTACTGATGTTTTGGAAATCTATTGATTCCCACATCAACAACTTACTCCCTTTTAATTATGTCATTTGCAAAAAAGAACTTGTGATAACCAAATTATGTAATTCTAGCAAAAACAGAAAAGAAAGTGGAACAATAGCTAAGGTTAAAGAAAATCTTACAGCACAGCCAATAGGAATCAGAGTCAGTTGCCAGCCAAAACTGTTATTATTGATCATTTAGGCATTATCTGAAACACTTTGCAGGCACAGTGCTGCCAATGAAGCCACAATGTAGTTTCGCCTGCATAGAGATTTTATCAGACAAAACTTTCTACTGCTTTTGTTGCTAACATCAGGCAATATTATTTGATACGAAAGTCTGCAAGCATATGGAATTAAAGTAAGCAAATACCAAATGTTATCTGCAAATCGGCGGCACTATCAGGCAATATTATTTGATACGAAAGTCTGCAAGCATATGGAATTAAATTAATGCAATTGATTACTGCCAAAAATCAAATGATGCAAAAGAATAAACCCAACGATTATCTGCTAAAAATCAGAGTTACCTGATAAAAAGAATAAACCCAACTCGGGAGATTAAATGCAAGATCAAATTAGAGTTACCTGCAGATCAAAATCGCAAGATCAAGATCAAATGAAAGACCAAATCAAATTAACAGGCGCTGCGAGGAAGATGAGATGAAGGAAGATGCGAAGAGATGAAGAAGGCGCTGCGAGGAAGCCTGCGAGGCTGGAGGAGGCTGGAGGAGAAGCGTGCTGAAGCGGAACCCATTAAGGCGAGATGTGCGTGGAGATTTGGTGTTTTTTGGGTAGAAGGCGAGGCGTCTGTGGGGAGGAGTCGAGGGGTTTCTCATCGTAAGCAACCCAACTAAATAAATGATGCTTTCTCATCGTACACAATCCAACGAACCCCAGATATTAACCCTCTCTATATTGCCAGCTGACCCCACAACCCAAATAAATAATGCTTTTTTGAGCCGACCCATCTAAATTACATCAACCCATCTTAACCGTTGATTTTCCATGATCAAATCTCAACCGACTTTTATCTTGTCCTAGTCAGCCCTAGGATTCAAAAAACGCTGTCAAATGTATAATAGATAGATAGATAGATATATATATATATATATATATATATATATATATATATATATATATATATATATATATATATATATATATGGGCAGTATTCGGCTGCGAATGGGATTCGCACGCTAATTGTGCGAATGGGCCTCCGATCGTCTGATCTGATCAGACGCAAGCAACCCAAATTAAAGCGCGGGGCATTTCTCAGCCTTCCGATCTAATCTTGCGGTCTCAGCCCCTCACTCTCTCCCATCGAGGGCCCGTGAACCCCTCCCTCTCGCAACGAGCTCCCGTGACTCTCTCTCTCTCTCTCTCTCTCTCTCTCTCTCTCTCTCTCTCTCTCTCTCTCTCTCTCTCGATTCCTGGGTCATCTCTCTCGCCCTCCAGAACTCTGATTCATCCTCTCTCTCGCGAGATCTTGAGTTCGCTGGCGTTCACGGTTCCTCTCTCGCAGCTCGCATCTGATTCCTCTCTCAGCTCGCCACAATCTCCCACCATCACGAGGTTTTTGAGGCGTTAGGGTTTTGAATCGGGGTCTTCTCCTTCGCCCCTGCTTCATCTCTCGCATCACCTCCTTCCCGCCTGATCTGGGGCTTTAGGGTTGCCGTGAAATCCTTCCATCCAACTTTTGATTATTTAGGTATGGTTCTTCCCTTTGTTTTATTTTATTGCTTTGCTTTTGAAAGAGGTTGGAAATTAGCGATTAATGCAGCTAGTGTTTCAATTATGTGAGTTTACACATTTTTTTCAGTGATTTTGAAACTTCATGTGACCTGACATTGGGTTGCCATTAATATCTAACATGTAAAGAGAGAAACAAACTTGATCGTGTATTGCTTTAGGCATTCTGTTGATACAAATGCATAACTGCAAGCTGCAAGCTGCAAGCTGATAAAATTACTAATAGCATTTGCAAATTATACTAATTTCTGAAGTGCATCATATATCAGGCATCATCAGCATTTGCACTTGACAATTGTGTGGATTAAATTTATCAGTAAGTTGTTGCCTGCTTTAATGCTTTAATGTGGTGTCAGGCTTAAATCCTATATGCGGTTACAAAAAGAGATGTGATTGTATATGGATCCTATATGCGGAGATGTGATTGTATTTGATGCCACACTTAAATCCTATATGCGGTTACAAAAAAGAGCTATTTGTTGTCTGCTTTCATGTTCAGTATTTTTTCCAAAAAATTTTCATAGCTCAAATTTCAGATTTCTTAGCCTCTCTTCTTAATTGTTTGGTGGTAAATGATACTAATACTACGTATATGGAGTGTGTATAGGATGGACATTGAAAGTGAAAGTTCTTATAGAGATGAGCAACGTGTTAGTGAAATGCAAGGAGTAACTGCACCAAATGTTGAAGAACATATGAAACCAAAGATTGGTATGATTTTCAACAACATTGGGGAAGCTGAAGCATTCTACAAAAATTATGGAAAGTCTTGTGGTTTTGATGTCCGTAATAGCACAACAACATATAATAAACTTGGATTACTCGTTGCCACGAATTTTGTTTGCTCAAAACAAGGGATGTCACAAGCTAAAGCAGAAGAAGTAAGGCGATGTGGAACAGGTAGAACAAGTTGCAAGGCCATGATCCGGTTCAAATTGAACATAAACACTGACAAGTGGGACGTGTTAATTTTCATAGAAGAACATAACCATAGTTTCACGACACCAAGCAGGAAACATTTGTTAAAGGGAAACCGTGAGGTAACTACGGCGAAGAAAAAATTGATAAAACAGTTTGTGGATGTGGCCATACCGACTAACAAGCAAATGGCTTTCTTTGAACACTCAAGTGGTGGGTTTGATAAAATTGGATGCACGGAGGTTGACGTGCGTAATTACAGAAGAGACATGAGAGCAGAAGTGATGGGTCATGATGCAGAAATGATGGTAGATTATTTCAAATGGGAGAAAGAAAACAATGATATGTTCTTTTACAAGTACGAAGTTGATGAGGAGCACAGGTTAATTCGTTGTTTCTGGGCCGATAGTATTGCGATACTAAATTGCGAAAAATTCGGAGATGTGATTGTATTTGATGCCACACATAATACTAATGAATATGGATTGGTATATGTGCCATTTGTTGGCGTAAATCATCATGGGAAGACGGTGTTTTTAGGATGTGGATTGATTCCAAATGAAGAAGCAAATTCTTTCATATGGGTGTTTAATATGTGGGTCGAAGCAATGGGTCGTCATCCGGTGGCCATGGTTACCGATCAAGATTTGGGGATAAGCAAGGCAATTCAGAGGGTTTTCCCAGAAATCAGGCATAGGTACTGTATTTGGCATATTACAGACAAATTGCCGGCTAAGTTGGGTCCAGTGTATTGTAGAAAAGAATTTAAAGACCCTTTCCTAAAAAATATCCGGGAATGTGAAACTCCGAGTGAATTTGAAGAAAATTGGAATTTGATATTGGAACAAAACGGATTGGAAACCAATGAATGGCTAATGGATTTGTATCAAATCCGCGAGAAATGGGTTCCATGTTATCTTAAAGATACCTTCTGGGCTGGGATGTCTAGTAGTCAACGAAGTGAATCCATGAATTCTATGCTCAAGGGGAAAGTATCAAGGAAAAACTCACTTCATGATTTTGTCACCATCTTTCAGAGGGCGTTGGCAAGACAAAGAGAGAAAGAGCTGCAAGATGATCATCGCTCATTGGAGATACAACCAACATTGAGGACAAAATGGCATATGGAGAATCAAATGTCTAGAGTATACACGAAGCACATCTTTTTAATTTTTCAAGATGAAATTGAGCCTAGCTTATTATACATCACTGGAATTACAAATGATGATGATAATGAAACAATATTCCAAGTACATAAACTGGGCCACCTTGAGAAGAGACATGCTATATATTGCAAAACAACTAGAATGGCAAGATGTTCATGTCGCATGTTTGAGTTCAGGGGCATCCCATGTAGACATATCTTGGCAATCTTAAGAAATTCAAACCATACTCGGTTACCAGATCAATATATTTTACCAAGATGGTGTCAAACTGTGAGAAGAAGAAGAGTTGTCCATACAGATGTGAATATGCTTGGAGGCAAAAGTAATCTTGCTTCAAGGTTCAGTGAATTACAGGCCATGGCGAATGGTTTAGTTGAAGTTGGTCAACGTTCACATGAAGCATATGAGCTTGCCCGTGAACTGATTGCAGAGGCAACTATAAGGGTTGAAAAGTTGACGCTCACAAATGTCGAAGGAAGTGGACAAGATAAAGAGGTGATAAAAACAAACATGGAGCCATCTCAAGATATTATTCATGATCCAAGTCAAGCAAGAACGAAAGGACGGCCCAAATCCGGTAGAATGAAGCCAATAAGAGAGATTTTGAAAGGAAACCCCAGAAAATGCAACACGTGTGGAAAGCGAGGCCAAAATCATGATAGTAGGAATTGCCCGCTTAAGATATCAAGGTATGACATCTATTTGCATTCACGCTTTTTTGCATTATAACAATGCTCTTTATTATTTCTATTTATGTAAGTTGTTTCCAGTTCTTCGCATGGACATAATAATTATAACGAAGAAAACAATAATTCAGAAGAAGACTACTTTGATGAAGGTAATGGGTAATTCACATAAATTTCTATTTTTTAAAGTTAATTAGTATCTTACTGGGTTATTTTTAATACAGATGCGACAATATCAATTGCGTAAAGTTTGCTTGCGATACTCCCAGAATTCTTTTTGGGTGAAGTGGTATAATATTTCTATATGAAGTTCTTGGACAAATGATTGTGGGAGAATATCAAGGCCAACTGAGTGTGATGATTGTATCTTTGTTATTTGCAGATCCTCATATATTTTCAGAAGTTTGACTATGTTAATTATATTATGCTGTTGATGAAGCCTATATGCCACATTGTCTTATTTGAATAACTTTTTGTTTAGGTGCAGATATTCATGAAATCGCTTTCTATTTACATGCAGATATTCGGCGATGATGATTTTCCCTTCATACCAGTTCCTATGGGATGGCAAGGCAACTAGGATGGTAAGCAAAACTTTGCTTGCAACCGTTGCAGCCAATGGAACATGTTGGATTCTTGGAAGAAAATTCTGTATATATACGGTGATGAAGGCAGGGGAATGTCTGAGCTGTTGCATATATACATTTACATTTTCGGTTGTTAAATGTATTCTCCAGGTAAAATTTTCAGTTATATGCTCCATGTTCTGCTATGAATTTCCAGTATCATTTATATGGTTTTCAGGAGGCATCGCCCGCGTTTTAATTTGGGTTGCGTGCATCTGATCAGATCAGACGATCGGAGGCCCATTCGCACGATTAGCGTGCGAATCCCATTCGCAGCCGAATACTGCCCTATATATGTGTATATATATATATCGAGGCGATGATGATTTTCCCATCATACCAGTTCCTATGGGATGGCAAGGCAACTAGGATGGCCGTTGCAGCCAATGGAACATGTTGGATTCTTGGAAGAAAATTCCGTATATATACGGTGATGAGGCAGGGGAATGTCTGAGCCTTTGCATATATACATTTACATTTTCGGTTGTTAAATCTATGCTCCAGGTAAAATTTTCAGGCATTTGAACCATGTTCTGCTATGAATTTCCATGTGTCTTGCTTTATCTTTCAGTTATATGCTCCAGTTATAGATACTTGTGCCTGATTTCTTCCCTCGTTTTTGGTTTTATCCAATATAATGAACACTAACTATTTTGGGATATGATGTAAGCTTCAGCTGAAGTGGACTTCTTCACTGAATATGGCCAGGGAAGCAGGTACAACATATAAGAAGTAACATGTTTGTTTAAATTTCAGTATGTGTTTCATAACTTATATGTTTTATTGAATGTGGACTTCTTTTTCTATCAATGTAGCCCACTCACTGAATGTGGACTTATTTCTGTCATTCTTAATTTGTTTCATTAAGTAGAGAATGCTTCTACCTGATGCAGCATGGACATATGGGTTCCATGTTCTCAAATTCTACACTGATAGAACTCGGCTCTTTATTATTTCTATTTGTTTTCCATGCACATACTGAATCAATTTTCTTATTACAGCTGAAATTATGCAAAGATATATCATACGCCACCATTGCTGCTCATTCAGATAAAAGTGGACGAAGAAAGTTAGCTGCAATGCTTGTTGATCATGAACCACGTGCATCCCAACAGGCATGTTTGCATAAACTGATGACTTCTCTATGCATCTGATCAAGTATTCTTCTTCATTGAATGCTTTGTTTTCAACTTACTTTGCATCTTAGCAGTAGACAGTGGCTACCATACAATTTAAGGCTATCACATTGTGACATTTCCTAACAATCTTTTCACCATCGATTACTCATGTTGGCAAAGAATGTGTTCTTTATTATTTCTATTTTCTCGGCTCTGAAGTGTATAGAGGCAAATATCACAAAATCACAAAATCACAGACCTGCAAAGAAAGGTTAGTCCGGTCCTAGTCGATGTTCCTTCAACAAGGTGAACTGTCATTGCTTTTACTTCCATTTCTAAACTAATTACAACCACTATTCCATTTTGCCATTCTGCTTTGCCCAACGGGCATGAAATAATGAGCTGCATTAAAATCTAAATCTGTATCCATATGCATGCATGCTGCATTGCAGTTGATTGGTGTCAACTACTGCTTTATGTCTTCATCATTGCTTTGAACTCACAGATCTTGTATACCTCTACTTTAATCTATATTATTCTTTGTACAGAATTTCACTTGCAAGAGAGACACTCATTCTATTTAACCGCTTAGTATCAAATCCTGCTTACTCCAAGGCTACCCTAGGTGTGTTGACAACCGGCGCAACAGCAAGTTTGACAATTGACTTTGCAAATAGGATGTCAACGCGAAGCTGGAGCATCTGGAAACACAGTGTCACAAGCAAGCTGCACGTAGAAGATGAGATTGTTGACTTAGCTAGGTTGTTTAAAGCAAGAGTTTTTACCTTCTTGGGGGAAAGCAACCCCTGATCAGGAAGCAGTTTTCCAACTTCATCTGCCGGCAATGAGAGGATTGTAACAAGTGAAGATTTTCAGTGCTTGATCCATACCAAACCTTATGAAAAAGATGGAAAAAAACATTGTAATCAATTACTTTTACTTTTATTTGTTAAACTATGGAATGTATTTATGTTTTTCTGAATCGTATTCTGTGAATTTGGTTTCTAAAGTGAGATGGCTTTAGATATGCATCTTTAATATATGTCTCATTGTTTTTGTTTTCAGTTTGTTCAAATGCCTGCTGGTGTTTTAATCTGTTTTCAGTCATAAAAAATTGTAAGTGTTACAGCTTTTGTTAAACTCCTACTGAAGAAATGATGTTGTGCCTGTTGCTGGATGTGTGTTGCTGCAATTGCCTGCAGGCTATTGCTTGATGGTATATGTGCATGGGTTTGGCTAATGCAATTGCCTGGAGAGGATTGTCTTGGTTTTGTTTGAGTCCAATTTTCTTGCAATGTTAACTAAATATATATTATGAGATTGGTGAACACCATGGGGACTTACTTAGTAATCTACCATCAAATAAGTTTCAACAGAATGCTTAAAACATATTGAACATAATGCTTAAAACATCAGGAAATATTATTCACCATACAAATTGTAGGTTTCTGTGATGATATTTTGTGTAATGAAAAAGATGCATCACACACCGCAAAACATGATGCCACCTTTTGAGTGCTCGTTTGCTTTGACATGGCGATCAATCCGATGGAAGGTAATATAAACATATTTTTTCACTCCTTCAGCCATGGTGGTACATTGGAACCTCCTCCATGTCCTTGCTTAGCCCTTGTCATCTTGATTCAAAGTCAAAGATCAGATACACATACACAACCAAGATTACATATTACATTGTCATACTTCCGAATTAGCATTATTACATACGCTTCGCTATGATAAATACACCAATAATTACAACAAACACAATATTAAATGTCACAGCACATGTTAAACATCCGCATATGAAAGAGGTGTTGAACAATCCACTTCGTCTACCTAGAGCTTCATGTCCTACATTTCTCTGGACACCTTGCTCTACAGTCTCTCCTATTAGAGACACCTCCGATCTTTGACTTTGTCCAACGGAAGTAAGCATGTCTTGACCCCCCATATCAGAACGAATTTCCTTGAATTGAGCATTCCAATACACTGCGGCCTCTTCGTACGTGTTGAAGCCCTTAAATACGGCATTATGAAATCCTTGAACATGATGCCGACATTCTTCCCAACTTCCAAAAAATCCGCGTTGCCGGCCATTCCTCACAACATAAATTTTCTTTGCCATTTCAGCCTACAAGATTCCCAAACAAAATTAAAGCAACGTTGGTACATGTAACTGCACAACAGTAATCAAAATAACATTGAAATCCTATTCACAGTTTTCTTCACTCCACAACACAAAATAATATTGAAGCAACATTTTTCCATATGCCTGAGGAAAACGTTTCAAAATAATTTCTTTGAGGGAAAAATTGTAGAGTTAATTGAAATAAGCTAAAATTTGTTATCACAATATCTGTACATCACACACGAGTGTGTGATACGTTAATCCGAGTGGAAACATAATCACTGTTCGAGAAATACCGTAACACTTCACGTTCAGTTAGCGAAAAGGGAAGGATTTCACGGCAACCCTAAAGCCCCAGATCAGGCGGGAAGGAGGTGATGCGAGAGATGAAGCAGGGGCGAAGGAGAAGACCCCGATTCAAAACCCTAACGCCTCAAAAACCTCGTGATGGTGGGAGATTGTGGCGAGCTGAGAGAGGAATCCGATGCGAGCTGCGAGAGAGGAACCGTGAACGCCAGCGAACTCAAGATCTCGTGAGAGAGAGGATGAATCAGAGTTCTGGAGGGCGAGAGAGATGACCCAGGAATCGAGAGAGAGAGAGAGAGAGAGAGAGAGAGAGAGAGAGAGAGTCACGGGAGCTCGTTGCGAGAGGGAGGGGTTCACGGGCCCTCGATGGGAGAGAGTGAGGGGCTGAGACCGCAAGATTAGATCGGAAGGCTGAGAAATGCCCCGCGCTTTAATTTGGGTTGCTTGCGTCTGATCAGATCAGACGATCGGAGGCCCATTCGCACAATTAGCGTGCGAATCCCATTCGCAGCCGAATACTGCCCTATATATATATATATATATATATATATATATATATATATATATATATATATATATATATATATATATATATATATAATAGTTTCATGCAACGATAAGGCCATGATGACAATAAAATCTTTATTCCAAACTGTTAAGGTACGATACACGAATCCTTCTTGTTACAGTAAGCACCATCTTGTTATTTGCTTACAATTGTTGTTAACAGCCTATTACAACCCAACTTAAGCTTGTGACTACTGATTACATTGTCCGCTTTGGTACACGTTAACCCATGCTACAAGATTTGGAAGATTTTCACCCACTTCAAGAGTTCAATCTTCACGCAGTATGAATCAACTTCTTAAATTAATGATTGTTAAGCTTTTAGCTTTAATCTTTTTGCTTTGTTAGTTATGCACCTTCTTAATTATTTATTGCTTCCTATTACTTTTACATGTTTGTTACCTAGTTTAGAAATAAGGAACCAATGGTTATAGTTTAGAAATAAACTCGGAGTTTAAATAAGAATTGCAATTGCATCGAATTTCACATACATATAAACAACACGATACTTTAGGGTTTGGGGTGGTTAATTTTCTATACAACTTGATATTAGGGCACCAATGTTTGGTGTTGTGATCACCAACTTTGTCACCACCGTCTCACATTTCTCATGCCTTCTAAAATCCTAAGTCCAAAATGTCAGACTAAAATGCAAACCCAAAATCCCCAAACTCAAACCCAAAATAAACCCCAATGAACTCAACCCCAAAATAAACCCCAATGAACTCAAACCCAAAATCTATTCCTCCAAATCAAATCAAAATCCAAACCCAAGCACAACCTCAACCCACTGCCGCCCTCACACAACAACTATCGCACTCCGACACACTCACACATGTATGTGTCCACACCCACGCACGCCCATGCCTCCGTCTCTTTCTTCTTCTCCACTCATTTTGTTCTATTCTTTTCTTCTTTTCATCTTATCTTTTCTTTTTTCCTTTTCAAATTAGATCTGATTTTAAAAAATTATTCCAAAGATTATATAAAACATTAAAAAATCATGTTTCCCTTAGCAAGAAATCAGGAGATGCATTGTCAAACCCATATTGGCATGAAGCAATAGAGGACTAGTCATAACCCGTGCCCGGAGGGCACGGAGGCAGTCGTCGCCCGGGCACAAATGCGGAGATAAACGGTCGCAAAAGTGAAAAAAGCGTGGGCGTGTGTTGAGAGGAGGGTCGGGGGAAAAAGAGGAAAAGAAGGGACTAACACAAAAAAATCACCAAAAACCCAACCCAACCCCCACGTGTCGTCCCAGTCAGCAACCAAAAATATTACTGACAAAACTGCCACGTTGGACAAAACTGCCATGACAAAACTGCCACGTTGGACAAAACTGCCACGTTGGACAAACTTCATGAATTGTATAATAGATAGTCATCACCCCGTTCATTAAAAATCTGTCTCCAAAATTTTTTTCACTCCAAAATTTTGGTACCTTCACATTTTAAAAGAACAAAAATTTTGCAACGCCTTCGACGCGGGTGCATGATGTAAAACTGTATTTTAATTATCAAAGATTCCATTTTTTTATTTAGAAAAACCAAAGCTAACTACATTAACATTCGGCGGGCGATGTGCAAACTAAATTCAAAAACTAACTACATTAACATTCATGTTTTTTAAATTATCAAAGCTCACGTAAGTAAAAAAAGTGTGGCCGTGCGGTTACGGGCGAATGAGCAAAAAAAAGAAGAGAAGTGAAAAAATGTGGTTACAACCAACTGAGATTTTAAAAAATTGAAACATTCATGTTTTTTGAAATTATCAAAGCTCACGTAAGTCAAAAAAGTGTGGCCGTGCGGTTACGAACGAATGAGCAAAAAAAAGGGAAGTGAAAAAAATGCGGTTACAACCAACTGAGATTTTAAAAAATTGAAATTGGAAATCTTTGATATAAGGTATGTGATTATTTCCCGTCTTTGTCATATTTAAATATTCCAGTCTTTGTCATATATGGTGAACGTTGTATATATGCCAATGAGCTTTAGCTCAGATGGCATCTCTCCCCCCCTCCCGATTGGTTGTTGCGGGATCGAGGCGCGCAAAATGCATTTAATTTCCAATGTATCAAAAAAAACGTTGTATATAAGGTATGTGATTATTTCCTCATAGGTATGTGCGGTTACGGGTAACGGAGAAGAAATTGAGATGGGACACAATGAGAGGGTTTTTGATGTAGAAAATCTGTTACACCAAGTACCGTGAGAGGGGGTGAAATTGGAAAAGTCATAACCCGTGCCCGGAGGGCACAGAGGCAGTCGTCGCCCGGGCGCAAATGCGGAGATAAGCGGTCGTAAAAGTGAAAAAAGCGTGGGTGTGCGTGTTGAGAGGAGGGTCGGGGAAAAAAGAGGAAAAGAAGGGACTAACATGAAAAAAAATCACCAAAAACCCAACCCAACCCCCACGTGGCATCCCAGTCAGCAACCAAAAATATGACTGGGACAAAACTGCCACGTGGGACAAAACTGCTACGTAGGACAAACTTCATGAATTGTATATGAGATGAAAGCTTTGGAGTGGGAGACATATTTGTTAGTTTCACTTCCCAATGAAAGTAATTGGGCACCGTGAAGCATATGCAGCAATGTTATAACAATAGCCCCAGTCAGTCGACTCATTTAGTTACCCACTCAAGGTATGGGTAATTGATCTACGCCAACCAGCTGCACAGGTGCCACTTGGTGGTCTAGGCGCCTGCTTAAGCAAGCCACGCACTTTTAACATTAACGTCGATTTGGACCCGCCGAAATCCTTTAAGCAGGTCCATACCCGATATGATATGGTTTTAACCTCATTTGAAATTAAAAAAGAAATTAAAACTTTATCACTAATCAATCGCCTCCCTCCCTTTCTTAAATCAAGCCACCACCAACGATGTGTATAACCAAAGGTAAGTTTTTCGCACCATCTGCTCCGTATTCCTCTTCCTTTCATTATTTTCCGCTTCTTCCAATGCTAAAGTTGTTGCTACGTTAAAAAAGCCCAGGTGGCATTAGGGTGCCAATGTAGTTGCCTACTAATTAAATCACGATGGGTTGTTAGCACACCTATAGCTCGTTTGGTGGCAAATGGGCTACTCTTAAATGTATCGAATAGATTATCATGATAAAATTTCTATGGCAACAAAAATGTCATATATATGTCTGCTTATATCACTTGCAACTACAAATCACTGATCTTTACACTGACTAGGCAAAAAATGTAATCTTTCATGGAGTTTTTTAAAAGGAAGTTTATATGGAGCAATCATCAATATTTATTACTTAAGAGGACGAGATGGTTTACTATCTCAGAAAGTTATTATATGATTTGAGGAAATCTTCTAAAGCTTGGTTCAAAAACATTCATCTAAGTTGTTTAGGAACTTGGGCTCCACCTATGATACCCAGGCACTCCAAAATCGGAGCAAGTGCTAAAAAAGTTTCGGTGTGTCCCAACACGTCAGGTGCGCATCAATCGAACCAATTTAAAAATAATTAAATCAACCAAACCTGATATGGTATCAGGTTGATTTGCATGTTGGGATGCTAAAACTTAAAACCCGACCCGGTTAAGTAAAGCTCCATTGGTCTTGTTTAGTCGATCTCAATCTGCTCGCATTCTCGCTCTGTATCCCTTTCTCTCACTGTCCATCCAATTGGACCATGCCTCCAATCGAAAGGATCTCGAGGGGATCTCGTCCAGTAAGACTGTAAAGGCTGTGACAGCAGTGGAAACAATAGAAGTAGATGGGCAATACTAGTAAGAGAAGCAACAAAAAGTGGCATCGAGAAGATGAACAGGAGGAGGAATCAACAGCAATGAAATGGCAAAAAAGGTTACATATGAAGCTAACCCAACTTTAATTATCCTGCAATTCATTCTCTTTCCTTCAATTTTGATTTTTTTTTTGTTTCTTATTATTATTTATGATGAAAACTTGGATCTGATGGTAAGACGTGGTTGTTTGGTATTTTTAATCAACATCAAAAAAATTGAAATTGTTCAAAGCTGGAGATCTGCCGCTTTCTAAATTGCATTTGAAGCCGATCTGCCACATTTTTGTGATTAATAATTAATTTGCAGTATTACGTGTTATTGGTAATTGATCAACACTTTCACTTGTCTTGGAATAGTGATTCTGTGAGGACTTTCTGCACTTCCAGTTTGTAGGTCTGAAATTACTGTTTGTCTGAAATTTATTTACAGCTTGTAGGTCTGAAATTTTTTAAGGTGCTTTGTCAGCACCTTAGCACTTTCAGTGTGTCGGAAAAAATAATTTCATTAATGTGTGTATTGATTATTTGTTAAGGTTTAAGAACATCTTTGAATGATTTAACTATGAATTATTTTTATAATGTTGTAATTATTAGCACTTTAGCAGTGTTGTAAAACAAGTTTTATGCGGCTGCATATGCTGCTGCATATACGGAGGTGGTCTCTAGCCGCATGAAAAACTAGGTATGCTGCCAAATTATGCGGTGGCCGCATAATCGGTCGCATAACTTTTATACGCCCGCATATGCTAATATGCGGGCGCATAATTGGCAACTAAAATACCAAACCCGTTAAAAACCCGACCCGTTAAGCATAAAAATCGGGTTTTTTTGTTTTTAATTGTTTTTAAGGGTTTTTCCTAAACAGAAATCAACTTGCATGGACTATTGTTGCCTATGCTAGTGGAGCTAATGAAGATCCATTTAGGAGCAAAGAACATTGATGACATATGTAAGGTGCAATGATGGATGATATTCAAGAGCATTCTGATGGAGAAGATTTGGACGGTGGTGATAACATTTTTAATGAGATTAATGAAGTTCCTTCTTATGGGGGATTAGATGATGATATTAGTTACGAAGAAGATGATGATGTGTAGATATATAATAGATTATGGATTTTTTGTTATTTCAAAGTACTTGTGTTAGACATGTTTTTGATTTGGATGCAAAACTAAATAGTTATATTTTGTGTGTGTTGATTGTTTTAGACTCTAGACTATAGTTATTGTAGGTATTAATCGTCTTTATAGTGCTGATGTTTTAGTATGAATTAATTCATATTTTTAAAAGTTGATATGATTTTTTCCCCTTATATCTATCTTTTAGGATTTGTTTTAATTTAATATACACAAACACATATATATGTATAAATAATTACTGCTTATTTATTTACTAAAATATTCATTTTCGTGTAAACCACATGATCTGTATAATCAACCGCATAATCCGCATATGCGCTCCTGGACCGCACGTATAATGAAATTGTCTTTTAGAACACTATTTATTAGAAAGATGAATATTGGATGTTCAACTTCAAAATCAACTATACATATTGTATCATCTGAAGATGATGATTACGATGATAATACTCCAATAAAGAAATTTGTAGAAGTACTAGAAGCTCGTTCAAAAGATGGGGGAAATAGCTCATGGAAGTGTAGACTTTGTAAAATGAACTTCATGGGATCTTATTCCAGAAAGAAAGCTCATTTGATATGAACTCCTAATAAAGGAATTAGACCATGTTCTAGGGTGGATTCCAAAAAGCTTTCCGAATTCCACAACATAATTGATGAAGCGGATGCAAGACTCAAAATGGCAATGCCAAAGAAGATTTATCTACTCTCGACACAACCTTCAAATTATCTTGATCGGACAAAAAGAAAAGGTGTTGGTCCATTTATAATTGAAGGATTTGAGCCGAAGAATAGGAGGTCGGGACATGACATATGTCATCGATTGAAAGTCTTACAACAATGAGGCCAATCAAATGTTGCATACAAGCTTGAAATATTTTTCTATTCCATTGATCTTTCATTTATGCGGTAAGATATTCACATTTTATTAGTGTAATAACATATAAGACGAACACTCAAATCATTGACTATGTACCTCCCAAATACGCTTTGTTGCAAACTTCTTTTGCTTCAAAAAGAGGGGACACATATTGAAAAGTTGGTACAACCAATTAAGAACACTTGGAACAAGAAGGGGGATGTTGGTATGTAATGGTCTCTCCGATTCTCAAAGAAAACCACGTATAAACTTTACGGCGGTTATAGAGAGCGAGCTTATGTTTTTCAAGGTGTGGGTTATGAAAGGGAAGACAAAGATAAGTGCTTTATCTACACTAAGTGCTTTATCTACACTAAGATACGTAAAGTGATGGAGGAGGTTAGACCGTAAAATGAGATGCTAGTTATCATGGATAATGCACCAGTTTGTAGGGTGGTCGGGCCTCTAATTGAAGGTAAATTTCCTCACATTTTAGATTCCATGTATGGTTTACAATCTCAATCTTGCAATTAAAAATGTGCGGCAAAGGACATGGATGCAAACAATGTGACATATAACAAATGGTTGGATCACAGATGTTGCAGGGGGATGCACAAGTCATAAAGAATTTTATCTTGAATCGTTATATATGTTTAATGAATTTAGCAATCTAAAGTTTCTTTGTATTGCTAAGACTCAGCTTGCCTCCATCATTGTGATGCTTAAGAGGTTTTGTCCAAATCAAAAGTGCACTCCAAATGATGGCGATTAGTTAGCATTGGAACTCTTACAAAGAGATTGGTGTGGAGAAATGGAGAAGATATGGAGGGATAAAGTTAAGTATATACTATCATTTTTGGAATCAACATACAACATGCAAAGATCTGGCATACACTGACACAAAGGAAAGGCCAAAAGTGAGGGATCCCAATTCTGTTTGGCGGTTCATAATATTTTGGTGGACCAGTGGAACAAGAACAACATTCCACTTTATTGTTTAGTTCATTCGCTAAATCAGTAAATCCCAGGTAATTCCAATTGAACGTTGTTTACTGTAGTTTTCACATCTATATCATAAAAGGATTTGTTTTTTGTAATATTATTGATGACTTGTTTTAGATACTATTGCATGGCCTCGAGAGGGTTCAAACTGTGTTACATGACGTAAGGATCTGGAGACCTCGGAGGAAAGAATGAAGAGATATTTTCCAAAATCCATTGAAAGAGAATGGTTAATGCCAAATTTGCTAATTTTTCAGTCTCTCTTGATAATTTAATGATCATGACTATTTGGCAGACCAGTATGGTGTGGAACAAAACCTATGGTGGGTGATGCTTAGATCTTTAACTCCAAATATTCAAAATTTGGCTCTCAAGTTACTCAGGAAACCTTGTTCATCCTCATTGTAAGATTGTTGCAAGGAATAATCTTACACCATAACATGTTGACGACCTTTTTTTTGTGCATAACAATCTTCTTCACTTGTTAAGAAAGAGTTGGCAACATATGATCAGCAACACGTGCAAGGAACTTCATTGATGTTAATATCACAAAAGATGCACATAAACCACTTGATAATATGGGAGGGCTTGATATTGCATCTCTCTCTTTATGACCTGAGGAGGAGGCTGTAATTTTTGTTGGCGTTGATAACAGTATGGGAGAACTGGTTGAATTCTAGACAATTAGGTGAACTTAAAGAAGTTGCTGCATAGTTATTTATTAACAATGGTACTAATCATCTGTGTTACAGTTCTTTGGCAACATGTTGTATGTGAAGAAATGTAATATTATGGCCAGCGGTCATGCTCTATAACTAGTTTAAAGCATCCTCATATGATAAAATAATATGATCTGTGGTTATGGTTGAATGATGGATGTTATATATGTATTCTTTTTATCATGAATTGTATCTATGTGTAATGTGTGTGTATTGTCATATCCTAGCCATACATGCAACAAGGTTTTTGAAAATTTGGTGTATCGCCATATCCCCATCATGTTGTACATGTATCATGTACCAGTATCCATGTTTTATAACAGTTCACCAAAGGATCATCCAGTTTTCTTTTGTCTGCATCAAAAAAGGCAGATTTTTAGTTGATTATGTGGACAATACTATAATTTCATGTGACAATGCTAAGGGATAAGTGGCCGGATTCACATTTAACGCAAAAATTATGGAGGATGTAGGGTAATAATGCTATTTTGTGGTCATTGAGTTCGCTAAATCCAAGATGGGAATCTCTCTTTCTCAGTAGAAGTAGGTCTTAGATATGCCTTTAGAAGCTACTATGATTGCATATTCCTGTTGTAGATACACCAATAAATCCAAATTCCAAGTTGCTACCAAGTTAAGTGGAACCTTTAGAGTACAGTGAAAGACCCATAAAACTTATGGAAAACTGAATCATCTCATGATGACTTGACCTAATATGGCATATTGTGAGTTTATTTTTGTTCCATGGATGCATCATAGAAATATCATCATCTAGATATTATGAATCTTGGTATATCCTAAGAGTGCTCCAAGTAAAAAAATTACAACATTTTATATTTTGATGGCGGGTATAATTGCATAGCAAGGTTTTCATATGTTGATTAAGTGATAGAGATCAATTTTGAATTTGAAAAGGAAAATTTTATTTTATATGTGATGGGAAAGAGAGTTTTAGTCCTTGGGGAAATCTAATTAATTGAGTCTTTTTATTTATTTATTTATTTTATTTATTTTATTTATTTTATTTATTTTATTTATTTTATTTGTTTTATTTATTTGAGTCTTTTTTATTTGAGTTTGAGTTATTAAAGAAGTCCTAATCCTATTATGTCTTAAGAGTCAAGTTGTAAGCATATATACACAAACTTATTAGAAATCAATGAAGAATATTTTTGTGCAACCTTTTAGTTTCTCTATAAAATTAAACGGTTGCATTGGTGTGCGAGAATGTGCTTACCTGTGTGCGAGATATGAGAGACGTGCGAGCAAAGAATCTCAACGTGCGAGACGTGCGAGACGGTAATCGTAAGATTTCCAGAATGTGAGATGCAAAATGTTATCAAATCCCTAAGCTACTTCTTCCCCAAATCCATACCACCTCTCTTCCCGCTTCCATTCTGAATCAAATAGGTTTCAGAGCTAAAAACCTAGTTTGTCTTTCTTCTTTCCTTTTCTTTATAAAAACCATTTTTCTTTTTTCTTTTAGTTGGGATTTATAACACAGATAAAAAATCTTTTTTCTTTTCAGTATGTTTTAGATCAAAGATTTAAAAAATTTCTTTTTTTTTATTTTTTTCTTCATCGTCTTCTTTTTCTTTTAAGATTTTAGATTCAAAAAATTACTGCTCGTTTTTCACCTTTTTCGTCATCATCAAACCCCCTCCTTTTCCTTTTCTTTTTCCATTTCATCCAATTAGATTTGGATTTTAAAAAAGAGAGGCAAAAAAAGAAAATTCAAAAAGTGAGATAAAAATCAACAAAAGGGGGATTAACAAAAAAAGAGATAAAATTTTTTTAAAGTAGAGATAAAAATCAAAAATAAAGATAAGAATTTTTCATAAAAGGAGAAGAAGAAAACTTTATACTATCCCCAACACCCCAAGCCCTAGCTCATCCTCCGTTCACATCCACCGTACCTGGAGAATTTCTGCAGTATTTAAGCCATATTTCAATGTATTTTAGCAATTTCTCGAGCTTTTCATACGAAATTTTCAACTTTGATCATCTGGATTAAAGCTCTACAAGTTCTAGAGGTTTTGCATGATACTACAAAAAAATTTGCACTATATATAACGTTTAATCTGATCAGATCTTCAAATGTTAAATTTCAAGAAAATTTCTCTATTTGATTTTTCTTCATATTAATCGATATCATTGATATGGCACATTTTTCTGATCTCGATCTGTGTGCCGCATTAGCATATTTAGGATTACATTTTAACATATGGATTTATACCGTAGAATTTTATTTTATTTACATAATTAGTGCACGCATTTAGTTGATGTTTAGGGTCTTGCATCTATATTTGTATGATTGGTTGGTACTGCATGTTATTGCGTAGTGGCAAAACCATAATATCAGACATGGATGATACTGTAATTCAAATGCTAGAAAATCAATTTCAAAAATTATCTGACATTAAAAGATGATAAATCGAACAAAAGATCGCCTATAAGCCCTAGAAATTAAATTGACTAATGAACAAAATCTTGAAATGAAACGTAAGCTCAAAGAAAAAATATTTGTCTCCTACCCATAGAGATCGTCTGCTAGAAAAATTGAACGACATACGTCAAGGAAACATGACTGTGGAGACGTACATGACTCAATTCAACGCAATACAAGATCACGTATATACTCTTACTAAGTTTTCTTCTGAATTGAAAACAAACATTAAGCGTAAGATGTTATCATACACGATAGATAATGTACAACAAGCATTTAACCTAGCCCTAAATTTGACATCAATGAAAACTGCCATTAACAGGAAGCCTACTTTTAAAACCGGGGAGCAATTTAAGTGGTCAAGTGATAATATAACTAAAACCGAAACTACTACCACCAAATGGATAAAAGAAAAGGCTAAGGTTGAAGAACCACCTCATCATGAAAATCCAGATCCCTTAGAATTAGGTTTTGACCTTATACTAAGTGCATCTCATGAATATTTTGCATATGATTTGAGTACTTTGCATCCCGAGACTGATGAAACTCTTGCAATTAATAATGATAATCACAAGTTTACTACAGAATCATAAAAAATTTACAGAAATTTCTAGTTATGGATGACGAAATGATTAGAGTTTACACAGAGAGGTTCGTTCTAGAACCAATAAGGATGTTTTGCACGCATCATACAGGTTCGACGAGCTTTATTAAATAATAATTTTAATCTGAATGAGTCCAGTATTTCACAAAAGCTAGAGGAGATTGAGTACATCGAGTTTGTCATCTCACATTCTCCTCATCACAAAAAGATTTTATATGCTTTTACTTCTTTTGTTATTTGAGAGAATTTTGCAGAAGATATTCATTCACATATCCACGTCCTATATACTTCAAAATTCATAGACGCGTCTTTTCTAGCTACAAAGAACTATTGAATTATGCTCAGTTATACTATGCATACCTCGTTCACCGATAGTGAAGCTCTTAAGCTGTGGAGAATAATAGAGATCAAATTTGAATTTAAGAATGAAACTTTTACTTTATATGTGATGGGAAAGAGAGTTTTAATACTTAGGAAATTCTATTTAATTGAGTCTTTTTATTTATTTATTTTATTTATTTGAGTAATTTTTTATTATTTGGGTTTGAGTTATATTAAAAAGTCTAGTCCTATTGGGTTTTAAGAGTCAAGTTGTAAGCATATATAAATGCCACAAACTTAATGGTTTTTTTACAAAGAAATCAATGAAGAATAGTTTTTGGTATAAAATTTTACTTTCTCCATAAAATTAAATCTTTTGCATTGGTATGCAAGAGGGCTTGGTTGCCTAGGCGAAAGGTTCGAAAAATCTTCATGTGCGAGACGCGCAAGACTTGCTATCGTAAGATTTTTAGGTTGTGAGGTCCGAAAAGTTATCAAATTCCTAATCTACTTCTTTCCCAAATCAACACATCCCTTTCCGCTTCCGTTCTGCGTCATTAGGCATGTTAGACTAATATGATATCTAACATAATGCAAGCATTTCTTTTCGTTGACAAAAACCTCCTGTCAGGCAAAAATAAGTGTGTAGATGAAGTGCAGAATCAGAATATCAATCCATAATTAATACCACACAGAGCTTGTGACGATCCGAGATAGACTAGATGAGATGGGTTTGTGTTCACATAACCTGTGAGAAACTTTATAGAGTATGGGAATCAAAGCAAGCGACCTGAAAATGTAGAATCTTAGACTCGCCCTTGGACGAAGCATAAGGAGATCGATACTCTTGTTCTTACCTATCAACAGATCAGCTAAAGGATGGAGGTTAATATTGTATTGAAGATGGCCACTTCAGAGTCTCTTTGTACATGAAGACTATTTGCAACAAGATAGATTCATGTTGTGGTGTTGGACTCCATCAAAAAGATGTGTTAAGGATTTTCTTTAGGGTGACACTGATGAGCATAGGAGAATGCACCTAATCTCATGGTAGAATATCTGCAAGCGGAAAGTGGGTGGGACAATTGGGCAGATAATCACATTACATGTGTTCCATTAGCAAACAATGCAAATTGAAGTGGATTGTTAGTCCGACAAAAGTCTGACAAAAGTATTATCAAACCAAGACATTGTCTTCTACCAATCAGATGACAGATATGTTGACCAAGCCACTTAGAAGAGATTGGGTTCAATTTATTTGATACAAGCTATGCATGCATGTATGATGCAGATGATCTTGCTTGAGGGCATGTTCAATGATAAGAATTATAGTTTTCTATTAAGATATAAGAATTAGAGTTTCTGGTTTATAAATAAAGAATTAGATTTTTAAATTTAGAAATAGGAATCAAATAAAAGTATACTTGTATTTTCAAATCATGTAAACAACCCAATACCATGGTTTTAAGGTGTCGATGTTTTATATTCCAACAATGTTACATCTCAATATTGTTAAATATTTGTTAACTGGAAATTCAAAATTATAACATATCTAACTCCATGACTCATTAGTTTCGATCATAAAGAGATGCATTTATGCATAGATGTCCCTTCCATTTTTTTCCATGTTTCTCATATATTTTTTGGTATTATGATCCATTTTCCCTTGTTTTTTGAAAAAAATGGTCTTGGTGCATTTAGCAGTGCATTGCTGCTTCACTACATTCATTTACAATAACTTCCGTTTCTTTCACACCCTCCATCCTTTGCCTAGACAAGAGGATTGTATTCCAACAGCCACTCTTAAATTCTTTTTGGACTTTTGAAATGAACCCCTCCAAAGGCGATTGTCTTTGTCCGTATTTCCTGATTACTTATTTAATTATACAATTCATGGTGATCTGAATTATTCATAGTATTATGTGTATAATTTAGTGTTCGCATTTATGTAATTATACAGTTTCATGGTGAACGTATATACTGATAACAGCAATAAAATCAAATTGGGTAAAATGATGCCTGCATCCATAGATGTCACGAGCAGCTTCCCAACCTCATGACAACAAATAAAAAGTACACATAAGAAACAAAGATATGAAGAATACCTCTGCCTCATGTTTACAATCTGAGGTAAATTCAATGGGTGAATCATCTTCCTCCTTCTCAAAACCAGAAAAATCTTCCCATGAATCGGAGGCTTTGGTGCTTGACTTCTGTAACAAAAGTTTATTCAAAAACATTACCATAGAAGTAATGCATGTCACCTTTCAATTAAACACTTTTGCATTGCAGAGAATGGAAGAGACAAATATTTTAAAAAAATAACAGTAGGAAATACATTCTTGCCATCTCAAAAATAAACTGGACACCCAGGTTAAAATTTATAACAGATACAAAAATTCAGAAAAAAAACAAGTCAACGCATCTAAGCCATTTCCTATTATAACATGTTCAAAGACAGGTTATATGACATAAGAAAAGTTAAATGATGAATGACAAAGAGACCAAAACCCCCCATATTAAAAATATGAAAATTCTTTAACTCATCACCATTTACTTTCGTATTGCCCTAAAATCTGTGAAGAATGATGCATGCAAATTTTATTGATGTCATAAAGCACGATTTGCACAAGCATCATTATAATGCAAGCCATCTGACACAATTTATTTTTAAAATAGAAAGAAAGAAATTCCCAATGATTTAACAGTTCACTTTCTGGTAGTTTATTAAGCATTAGGAACCATATAGTTTCCTAAATAGCAAACTGGGACAGGTCACCCCCAAGACAACCAAGGACAGGAGATAATTTAGATAAAAAGCTAATCTAAACGAAGCAACTCGTTTTAGGTCCATCCAATAAAGCAATTTTTTTTGGGAACATGGGGTGCAACCTCAAATGTAGATATGCACCTTCGAACTAATCATAACTATACACATTCCACCAAGCCATCCTCCATGTAGCCATTATGACCATATTAAAACAAAAGAATAAAGGGTTTTTAGCATATTTGTCCCTTAAATCGTGCATATTTTGATATTTGTCCCTCAAATATTCGTATTTGCTCATAAATCGCTCAAATTTTAAACGTTAACCTTAATAGTCCCTCCAACCTATTTTCTGTTAAAAAATTATATTAATTAACGATTAATGAGGGGGAGGCGGCACTGCCCCCCCAAGAAAACAAGGGGAGGGGGCGGCGCATCCTCCCCCTCCACTCTCAGTCTGCAGAGGGGAAGGGGGCGGGGAAGGGTGCCCCCCCGGCGAAAACAAGGGGGGGCCGGCACCCCGTCCCCCTCCGCCTCAGACGAGGCGGAGGGGGAGGGGGTGCCGCCCCTCCCCCCAGAAAACATGGGGAGGGGGCGGCGTCCCCTCCCCCTCCCTGGGTGCCTTTTGACCTATAACTTGTAGACATGGTCGTAGGCATGCAGAACTTATCCAAAATAAGAAAAGAGCTCATGGATATATATTTATATTTCATGCAAATACACACACCCACACTTCTCTCTCTTTTTCAGTTGTGTGTGGGTCCTGCACCCTGTGTGTGGGTTTTTTCTGGGGTCCCCATGCACTGTGTGCACGGGTTATTTCTAGTACATTTATATTTCATGCAAATAATGTTTATCGATTGAGTTGCCACTCACAATCACATATTAAAAACATAATTTTAGTCAATGTTTTAGAAAACAACTGTCGTCTGCCAAAGGCAGACATAACACACTTCATTTGCTGTATATTTTAATGGTGAATAAGAGTGTGCACATTCACAAGTGTCGGACACATGGTACTTTTAGTATATACATTATTGTGAGACACATGTTATTTCTAAGATAAATAAGCATGTACAAATAAATTTCAGACACAGTGGATGTGTCAAGATGTGTCAGACATGGCAATTTTTTTAGAGTAAGTGTCCTACATATCATAGCTCTTCACATGACATTTGGAAATTAGGAACTGCTACATTGCATCTCTCCATGTTGTACATCGAAAATTGGAAAAGAAGCAACTGTCTTTTTGGATACAAAAAGCTTGCAGAATAGTTAATGAGAACCTCCAGTAGCACGTTTGCATCAGATTCACCTGAATCGAGCAAAGCAAGTAAGTTGTTTATAATATTTCCAGAACTTAAAAAGTATATAAAATATTTATAATATGAACTTTTGACTACATAAATGAATCTAAAGTGCTTCAGATAGTTACCATTTTCTTCAATCACTTTGTCAATGAGAACTGATGAAAATCCCATCCCAACAAAATTTGATTTCAAATCACCAGAATGCGAGCTTGAGGGATTTTCCTGTATTACATGAATATATAAGTATATGTGAATATATAAAAGCATATAGACACTTTCACTCTTAGTAAATAAGTCAAAAGTTGTTGTTAAGGAGAAAGTCTTTTGTCAAACTGTTAGGAACCAAGATAAAAAGAAGATTTTTATAGATAAAGAGTAGCAAAAACAAGATATTTGAGCACAAAAGAGGTGTGCTCTCCTCCCAAGACGCCTAGAGGACATCCGCACTCGTTTAATCTGAGAACTACTCCTAGGACGCTCAATAGAGAATATCTCAAATAACAAGCATGAAAATCACAAATGACGGCTAACCCTATAAATAGAAGAAAACTAGGGTTTTCCTAGGCTAATGGGTACGCGCATAAACCAAGGCCCAAGGGGGGCCGGAGGCCAACAAGGCCGGCCCATGTGGGGGCGGCTAGACCCAGCGGGTCTATCAATATTCCCCCCAAAAGAGCCACCTTGTCCTCAAGGTGGTGTAAGTACAGGCGGCACTACTCCGAGTGTGAGTCGTCCTCCCCTCCGATGCCTTCGTCTTCCGCGTCATCGTCCTCATCAGCTTCCGCTATCAATACATGCAGCTTCCGATCCACGCAACGGTGCCCGTGAGTGAATCGCTCGTCGCACCTGAAACAGAACCCATTTTGCCTTTTCTCCCTCATCTCTGTGTCGGTCATCCTTCGGAATGGGCCACCGACCGATGGTGGAGTGGTCTGCTCACCCGTCTTCTCAAGTCCTGCCGGAACTGCCTCAGTCGTGCCCCCTGCTCCTCCGGCTCCAGTCGTGGTGCCCCACTGTAACTGTCCAACGTAGCTGCTCCCGCCTCTCCTATCCTCAGTGCGAGAGTCCTCCACCATCTGCGCCATCTCGATGACCTCTAAAAGCCCTCGAGGCTTGTATGGCCTCACCGCAGCTCGAAGGCTAGGTCACAACCCCTTCAAAAAGGTGCCTTCCAGCGACTCGTCCGACACCCCATGAACTCGCCCTACCAGCGTCTCAAATTTTTCAATGTACTCCCGCACCGGCCCCTCCTGCCTGCGGGCAAATAGCTGCTCGTGTAGGTTCCCCAAGCGGGGGTCTCGAAACTTCTCCAGAACCATGTCATTCAGCTCCTCCCAGCTCCTAATCTGCTGCCGCCTCTCCTTCCACTGGAACCATCCCAAGGCACGCCCCTCCATGCAGATCGTCGCCGCCTCCAGCTTCTGGGCCTCGGTCATGTGATGTGTCGTGAAGTATCTCTCTGCGGTAAACAGCCAGGTGTGTGGGTCCTCCCCGAAAATAGCGGCATCTTCAGCTTCCGGACGTGGCAATCCCCTCCAAAACGTCTCTGCTCAGGCCTCACATCCTCTCTGTGCTGCGAACGGAAATGCTGATGCCTCTCGTCCAGTGTCTCGTAGCGCCTAGGTGGCCCTCCGCGACCCCCGTGGTCTCACGGCGATCTCCACGCCGGCCCTCAAAATCGTCTCAACCCGCGTCGTCGCCGAACTCTGCCTCGTAGCCACCTCTACTGTCAAAATAATAATCTCTCACGCGTCCGTCGCCATAGAGAGGGTCCTCTGCTGCTGGTCGCCGCTCCAGAGGGTCAAAATAGTCTCCCGAAAACTGCCCGTAGCCCTCCTCGTTCGATGTCCGCTGTCCAGGAGGCTCAAAAAATCATCCGGGGGCTGTCCGCGCGCTCCATGCCCTTCGGGCGGCTGCCATGGGGGTTCCCGCCCCTGGCGGCCTCGGCTGTGGGCCCCGCCGCCCCTGGCGGCTGCCAGGGGGCCTCTGGCCCCTCCCGATGGCTGAACGGGCCCCTCCGGGGCCCCCGGAGGGGCGGCAGGCCCTGCCAAGCCTCTGACAGTGCCGGCAGGGTCGTCGGACCCTGCCGAGCCCCGGCAGGGCCTAGCTCCCCCTGTCGGGGCCCGGCGCAGGCGGGGGAGAGCCCCCCGCCCCTCTCCTGTGACGGCCAACCCCCACGGCTGCTGTGGGGGTCCAGCCGACCCCCACGGCTGCTGTGGGGGTCCGACCGGCTCCCCTCTTGTGTGTGGCGTCCACAATTGATGCGGCTAGGGCCTCCGCCTCCCTTTTGGCTCTCCAACGCCTTCCGCCATACCTCCTCGCGATAGTCCACACGCCATGGCCCCTCGTCATCGTCCTCGTCCACTTCATCCACCAAATAGGGTTGATTTTGGATAAAAACATCCTCTTTTTCCTTCTCTTTCTTCAAAGTTGCCGCCTTTGGTGTCGGATTAGGGTTCACATCCCCTTTGTTGTTCGTCGCCAATTGATTTAGGGTTGCCATCATTTGCGCGAATTGGTCGTCGTGCTTCGCTTGATTTGCCGTCACTTGGTTGACGGTGGCCGTCAATTTTGCCATGGATTCGTCGTTGGCCGCCAATGATTTCTTGATCCCGTCGGTTTCGCTCATGAATTTGGCCTCCAAAGCTTCAATTTTGTCATGGGATCTTGTCGTAGCCGCCATGGATCGTCACGTGCTCTGATACCAAAATGTTAGGAACCAAGATAAAAAGATGATTTTTATAGATAAAGAGTAGCAAAAACAAGATATTTGAGCACAAAAGAGGTGTGCTCTCCTCCCAAGACGCCTAGAGGACGTCCGCACTCGTTTAATCTAAGAACTACTCCTAGGACGCTCAATAGAAAATATCTCAAATATCAAGCATGAAAATCACAAATGACGGCTAGCCCTATAAATAGAAGAAAACTAGTGTTTTCCTAGGCTAATGGGCACGCGCATAAACCAAGGCCCAAGGGGGGCTGGCGGCCAACAGGACCGGCACATGTAGGGGCGGCTAGACCCAGCGGGTCTATCACAAACCTGCACAGCCATGCATGAGATGGACACTGACTTATCACATAAGAATTTTAAGTTTTACAATAATTCAAATTATGTACAATGTAACCGAAGTGGTATTTTATGGGTTAAGCTGCATCCCAAATATTCCTCAAAATTGAACTAGACGTTAATTTATGTATTTACCTTCTTTGCGATTGGCATGGTAAGCTTCTATCTATGCATAAGCAATACTCAGCAGCTATGAATGATCTTGTTAAAGAGGAATTTCTAGTTACAGTTATCTGTTTCACATCATAATAAACATGTGCATGCACATATGTATCATGGATAGAAAAATCACCATGGAGAAAGCAATATATGGTAAATAGAAATGGAGAATGGGACACCATGTCGCATGTCAACACGTGTCGACACAAGAAAAATATGTGGAGGCTGTGGCATCCATATTATAGATAAATGGTCTGGATGGTACCAAAATTTGAATAAGCATTCATCTGCTTCATATAACCTTCCTCAATCCCCAAAGAGCTTGTCATCTAGCCACTTAATACATGGAATCTTGAGGGCCATCATTAAATGAAAAACCGTGCAACGAAGGTTATCCTTTTAAAAACAAATGAAACACCACCCACCCATTAGGCATTTGGTTGACTGGCTTATACTATGAATTAAATGCAATTCCCTAGCAACTCCACCTTAGTATATGATTTGTCCGTGTCAATAATATTGCAATAATCACTAGGCACATGAGATAGACCAATCACTTCCCAATTAGCCTTTTGGTTTATGTCACGCAACCTAGAATGCAATTTGCCCACAGAAAATGTCATCATTGTTATCCCTAGGTAGTTCATAAGAGATGTGCAGGATCATTAGCTTGACCAGCTTCGTGTTACCACAAGGGTCCCTTGCACCCATACCACAATGATCCCTTGCACCCATTTTTACAACAGACACCAATCACTCTCTTCGCAAACCCACACATCCCCTACCAGAAGCCGACAAACAAATGGCCTGCAACCATCAAGTCCTTTCCTTAATACAAGTATGCTCACATCACCAGCTTTCTTCACATAAACTAGCATAAAGCATTCATTATTAATATTGAACCTACCCCCAAAATCTAATGAAAATTTGGGCACCTTCTGTTTTAATACCAAGTCCCGGCAAGATTTCGTTTTAGATCAGTTGCTAAATGAAGAATCAGAAAGTGAGTTAAAATAACTAAATAATGCCTTATTTTACGATGGTTTTTCCTCTATTTAATATGCATTCGTTAAATGAGATCATGTGCCAGAAAATATTGGTAGTCACTGAAAAGCTTGGTTTACTGAATCCCTCTGATCAACAAGAGAACACGAACATAAGCTAGAACAATCAAGAAAGTTAATTTGATACTATAATAGCATTATGATTGGAACAGGAAAAGCATACAGTTTGCATTATAGGAGAATAGACAGTCACCTCTTTAACCAAAGCTGAACCAAAATGTGGATTTGAACTTGAGGGCCTAACATTTTTATTAAAAAATCCATCATCTGAATAACCCCCGGTATCATGATCTTCGACCTTAACCTGCAAGAAAAATAAAGAGAGTCATATAACGACTACGAATTTGACTCAACACATGAACCATTTGCTTTAAAGGTATCAAATTACCATTAATGAGAAATGTTTAAATTCTTCGGGTGGGAACTACAAATATATCTGCAAAAGTGAAATACGTAAGACATATAAGCCAGCACAAATTGTTATTGAAATTTCCAGCAAATTAACACAACTTCCAACTCAAAATCGCCCTATTTAACATAAAAGAGATATCAGTTTCCCCTATGCATTTTCTTCATATGATTTTCTTCCAAACAAAAATTCACATCAAAATACCAGATTTGATGATCCGCAACATTTAACATTAGTGTATTCAAGGGTTCAAAAACAAGAGTAACTCATTAAAAAATTAACAGTGAAGCAGATGAACGCATGCATGAAAAACTATGAAAAATTGGCAAAATAAAACTTAGACATGAGGGAAAACCCCTAACATTAGAGAATCGCCGGAGCGGAAAACCCCTAAACCTATATTAGGCCTGGTAATAACAAAGGGACAGAGAAAGAAAGAATCTGACCTCGGAGTTCGCGCACTCTCGTCGTCGTCGTCGTCGTCGTCGTCGTTCGTCTGCCGATGAGAAAGCGTATTTGGAAGTAACGAGTGAAACGACGGCTCGTCTTTTTGAGTGCTATAAATCACACGTGGACCTCGGAGTCCGTCGGACCGTTAGGTGCTGTTTGGGTAAAATGAGAAACTGTTATGTACAAGGGATGCCTTTGGCTTCTCCCCGTCATTATCCCTCCATTTAGTTCCTCAATTAGTTAGCCGAATGAGAGGGTCTTTTGGTTGACCATATCTCTTATTTCTCATGACAATTTGTATTCCACTCCATATGAATATACTAACCATAACCCCCGGGTAGTCGTAGTCCGAGCGCAAATGCGGAAATAAGCGGTCGCCAAAGTGAAAAAAGCGTGGGTGTGTGTGTGAGGAGGGTCGGGTGTAAAAAGAGGAAAAACATGGATTAAAACGTCAAAAAAAGCAACAAAACCCCAACCCAACCCCCACGTATGACAAAGATCGTGAATTTTTTGTCATTGGCTATTACAGTGTAGCCCAGAAAATTAATTAGATTAATCTAATATATATATTCCTTACTGCTTTCTAATTGCATTTTTACCATATGAGTTGTCCATTTTTCTCTTATAACATTTCCCAAAGGAGAACGGAATTTCCCGGTATGTCACGGGTTGTGTTCAAATTTCCGGAAAGAACATTAAAATAAGATAAACTTAAAAATTATTTTAAAATTTTAACTGGACAGGCAGATGGAAACCATGCAATGCAATGAAAACAGAGCACAAATACAAGGGAGTTGTGAACTTCAATTATCAGCCTGATTTAATTATTCCGCTCAGATTAAAATCAACCGATAGCATACGCAATAGACAAGATAAAACATAACAGCAAGCAAAGGCCCGTGTGTGAGTCCTTTAATTAATTTCGAATGATGCAGATTAATCAAATCCTTCCGGGAAATGAAGTGAAGGGCTTGAAAAAAATAACCTGGGGAACATAACAAAGAGATAACAACATCGGAAATATTAAAAAACATTGATTCCAACGAAGCCACAAAGATAAGAAATTGAGAGAGAAAGGAGAGGAGAGGAGAGTATCCGAGAACGTCGCAGATGAGAACGGCGCAGAGAAGAAGAAAGGAGAGTGAAGGCAGGTGGAAGAAAGAAGTTGAGGGAAAAGGTTTTAAACGGGAAAATGAGTAAGACAACAGTTGTAAGCAATTTTTATAACCGGTTCACTTAAAACGCAAAAATGAGACACATAGTAGTTTTTATAACCAGTTTTGATAACGTCAAAATGAGTAAGAAAATTGTCCTAGTCATACTTTTACCGTCATACTTTTTGTAACGACCCGATCTCGGGGCCCGTTACTTATTCGGTTTATTTGCAGGTTCCGCAGTTTACCAGTGAATTCAGCATAGCCACAACGCAGAGATGTACCAACAACACTCAAACCAGCTTACAGACATTATTACAGTCCAAATTAAAGTACAACAACAACCAACACTCTCTCACACCAATACATGAAAGGAAATACTGAAAGGAAATGCAGAAAAGGAAATACATAGTACAATACACACTCCGACAGAAAAGTAACTAAAACTCCGCGGCCTCCGGGTCGTACACAGGCTCCTCATACTCTGGAGCAATCTCCTCAACCAGATCTTCGTCTGTCGGTGCCACAAGTGGGACCGAAGGTAAGTCACAAAGATTCTAAACAAAGAAAAGGAGTACTGTACAAGTATGACAAGCAGAAGTAAAGTACGGTGTAGTGTCTGTACAAGTGCAGAAAGTAAAGTGCTACAAGTGCAGAAAGTAAAGTGCATGACTGTAAAGAAGTAACTGTGCAAGCTCCACTAGAACTACGTGACTCAAGTCGGAGAGTACAATATGTGACCGTTCAGTTCGTCTCTTGCCTGGGTGCTACCCAGACGATTGCCGGAACCCAGGCAGCAGGATGGTTTGCCGAAACGCAGGCAGCTAGACAGGAGGCCGAAACACAGGCAGCTTGACATGTAGATCGAACTCTAGTCACTCCCGTACTCTCGCAACTATGAGTTACCCCAAAACCCGGTGTTGTGTCAAGTACAAGTTCTTTACATGAACGTTCCACGGGATGTTCCAAGTCAAGTCCAACACAAGAAAGTGGCATGTGTTTCCGTGCTTCGAGCACGTAGTAGTGCGGTGCTACAAGTTCGTACGGGCACAGTGGCTAGATTTCTAAGGTTAGAACCTATCGTGACTTACCAAAATTAATACCGTTGTAGTAAGCCGGAAGAGGATCTAGTGCTTCCTCTGAAGCTAGTACACCAGAGTCTGTACCTGCAACACAAAATACTTAATTAGTAAAAACACGACCTTTTCTATTTAAACAATTAGGTCAGTTTGATTTTTAAACTCGTTAAACGGTGTCGGAAAATATTTAAAATTTTTATATAAACCTAAAATAATTATTTAGATTTTACTGCAAGAGGGGAGAATTTTCAGAAGCTTCTGTAATTTTTTATAATTTTTAAAAACTTAGAAATAGCTTAAAACCCCTAAAATACTTAAGTGACGCGTATCTTCCGTAATTTCTTACGAGAACAATACAAGTCGGAATTACATGAGTGAATAGTCAAAACGACCGTCTCGAAGTCTATTAGCACATAAAATTTTATCACATATTATTGTGAGTGAAAACAACGAGTTATGATTTTTAGAATGTTTTATACGTATTTAATTTTCAAGTTCAAAAATTTATTCTGAAAAAATAGGCGTCTGCTCGCAGTGAGACTAGCGCCATTGGATCCGAAATATCGTTTCTGATTTTCCAGAGTTGGTTTCACATTTTTCTGGCCCCTGTATATTTACTTATGGATTTATAACCATTAAACCCTATTATAAATCATTTAAAATACGAATTTACGAGATTTCCTCGTATTTACGGTTTTGCCACTGACGGGGGGGGCTGACGGCGACTGCGGCGAGGCTTGTGCGGCGGCGGCGAGGGCTGGAAACGACGGCGACGGCGGGGCGATGGCGACGGCGGGGTGACGGCGGCTCCCACGGCGGACGGAGGCGGGTAGGGCGGCGATCGAGGCAGGGGGCTTCGCCGGCGTGTGCTGGGCGTCGGCGGAGCGCGTCGGCGGCGTCAGGCGGGGCCGGAGGGCGGCGAGCGGGCGTGGGTTGAGGCCGTCCACGGCGGTTGCGTGAGAGGGAGAGAGAGAGAGAGAATGAGAGGGTGAGGGAGAACGCGAGGGGGAGATGAGTGGCCTGGGGGGTTTATAAAATTAACTTAGGCTTTTAATTAACTGGGTTTATAGGATTAGGGGGTATTTATAGCACTTAGGAATTGTTTTAGTCAAAATTAATTAATGCATTAGGTGGTAATTAATGTGATTAGGTGTAACCTTTTTGACTAAGTGTAGAAATGTTTAAACGTGTCTCCCCCACGTTTTAGACATGATTAGGGTAATTTTGATTAGATTAATGTAATTAAGGGAGGTTAAAAAGCCATTTAGTGGAAGTCATTTTGTAACAAAATTACGAATTTGCCCCTACTAGCAAACGTGTCCGGAAAATTACGAAAATATACCCACGGGACCGTATCATCGCGAGGATGGCGAATACAAAGTCCGTTTCCGGGTTTGGACTACGGGGATACTAGTTTTTGGCCAAAATGTTTAGAAAGCGGGTTTGCGGGTTCTCTATTGAAATGTTATCAGAAAATTACGAAATTAATGTGGGGAGCCCTAAATGATCATAGGAGGCTACTGTAGAAGTTTGAAATCGATTTGAAGACGTTTGTATAGAAAATAAATTCGTCGAATCAAAACGGTAATTTTGGAAGATGAATTTTAACAGAAATGTTTTGGGCATTTGAGGAAATCTGAAATTGCTGAAATACTTTATATTAAGTCTAGTGTCTCAAAATATTTTTATAAGATTTTTTTGAAATCATTTAAAACTCCTGACAAACCATTACAAAGTATATTAAATTTGTAATTAAATGTTTTGAAAAATTTCGAGTCGTTACATCATACCCTCCTTAAAATAATTCCGTCCTCGGAATTTCTCGAATAACTTTGTTATGAAGAAGCTCAAGTAAATAAATGATAATAATGGTCTACTAAATCAGGTTGTAAATAATATAATGTGACATCATAGCATCAAGAAAGCAAGAGATGATGTTTATGAATACTTACTATTAACATCACCATAGCTTCCGTAACTAGTCTCGTAACTAGTAAGATTATCTGACTCGGTAAATAGGTACGGGTAGCGTTCTTGCATCTCGTCTTCTCGCTCCCAAGTAGATTCTCCAGGTGAGTCGTGACGCCACATTATCCTGACAAGGTTGATTACTCGATTCTTGAGGATCTTTTGCCGTCGGTCCTGGATTTTGACTGGTTGTTGTTCGTAAGATAGATCCGGACGAACATCAATCTCGGAGTAATCCACAACATGACTAGGATCACTCACGTAGCGTCGAAGCTGTGAGACATGAAAAACTTCATGTACTCCTTCCAATACAGGTGGCAAGGCAAGGCGATAGGCCACCTCGCCTACTCGCTCTAAGACATCAAATGGACCAATATATCGAGGACTGAGCTTCCCTTTTCATCCAAAACGAATCATCCCTCGATTCGGCGAGATCTTCAAAAATACATGATCGCCAGGCTGGAACTCTAAATGTCGGCGCTTTGCATCTGCCCAATGCTTATATCGATCTTGAGCCAACTGTAGCTTCTCTCTGATGGTCCGAACTACTTCCACTGCTTCAACAATCAAGTCTGGACCAATGAGCTCTCGATCACCAACGTCGTCCCAACTCAAGGGGGAACGACACTTCCGGCCATATAGCGCTGCAAAAGGCGCCATACCGATGCTGGCCTGATAACTGTTGTTGTAAGCAAACTCCACGAGATGAAGATGATCCTCCCAAGATCCCTTGAAGTCTAACATACACGCACGCAACATGTCCTCCAGGATCTGAATGGTGCGTTCTGACTGGCCATCAGTCTGAGGGTGATAAGCTGTACTGAAGCTTAATCGGGTCCCCAGACACTCCTGCAAGCTCTTCCAAAAATGAGACGTGAATCGAGTGTCTCTGTCCGAAACAATGCTGACATGGACACCATGCAGCTTCATGATCTCTTCCATGTATTTCTTGGCGAGCATCTCGGTCGACTGGCCCACTCTGAAAGGAATGAAGTGTGCTGACTTGGTCAATCGATCAACGATCACCCAAACAGCATCGTTGTGCTTCGTGCTCTTGGGCAGTCCCGTCACGAAGTCCATCGTGATGTGCTGCCATTTCCACTCTGGGATGGGCAAAGGCTGCAACAATCCGGCAGACCGGTGATGTTCAGCCTTCACTTGTTGGCACACTATACACTTCGCCACACTGCGTGCGACGCTTCTCTTCATCCCATGCCACCAGTAGTGTAGTCGCAAGTCCTGGTACATCTTAGTCCCACCTGGATGAATGGAATATGGAGAACTGTGAGCTTCTTCCAATAGAGCTTCTCTGACATCTCCAGATGGTACGTAGATGCGGTTGCCGAATCTCAAGGATCCGTCCTCATGGATCTTGAATTCAGGCCTCTGACCTTCTAACACCATGTCTCTGATCTTCTGCAGCTTCGCGTCTCCGGCTTGGGCAGCTTTGATCTTGTCCACCAGGTCGGACTTAATCTGAAGGCTGAGCAACGAAGACGTTACTCCAGGTAGTATGACATCCATCTCTATGGCTCGGATCTCGTGTCGAAGCCGCCATTGTGATGTGAGAGTCATCACTGCAGGAAGGCGACTTAAAGCATCCGGTATGACATTGACCTTCCCAGGATGGTACTGAAGGTCAATATCATAGTCCGCCATTAGCTCGATCCATCGGCGTTGGCGCATGTTGAGCTCCTTCTGGGTGAACATGTATTTGAGACTCTTGTGATCTGAGAAGATCTTCACGTGTTCGCCCAGCAAGAAGTGTCTCCATATCTTCAGAGCAAAAATAACTGCCGCCAACTCAAGGTCATGAGTGGGGTAGTTCTTCTCATGGATCTTCAATTGCCTGGACGCATAAGCGATGACTCGACCATGCTGATGCAGCACACATCCAAGTCCTTTGCCAGATGCATCACAAAATACTTCGAATCCTCCGGTTCTGTCTGGGATGACCAGAATCGGGGCAGAAGTCAGCCTCTTCTTCAGCTCCTGGAATGCATCCTCGCAAGCTTTTGACCAAACGAACATCACGTCCTTCCTCGTCAATTGCGTCATGGCTCCTGCGATCTTCGAGAAGTCATGGATGAATCGTCGGTAGTAACCAGCCAGTCCTAGGAAACTTCGAATCTCAGTTACAGTCTTCGGGGCTGGCCAGTTCTGAACAACAGCTACTTTCTCGGGGTCGACAGATATCCCTTCTCCAGATATGATGTGGCCCAGGAAAGCCACCTTGTCGAGCCAAAACTCACACTTACTGTACTTGGCGTATAGTTTATGTTGTCTTAGCGTCTCCAAGACCTTCCTCAGGTGAACTCTATGTTCTTCGGCGTCCTTTGAGTAGATGAGGATATCGTCGATGTAGACGACTACGAACTTGTCCAGATGGTTGTAAAGAACCTGGTTCATGAGACTCATGAATACAGCAGGTGCATTAGTCACACCAAATGGCATCACCAGGAATTCGTAGTGTCCATATCTCGTCCGAAATGCGGTCTTGTGGACATCATCCTTCTTCACCTTCACTTGATGATATCCGGTCTTTAGGTCCAACTTCGAATACACGCTCGATCCTCCAAGCTGGTCGAACAGGTCGTCGATGCAGGGCAGTGGGTACTTGTTCTTCACCGTCATCTTGTTTAGCTCACGGTAGTCAACGCACATGCGCTGGGATCCGTCCTTCTTCTTCACGAGCAGCACTGGGGCACCCCATGCGGATACACTAGGTCGTATCCATCCTTTCTGTATAAGATCATCTAGTTGAGCTCGAATCTCTTCAAGCTCGGGTGGTGCCATGCGGTAGGGTCCCTTGGACATGGGTTATGCACCTGTCATAAGGTCAATGGTAAATTCAAGGCCGCGATCTGGAGGCAAACCTGAGAGGTCGTCCGGAAATACGTCCAAGAATTCTCGCACTATCTCAGGCTTCTCTTGCTCATCTTCTACTGTAGTCACCATCGCTTCTGAAAGTCTGGCTCGGTACTTCACGTGTCCTTCTGATCGACTTCCGCTGAGGAACTCGAACTTTGGATGGTTAGGTATCTCGAATTCTACCCTCATTTGACGACAGTCAATGGTGGCGTGAAATGTTCCTAACCAGTCCATCCCAAGAACAGCATCGAAAGTTGGCAACTCTATCACCATGAAGTCGGCGTAGAGATCTCGTCCACAAATCACAACAGAGCATTGGAGGCATCTGCTGGTTACTGGTAGAGACCCACCACCGGTCTCGACCTTCCAACAGGAAGTCAGAGGTTCTACAGAGACGTTGTGTGTTTGGACGAATCGACTCGCCATGAAGCAATGTGTAGCTCCTGAGTCGAACAGTGTGAGGGCAGGCTTACCGGCTACTAAGACGATACCTACGATAATGAGAGTCACATCTAAGCTCATGATCCCTAAACAGTATAGTGTGTAGCTTAGTGAACGGAAATCACATACCTGTGATCACTTGGTCCGTAGCTTCGGCCTCTTCCACAGTCATGGTATAAGCTTGACGCCTTGGAGGTGGCGCCTGTGGGCGAGCTTGCTGGAATACTTGCTGCTGGGGCAGAAGTGGTTGTCGTTGCTGAGCAGGTGGTGGTGGACGTGGTGGCGCATTTCTGGCAGGGGCATGGGCCGGAGCAGAGTTAGAAGGCGGCGGCCTTTTTGGACAATCCCTTGCGATTTGGTCTTTCGCCCCACAGATCAGACAGAGGTTCAAGAAGGTTCGGCGTTCTGAGCGGAGGTGCCCTGGTTTCCCGCAATGATGACATGTTTGGCGTGGTGGTGGTGGTGGACCCTGCCTCTTGAACTGTGTTTGTTGAATGTGCCGATACATCTGATTAGGCGGGGGTCGTCGGCTAGGTCCAGCAGCAGGGGTTGGAGGTGGTTGTCTTCTGTGAGGGGCAGCCAACTCACGCCTTTCTTCCCTCTCCATAAACTCATGTTCACGAGCAGCAGCTAGAACTTCGGTGTGGGTAGACAATGTACGTCCGACTAAATTCCTGCGGATCTCTATTTTGAGACCCTGCTTGAAGCGTCGAGCCTGGGCTATTGGAGTGGCAACCAACTCAGGAACAAAACGGCTCAGCATGGTGAACCGGGCGTCGTATTGTTCCACCGTCATGGAACCTTGCTTCAACCCAACAAATTGTGCCTCAAGCTCCATCTGGTCCTCCGGAGAGAAATATTGGGTGCGGAAAAAGTTCTGTGAATGTCTCCCATTCGATTGGTCGCTGGAGACGCTTTTCTGCAGAGCCCCACCAGACTCTAGCCCCATCCGTTAGTTGGGACCTGGCAGTATCTGTCCAGGCATGCCTCCCAGTCTGAGCGGCCCTCAAGTTTTCTTCAGTACTCTCTAGCCATTCATCGGCCTTCATCGGGCCATCTTCTCCGTTCCAGGTCTTCGGGTGGAGGGAGCGAAATTGTTGGATGCCTCCCGTAGGGTGATACTCGCCTTTGATAGCCTCGAACATTTCTCGCAATGCCAGATCTGAGATCTGATGCACTGTGGGAGTTGGCCCGTTGTCGGTCGGGTTGTTGGTTTCAGACTGATAGGCTTCATTGGGGGTCTTTGAGGTGTTTCCGTCCATTCTTGAGCGTTGAACACAAAAGACCTGTACATAATGTTTAGTAAGAATTAGTGTAGAAAGATTAAGAAGGTCAATGAAAGGTCATCAAGATAAAGGAAGGTTGATAGTGGAGAAGATCGATGACGTCACATAATCATGATTCACGTCCTTACGGTCCAGCGGACACGGCCAGGGAAGTGACTAAGCCAGGATCACTTATGCCCAGTCTAGCTAGGTTGATCCAACAGACTTTAGCCAAGCACATTGACCGGTATCATGGTCCATTGAAGGAAGATTATCATTGATATGAGTGCCACCGATACAGAACGATTTTTTTTATTAACAACTAGTTAATCCTATCAAAATTTAGGTTTTGTTAATGACTTCTTATTAAGGCCGGATAGGTCAACTCCATTGGGGTTCTCCGAAGGGTCTCCATCCGTCCTTCGAGTGTCAAACCTGCATTCATAGAAAAATGTCAGCTTAGTCGAGTATCGTACATGATACATCCTGGTTTTACTACACTGTTCACGAGGTATTTTGCACGGACCTGCGTGGGCCACCAAACTTGTAACGAACCGATCTCGGGGCCCGTTACTTATTTGGTTTATTTGCATGTTCCGCAGTTTACCAGTGAATTCAGCATAGCCACAACACAGAGATGCACCAACAACACTCAAACCAGCTTAAAGACATTATTACAGTCCAAATTAAAGTACAACAACAACCAACACTCTCTCACACTAATACATGAAAGGAAATACTGAAAGGAAATGCAGAAAAGGAAATACATAGTACAATACACACTCCGACAGAAAAGTAACTAAAACTCCGCGGCCTCCGGGTCGTACACAGGCTCCTCATACTCTGGAGCAATCTCCTCAACCAGATCTTCGTCTGTCGGTGCCACAAGTGGAACCGAAGGTAAGTCACAAAGATTCTAAACAAAGAAAAGGAGTACTGTACAAGTATGACAAGCAGAAGTAAAGTACGGTGTAGTGTCTGTACAAGTGCAGAAAGTAAAGTGCTACAAGTGCAGAAAGTAAAGTGCATGACTGTAAAGAAGTAACTGTGCAAGCTCCACTAGAACTACGTGACTCAAGTCGGAGAGTACAATATGTGACCGTTCAGTTCGTCTCTTGCCTGGGTGCTACCCAGACGATTGCCGGAACCCAGGCAGCAGGATGGTTTACCGAAACGCAGGCAGCTAGACAGGAGGCCGAAACACAGGCAGCTTGACATGTAGATCGAACTCTAGTCACTTCCGTACTCTCGCAACTATGAGTTACCCCAAAACCCGGTGTTGTGTCAAGTACAAGTTCTTTACATGAACGTTCCACGGGATGTTCCAAGTCAAGTCCAACACAAGAAAGTAGCGTGTGTTTCCGTGCTTCGAGCACGTAGTAGTGCGGTGCTACAAGTTCGTACGGGCACAGTGGCTAGATTTCTAAGGTTAGAACCTATCGTGACTTACCAAAATTAATACCGTTGTAGTAAGCCGGAAGAGGATCTAGTGCTTCCTCCGAAGCTAGTACACCAGAGTCTGTACCTGTAACACAAAATACTTAATTAGTAAAAACACGACCTTTTCTATTTAAACAATTAGGTCAGTTTGATTTTTAAACTCGTTAAACGGTGTCGGAAAATATTTAAAATTTTTATATAAACCTAAAATAATTATTTAGATTTTACTGCAAGAGGGAAGAATTTTCAGAAGCTTCTGTAATTTTTTATAATTTTTAAAAACTTAGAAATAGCTTAAAAACCCTAAAATACTTAAGTGACGCGTATCTTCCGTAATTTCTTACGAGAACAATACAAGTCGGAATTACATGAGTGAGTAGTCAAAACGACCGTCTCGAAGTCTATTAGCACATAAAATTTTATCACATATTATTGTGAGTGAAAACAGCGAGTTATGATTTTTAGAATGTTTTATACGTATTTAATTTTCAAGTTCAAAAATTTATTCTGAAAAAAATAGGCGTCTGCTCGCAGTGAGACTAGCGCCATTGGATCCGAAATATCGTTTCTGATTTTCCAGAGTTGGTTTCACATTTTTCTGGCCCCTGTATATTTACTTATGGATTTATAACCATTAAACCCTATTATAAATCATTTAAAAATACGAATTTACGAGATTTCCTCGTATTTACGGTTTTGCCACTGAGGCAACTCACGCACCACGCCGGCGGGGGGGGGGGGGGGGGGGGGGGGGCTGACGGCGACGGCGGCGAGGCTTGTGCGGCATTGGCGGGGGCTGGAGACGACGACGACGGCGGGGCGATGGCGACGGCGGGGCGACGACGGCTCCCACGGCGGACGGAGGCGGGTAGGGCGGCGATCGAGGCAGGGGGCTTCGCCGGCGTGTGCTGGGCGGTGGCGGAGCGCGTCGGCGGCGTCAGGCGGGGCCGGAGGGCGACGAGCGGGCGTGGGTTAAGGCCGTCGACGGCGGTTGCGTGAGAGGGAGAGAGAGAATGAGAGGGTGAGGGAGAACGCGAGGGGGAGATGAGCGGCCTGGGGGGTTTATAAAATTAACTTAGGCTTTTAATTAACTGGGTTTATAGGATTAGGGGGTATTTATAGCACTTAGGAATTGTTTTAGTCAAAATTAATTAATGCATTAGGTGGTAATTAATGTGATTAGGTGTAACCTTTTTGACTAAGTGTAGAAATGTTTAAACGTGTCTCCCCCACGTTTTAGACATGATTAGGGTAATTTTGATTAGATTAATGTAATTAAGGGAGGTTAAAAAGCCATTTAGTGGAAGTCATTTTGTAACAAAATTACGAATTTGCCCCTACTAGCAAACATGTCCGGAAAATTACGAAAATATACCCACGGGACCGTATCATCGCGAGGATGGCGAATACAAAGTCCGTTTCCGGGTTTGGACTACGGGGATACTAGTTTTTGGCCAAAATGTTTAGAAAGCAGGTTTGCGGGTTCTCTATTGAAATGTTATCAGAAAATTACGAAATTAATGTGGGGAGCCCTAAATGATCATAGGAGGCTACTGTAGAAGTTTGAAATCTATTTGAAGACGTTTGTATAGAAAATAAATTCGTCGAATCAAAACGGTAATTTTGGAAGATGAATTTTAACAGAAATGTTTTGGGCATTTGAGGAAATCTGAAATTGCTGAAATACTTTATAGTAAGTCTAGTGTCTCAAAATATTTTTATAAGATTTTTTTGAAATCATTTAAAACTCCTGACAAACCATTACAAAGTATATTAAATTTGTAATTAAATGTTTTGAAAAATTTCGAGTCGTTACACTTTTGCCGCCACGTAGGAAAAAGATTTTGTCATATTCATGCTTTTGCCGCCACGTAGGACAAAGATTTTGTCCTAGTCATACTTTTGCCGCCACGTAGGACAAAAGTCGTGAATTGTATAATAGATAGAGTACCAAAGTTATGTGCAATGGTTACTCATTTTTCTATCTATTTCCCAACACGTTATCAACACCGAAGCTCTCATCTCTTTGACCTTTTCTCCTGTATCCCCTCAAATTAACCTCCTAAGCGCGAAGGAATCTGCTGTCGCGGCGATCCGTTTCGGCTTGCGGCGAACCGTTTCGGCTATCTTTTAGGCGTATCGGGAGCGGGGATTTCGATCTACGGATTTTTATTACGAGCATCCCTATATCTTTGATCTAAAGGTAAAATTTTTCGATCCCGCAAATAATTAAGTATTTATAGTAATAGGGTTACATAATGGGTGGATACCCACTAACGGGTTGGGCCTCCAAAGCCCGTTTATAACAAAAATATATAATTTGCTATGATTTTACACATCTTTTCTTTAGGCTTGTATAAATCTGCAATATTCAAATTAGAATTCATTTAAAAGAAAAGAAAACCCCCCTTTGATACGACTATTTTGATCGGACCCGGAGGAACCAAGTCAATTACGACCAGTCAACCGGCCTACTACGGCCTTGGGCTCCGGCCCAAGGATCTCACGGGCGGGTCGTGATTCTCCACCCAATGCGAAGGCCCCAACGGTTGCCCACTTTCATAGTGGATGAAATGATGGCCCGACTTAATGGCCATCACTCTAGCCATCATGGCTCGCCAAACATGGCAACCACCTTCATGGCAATAACTTGCCAATCATGGCCGACTTCATAGCCATCACCCGCCAATTATGGCGGCCGCTTTCAATGCCATCACTCCGCCTTCATGGCATTCATCTCTCCATAAAAGCATGGCAATTATTGGGGTCAACATTCCCCATTAGCACGACATCATCAATAGCGACCATGATGTCTCATCATGGCCCATTACTAGGGGGACTCCCCTATATGAAGAGGGCGCCAGCATCATAACAAGGGGCCGGATCATGGCGATATACAACGGAGGTATCCCATACCCACTCTTTCACCGTCTTCCACTTAACATATTTCTCCTCCATAGCTCGGACCGAGGATCGGCGCTTGGTCTCTCTGTGAACCAAGTCCGATCCCACCGAGCATCTATAAGACCAGATCTGACTTTGGCATCGGAGGGGAAACGGTCGGAACCAAGGTCCAACCCCCCCCCCCCCCCCGACGAGCTCTCTTGTCTATTCAGGTCCAGGAGATCTTGCAGAGCCGAAGCTCCCCCTTAGCGCCATCACAGCCGGAGCCGAGCGCCCTCGTCCCTGAGCCCGTTCGTCTCCACCACCAAGAGGATGTCGCTCTGTCGAGGCTACCATTCGCCGAGCCGACGCGGAGGATCTGCGCATCCCTCACCGAGCGACTCCGCCTTCGACCGATCCCGGAGGTTGTCGTCCCGCCGAGGCTACCCCTCGGTGCACCAAAGAATGGATCCGCGTCCTTCCAGCTCAAGCGAACATGCCATCGATCGATCCCAAGGGTCGTCTCCGTCTCACGCGACAGCCACGACAACACGGGGGTCCCGCGTGTCCCCCTTTCGACCGCGTTGACCCCACACCCTCTATACTATCAACATGTTGTGCGAAAAATCGCCCAAACATTTGGCGCCGTCTATGGGAACCAAACACCACGACCTCAAGCTTAAAAGCCCTGTGCTCTACAACTGAGAGGATAATCACCAATTTGTTGGTCAAAATCTGTGAGATTATACAATTATATGTTAATTTTCCAATATCACTCTCTAACCCTTTCATTTTCATGCTTAATGAAAATCTCCGTCCACCATTGTTTCCATTTTGCAATGTGTATGGAATCGCGTCAAAATCTTCTGGATCGCCTTCCGAGATGGGATCTCGGATGGAATCAACGGCGACACGACCAAGATCCGCCTGATCAAAGTTTTAACGACCCAATGGATGATGTGACTACATCAAGGGCGACGTCCGAGATGAGATGCATTTGGAGCCAGACCGGCCGAAGCATCTCAGTGATACATCTCAGGGCTCCTCTGACCCAGCCACCATTGGAGCAGAGCTCAACAGATGCCCGATCATCAGTAAAGCAACCCCCTCGTCTGACCAAGCTCGTTGTCGACCCCAAATGCGTCGATCGTAGAGATCCTCTCCGAGCAACCCCGACGAGTGACTTGAGACTAGAATCGAATCCTGGAGATCCCCTCGACAGGGCTACATGGTGTTCCAGGATACCACAAACCGAACATCCAAACAACAACATCGAACGAGTCGTCATCCACCTCGTCGGAGCTTGTGCGAAGCCTGTGAAGGTCGGTATGAGCAGGTCAGGGACTCATCGCTTCATCCTGACTTGATCGAAGCATGTTTGAGCACGATGAAAATACCCGAGACTCATACAAGCTTTGTCGGACCTCCCCAAGCTCAATTTAGGCTCAGAAGCGTCTATTCGGGCTCAATTTCAAGCACCAAGGCTCGGCATCTTCTCCGCCTCCCTTCGTCTTCTCTGCCTTCTTCCGTCGACCCAACCTTCGACTTTCCTCTGGATCGATGACGAGTCTCGACGAAGATGTCAACCGACGACCCTCTTCTGGGTCGATGACGACTTAACCGATGACCCAGATCCGAGCTCCGTCTACGATCGATCGAAGCCGGGTGATCACCGACGACATTGATCAAAGCTCCACCAAACTCGATCGAGGCTGGGTGAGCATCGATGATGAAGATCCTAGAGTCATCTAGCTCGGTTGAGGCTGGGCAAATGACGACGACCTCCAAGTCAATCGATCGGAGATCCCTTCGACCCGAGCTGTGGAATGCGCATCAACCATCTTCGATTCCACATGCGGAGGGTGCCTCGATCCCGCTCCAGCATCCCAAAATGAACATCAACGTTCAACACCGGTGATTGAGCTTCGTCGAAGCTCTATTGAAGTCTCCATCCCAGCTCTGTCAACCTGAGAGGGAGATCACACCCGACCTCAGCAATCGAACCTCATCAAGACTCGTTCTTGACCTTGGCATTCTGAGGCGATAACTTCATTGGAGCTCTCCGATCCGACCCTCCCCTCTTCAAGGCTTGCTGGACCAATCCTCCTCCAGGTCGATCAGAGTTTCAACAAGTTTCCATCTCATTCACTGGAGATCGGAGAAGAAGGACGAAGACATGATTTCGTTGGACAGGTTGTAGATCTCATCTTATTATCTGAACCCAGAGACCCAATGAAACTCCCAGGCGTCAGGATCAAGATCGCCAACCACCGATCGATCGGAATCAGGATCCCGAAGCAGTAACCGGATGATCCACCTAAGAGGCGTCGACTCGTCGACCGAGCACAATGATCATCAGGCCGGAAGCACAGGTTGTCATGTGAGGTCCAAAATCATCTTAGGTCAAGTCTCGGCGGACCAGACTTGGTCATGTCTTGACCTAAGGAACTCAAGATGATGGGGCAAGGATCAACTCCGATCAAACTCTTTCAGCCCACGAGCAAGCTGCCTTTCCATGCCACGGCCGCCATCTCCAGAGAAAATCTCGACGTCGCCTCGGCCAATAATAAGTCCTCAAGCGTGTGGCGAATCCCCGAGGCGATACTAATCATAGGCTGGCGGCGACCATGGCTTCTGCTCTCACCCTAGCATCAACCACCTCCAGCGGCGCAAACCTCGCCTACCGCTGACCTATGCGGCCCTGAGCACCAGGACTCCGCGCAGATGATCGCCCTGCCACCATGCCAAGACCACCGACTTCAGCATCTCGCAGATCCCTGACCGGACCTGTAAAACTAGTCGGGGAGGTCTGACGTCTGCCACTGTTCGAGGCCGAAGGGATCACGTCGAACCGACAACCATGTTGGGCGACCGAGCATCCGAACAACTTCTTACCAAGCATCCAAGGTGCCCCCCCCCCCTGTCGGGTTGCTTAATGCCGAGCCGAGGAGCATCCCTGACGTGCGTGTATATTTCATATGTTCATGCACATTTTTTTGTGTTTTTCCTTTATTTTCCGCCGTCTTGTATCCATTTCTCGTATTTTCTCGTTTTCTTTCACTTTTCTTTGTTTCTCTGTGTTTGCAGGAGATTGTCCGCATAGGGGACTTATAACGATGATATCACAAGTCCCCGGAGCAACGGGAGGAGTCACGCGTGACCCAAGGGGTCAAACGACGATGATAGCATCATTCAGCCCCTCACCCGATCGGTTGGACAAAGTCAACCGATCGGGTGATGCACGCGTGCACCACCCGGTCTCAGCTGGAGCTCACATGGAGTCACCCGACCGGTTCTCAGGCCGGTTCAAAGGGGGCCAAGTCTCTGTCTTTTCGGGCTAATTGCCAACCGATCGGGTGACACTCACCCGATCGGTTCACCTGTAGCCGATTCGTAGGAGCCAAGACACGGAGATCCAACCGGCCTCCTCACCCGACTTCACCAAGATCCAACCAGTCTCCTACAGAAGTCAACCGACCGGTTCATCTGACCGGTGAAACTCCGCAGTTCTCTGTTGAATATTTGTAACAGATCACCCGATCGGTTGACTTGTCAACCGATCGGGTGATACCAATTTCTATATATATGACCCCTAGGTCATTGAGAAACGGGAGCTGTTAGTTTTTTACTGTTTTCTCCATTTTGTGACGGCTGTAATTATTCGTTTATTGTAAGTTTTTAGATCTTTCTCATACTTTAGTATAGTCTTAATTGCTCTATTACTACTGCTTTCCTATTGTCAGATCATGTTCTCTACCGTCGATTTTTGTTTAGATCGCTTTTCCCTAAATATGTGTGAGTAGATCCCAAATCTGGGACTCCGGTGGAAACCCCGTCGTGGGCTCTCCCCGATGCGTCCGTAGGACTAGGTAGTCGTTAGGGATCGGGGATCTATAGGTTACACAGGGCATTTCATTGTCATTGGCGGGAAAAAGACCGCATTTGACCGTCGGGCCAAGGGGAAATAAACTTGGCGGTTGACTCCCTAGCCATAGCTCACGCCTTTAGCGTAGACATCGAATCCTAGCGCGTGGGAACGACAGGACTAGATGTCGGGAGTTATCGTTGCGAGCTTAGTGCTCCCGGAGTCGGTCAGTGTTAATGTACATGGGAATGCCCACTGACCGAACCCACCGGCGCAAAACGGGGGCGCGTCAAGCTTTATGGCGCCGTTGCCGGGGAGGCAACGTGTTTGTTCATTTTTTGGAGCTTTCGAACCCTAGAGTCTAGCTCACGTCCCTACATTACGATAATTTTCACATTCTTCCTTTTCACTTTATTTTCTTATTTTCATTTTTTATTTTTTGATTTAATTCTTTCTATCATTTATCTGTTTCCCATTTTTTGCTTCACGGTGTGCTTTGCTTTTGATGCGCAGGTCTTCGAGGAGTCTTGACGACTTGATTCCTCTTGACCCGGAAATTAACGCCATCCTAAGGCGTTTGGCAGCAGAGAAGCGTAGAAGAGAACAGCTTGCAGACATAGGGGAGAACACCCCACCTTACACGTCCCTGCTGGAGTACTCGATGACGTCCATCGAGTCCACCTCCGCCATTCGTCATCCTGCTATTACGGCGCAGATCTTTGAGCTTAAGCCGTCCCTGGTGACGTGGATACATCAGGATCAATTCTCGGGGGCACCCATGGAGAGCCCCATAGAACATTTGGACTCTTTTTTGGAGAAATGTGACACCTTTCGGATAAACAGTGTCACAACTGAGGCGATCCGTCTGAAGCTGTTTCCCTTCTCGTTGCGAGACAAAGCCAAGCTATGGCTTAGGGGGAAGGACCCCAACATTTTCAATACCTGGGAGAAGCTCTCTAACGCTTTTCTGACAAAGTTCTTTCCTTCGGAGAAGACCATGAAGTTGAGGAGTGAGATCTCCTCCTTCTCCCAGGCCAGCCACGAGTCCTTGCATGAAGCTTGGACGAGATACAAGGAGATGCAGAGAAGATGCCCTCACCATGAGCTTCCGAAGTGGCAGATTATTAATCTGTTCTACAATGGACTGAGGGATGACTTAAAGTCTTCTATGGACGCCGCGGCTGGGGGTTCCTTCATGTCGAGGAGCGAAGAAGATGCCGGACATATTCTGGAAAATATGGCATCAAATAACGAGCGGTGGTGTGACGAGAGAGCCACACCTAGATCTGGGGGTATACACAAGGTCGAGGACATCGACAAACTTTCAAGCAAGTTCGACTTGCTTTCGACCCAGATCTCCGCACTGATGGTAGGAGCCGGTGCGCCGGTGCGCAACATATCGCTGCGGTGGAAGCCGAAGTCCCTAGAGACTTCGACGGTGGTGAAATTTCGCCACCGTTGGATGAAGCAAGCACACTATTTTACAATCCTACAGGAAATGCGACGTACCCTCCACGGACTAACTCCAACCCGGCCTACTCTCCAAATAACCGGAATCATCCGAACCTCATTTACCGGGCACCATTTCAGCCTCCACCGCCTCAGTAGCCGCAGCAACAGATATATCAGCCGGCTAGGCCTTAGCAGCAGCACTTTCAGCCGCAGTAATATCAGCAGCAGTATCAGCAGTATGCTCCCAGGAATCAGCAATAAATCCAGCAGCAGCAGCAATTTGGCCAACAGAGGGCCATCTCTCCGGTTGAGTCCCTATTGACTCAATACATAAGCAACCAAGAGAAAATTAATCAGAAGCTGTAGATGGGACACCGGGCCCTCATGGACCAAGTGACCCAGCTAGGGGTACAAGTGGCGAACCTTTCAAGATCGCAGCACCTATTGCCGCCGCAACCGGAGGTGAACATGAGGGGAGCAAATCTGACCTTGGCGATCGTGCAAGAGCACGAGCACGCGAATGTGTCCGCTATCGTCTTGAGGAGCGGAACATGAATCCCCACTAGGGAGCCGCCAAGGGAGCCGGAAGCACCGTTGGTCGAAGAGCGGCCAATTGGAAAATTAAATGATGACGGTGCTGTAATGCCCTACAAGCTACTGCACAAGTACTAGAGGGGGGGTGAATAGTACTTTAAAAATAACAAGGAGTATAATTCCTAATTATAGTGCAAACAACTACCAAATCAATTTGCGGAAGCTTAAATTGAAGACAACAACAAAATTAACAATGCAAACAAGAGATATTACTGGGTTCAGATCCACCCAAGTCTCCCCGACTTGTTCCTGGTGATCCTACGTCCCAACCACCCGGATCCCCTCCGGATACTTGAGTTAGAAACCCTAACTCAAGATTTCCACTATGAAATACTTGTGAAAAACCTCCACAAGTCAAATTATACAAAATGTAATTTGTGACTCCCACAACCCGGGATCACAACCACACTCTCACAACCGAGAGTGAAACTTACAATTCAAATATGAAATGAAATAAGAAAACTTCTTACCGACAAAATACATATGCCTTGAGTAATGCTTACGAATTAGGGCAAGGATGATTTTGAGGAAGAAGAAGTGGCACCAAACCCTAGCTCCAAGATGTAGATCAGCGATGGAGAGCTATGGGGATGTTGGTGACCTAGAATCAAGCACTTGGCTTGGAAGGCTTCACACTCAATGAATCTCTCTTTGGAAGTAAGAGTGAGGAGAGATTATTGAATGGAATGAATGAGCTTTGAATGAGCTTGGAATGATTTCTCTTGATCTCTAAACTTGCAATAATATCAGCCTTAAGTGCAATGAATGCAGCTCATCAAGTATATATAGGATAGAGGAGAGAGAGAGAGAAAAACGTTTCAATTAAAGCTCCAACGGCTCTTTTCTGAACCCAACTAGTCGGTCAAAGAACAACCACCGACCGACTAGTTCATCAACTAGTCGGTCGGTCAATTAACGTATACCGACTAATGAGTGAACAGAGAAAAGATCAAAGCACAGACAAAAGGAACTAGTCGGTCCAAGAAGAGTAGCTGACCGACTAGTTTCACAACTAGTCGGTCGGTTACTCAACTGAGACCGACTAACAGATAAAACTGAAGTCTGAGCTAAAATAGACTTAGTCGGTCCAAGAACAAATGTTGACCGACTAATTCACCAACTAGTCGGTCGCCAAATGAGCATAGACCGACTAACGATAAACAGTAAGTTAGGTGAAAAATTGGCATGTACAGTAAAAGTAAACTAGTCGGTCCAAGAAGGAAAGTTGACCGACTAGTTCATCAACTAGTCGGTCGATCAATGAACACAGACCGACTAATGATAAACAGTAGCTTAGGCTCAAATGTGCATGTACAGGGAAAGCTCAACTAGTCGGTCACAGAAGCATCACTGACCGACTAGTTCACAAACTAGTCGGTCGGTGAGTCAACTTAGACCGACTAACTGTAAACAGTAAAGAGCTTAGAATTAACTGACTGAAACTAGTCGGTCCAAGAAGCTTTGACGACCGACTAGATCACCATCTAGTCGGTCAGTTCTTCTTCTTGAACCAACTAACATGCACAAGAAGTCGCGAATCGAAGCGTGAAGCTTCGAGAAGGATTGTATGGACTTCTACTAAGATCCTAAAGCTAAGATATGAGCGTTATGAAGATTTAAACCGTAAGACCTACTCAAGGCTTAACATTCTACGAAAGAAGCTTAAAGAATATAAATAAAACTTGACGATACCGTCTTCAATAGCTTCAATCGAATCTTCATGACTTCTAAATTGGTCCAAAATCTTCAACGAAGCTTTAGGCATACGATCACGTGCTTTGAGAAGTCTTGAGACATCGTAATTGATATTCAAATGAATTTGGCGATGATCTCCATAACTGCGCTTACAAAGTGTTAGTTCACGTTATATTTATGTTTGTTCATCATCCAAAACCAAATCCGGGAGTCCAATATCCAACAGGTGCTTCGTCGTCAAAACCAATGACTCCGGAGGGAGTCTCTGAAGAGGAGAAGAAGAAGCACGAGGAAGGAAGCCTGAAAATGTTCAAACCCGTTGTGCCTTTTCCGCAACGGTTAGCCCAGGCCAAGATCGATGAGAAGTATGGCAAGTTCTTTGCCATGGTCAAGGATCTGAGCTTGCAAATCCCCTTCCTTGAAGCCATCGTGTAACGGCCTGTTTTCTTCAACACAACTATTTGCGTGTTTAACCTATTTCCAAATTTTTTTGAACTATTTTATAATGGTTTGTTAGGAGTTTTAACTGATTTAAAAAAATCTTATAAAAATATTTTGAAGTACCAGACTAGTAATAGAGTATTTTGGTAAGATCGGATTCCATCAAATACCTCCAAAAGATCTGATAAAAAATTCGTTTTCAGATATTGCAGTTTTGGGTCAATGAATTTATTTTCTATTCAAACGTCTTCAAAACGTTTTCAAACTTCTGCAGTAGCATCCTATGATCATTTGGGGCTTCCCACATTAATTTCGTAATTTTCTGATATCATTTCAATAGAGAACCCGTAAACCCGCTTTCTAAACGTTTTGGCCAAAAACTAGTATCCCCGTAGCTCAGACCCTGAAACGGTCTTCGTATTCGCGATCCTCGCGACGATACGATCCCGTGGGTATGTTTTCGTAATTTTTCGGACACGTTAAATAGTAGGGGCATTTTCGTAATTTCGTTTTTACTAATGACCTTATTACCCCTAATTAACTGTTAACCTTAACTGTATCTACCCCAATCTCCCTAACCTACCCGTTCTCAACAACTCTCCCCACCCACTCTCTCAGCTAACATCCCCAGCTAACCCCCTCTCTCTCACAGCTAATTTCTCTAACCTATATGTATCTATCCCTTGTTCGTTTTCAACCCAGGAGCTCACAGTATCCCTCTCTCCTTCGTTCTCCTTCCCCCAAGCCCGAACGGAACTCTCACACCCTCTCCCTCGTTTCTCTCTCTCCCGCTCTCCCTCACTTCTTTCTCTCTCTCTCCGTCTCCACGCCACGGCGAAGCACCACCACGATCGCCTGACCTCCGCCCGTACACGTCGCCTCCGAACTCCGGCGACAGCGTGAGGCACCTCTCCGCTTGCAGCCACCCACGTCCACCTCCGTCGCCCCTCGGGAGCCGCCCACGGTGCCGCCGTGAACACCCTCACACCGAAGCCGCTCGCCGTCCTCCTCCGACGCTTCGAAGCCCACCCCCGATCGCCGTTCACCTCGCTGCAGCCCCTAGCTCCGACGTCGCCCGCCCTCCTCCGTCGTCCTCGCCTCCCACCGCCGTAAGCCGCTGCTCCGACGACATCGCCTCCGCCTCTCGCCATGCTCCTCCGCCACCAGAGCTCTTCGCCGTCGGCGAACGGCCCTCCCCCTCAGCCATGCACGCTCGAACACGAAGAGAAACGGTGGGTGCGTAAGAATTTTCTAAGGGCAAACTTGTAAATACGCGGTTAAAATGTATTTTCGTATTTTTAATTAATAAATAAATGAGTTTATTGGTTTTAAATCCATAAGTAATTATATAGGACCCAGAAAAATGTGAGACTAGCTCCAGAAAATCAAAAATGACATTCTGGACCCAATGGCGCTAGTTTCATCTCAATCCGACACTTAGTTTTTCCAGAATTAATTTTTAAGCCTATAAGTTAAATCCGTTATTTTCATTTAAAAATCAGTATCTTCTTATTTTAACGTAAACTAATACTTGATAAAAATATATGTTATATAACTCTCCGAGACGGTCGTTTTGACACCTCACTTGCAACATTCCGATGTAGATTGCATCCGGAATAAATTGTGGAATAAATACGTTACTAATTGGAAAATGGGGTTTAAATTGTTTTTGAGCTTTTAAAAATTCTAAAAATTACAATTAGCTTCAGAAAAATATTCCCTCTTGCAGTAAAACTATTTTTATCATATATAGTCTATATAAAAATTTAGAACGCTTTTCGACAACGTTTCAGTCAGTTATAAAAATCAAAACGATCGAATTATCTAAATAGAAATGTAGCATTCCTTAACCAAGAATTTTTGTGATTTCAGGTACCAATCTTCGTGCACCAGCTTCTCTAGCTCAAACCTCGTCTTGCCACGATGAGCTCGAATATAGTAAGTCACGACATATTCTAACTTTAGAAAACTAGACTTCTGTGCTTGTATGAACTTGTGACACTTCACCACTTATAGCCTCGAACGGCTATTTGACTTGAACCAAACTAGAGAACTAAAATGACAGTAATCTACCAAAGATTACTTTGCCAACTTTCAACTTTGGTGGTTGTAACACACAACTACCAACTTGGGTAAATTGTGTGCTAGCCACACTACCACGTGCTCAAAGCACGGAAGTAACAGCTTTTGGTGTTGGACTTGTCTTTATCCTACTTGCTGGTTTTCAATGAGGAAGTCAACCAGTTGACCTGGTGTGACTAACATGTGGAACATCCTGTGGAACAATCTTGTGAAGAACTTGTACTTGACACGTCACCTGGGTTTCGGGGTAACTCACAGTTGCGAGAGTACGGGAGTGACTAGAGTTCGATCTACATGTCAAGCTGCCTGTGTTTCGGCCTCCTATCTAGCTGCCTGTGTTTCGGCAAACCATCCTGCTGTCTGGGTACCGGCATTCTTCTGGGTAGCACCCAGGCAAGAGACGAACTGAACGGTCACATATTATACTCTCCGACTTGAGGCACGTAGTTCTAGAGTAACTTGCACAGTTACTTTCTTTACAGTACATGCACTTTACTTTCCTTGCCAGTACAGTCACCGCACTTTACTTGCCGTACTTTTACCTTCTACACTTGTACAGACACTGCACCGTACTTTACTTTCACTTTGGTCTGCTTTGTCATACTTGTACAGTACCTCTCTTTCTTTATTTAGAATTGTTGTGACTTACCTACGGTTCCATCTCCGTGGCACCGCAGACGACGTACGTATGGAGGCAGATGCTCTTGAGTTAATAGCGCCAGACTGTTGGATATTGGACTCCCCGGATTTGGTTTTGGATGATGAACAAACATAAATATAACGTGAACTAACACTTTGTGAGTGCAGTTATGGAGATCGTCGCCAAATTCATATGAATATCAATTACGACGTCTCAAGACTTCTCAAAGCACGTGATCGTACGTCTAAAGCTTCGTTGAAGCTTATGGACCTATTTGGAAGTCATGAAGATTCGATTGAAGCTATAGAAGACGGTATCGTCAAGTTTTATTTGTAGTCTTTAAGCTTCTTTCGTAGAATGTTAAGCCTTGAGTAGGTCTTACGTTTTAATTCTTCATAACGCTCATATCTTAGCTCTAGGATCTTAGTAGAAGTCCATACAATCCTTCCCGAAGCATCGCGCTTCGATTCGCGACTTCTTGTGCATGTTAGTTGGTTCAAGAAGAAGAACTGACCGACTAGATAGTGATCTAGTCGGTCGACAAAGCTTCTTGGACCGACTAGTTCTTCTCAGTTAATTCATAGCTCTTTACTGTTTACAGTTAGTCGGTCTAAGTTGACTCACCGACCGACTAGTTTGTGAACTAGTCGGTCAGTGATGCTTCTGTGACCGACTAGTTGAGCTTTCCCTGTACATGCACATTTGAACCTAAGCTACTGTTTATCATTAGTCGGTCTGTGTTCATTGATCGACCGACTAGTTGATGAACTAGTCGGTCAACTTTCCTTCTTAGACCGACTAGTTTAGTTTACTGTACATGCCAAATTTTTCACCATACTTACTGTTTATCATTGCTCGGTCTAAGCTCATTTGGCGACCGACTAGTTGGTGAATTAGTCGGTCAACATTTGTTCTTGGACCGACTAAGTCTATTTTAGCTCAGACTTCAGTTTTATCTGTTAGTCGGTCTCAGTTGAGTAACCGACCGACTAGTTGTGAAACTAGTCGGTCAGCTACTCTTCTTGGACCGAGTAGTTCCTTATGTGTGTACTTTGATCTTTTCTCAGTTTATCCATTAGTCGGTTTAAGTTAATTGACCGACCGACTAGTTGATGAACTAGTCGGTCGGTGGTTGTTCTTTGACCGACTAGTTGGGTTCAGAAAAGAGCCGTTGGAGCATTTAATGACTCGAATTTCTTTCTCTCTCTCCTCTATCCTATATATACTTGATGGGCTGCATTCATTGCTGCCAAGGCTGATATTATTGCAAGTTTAGAGATCAAGAGAATTCATTCCAAGCTCATTCAAAGCTCATTCTTTCCATTCAATAATCTCTCCTAACTCTTACTTCCAAAGAGAGATTCATTGAGTGTGAAGCCTTCCAAGCCAAGTGCTTGATTCTAGGTCACCAACATCCCCAAAGCTCTCCACCGCTGATCTACATCTTGGAGCTAGGGTTTGGTGCCACTTCTTCCTCAACATCATCCTTGCCCTATATCGTAAGCAATACGTAAGGCATAGGTATTTTGTTCGGTAAGAAGTATTTCTTATTTCATTTCATATTTGATTTGTAAGTTTCACTCTCGGTTGTGAGAGTGTGGTTGTGATCCCGGGTTGTGGGAGTCACAAATTAAATTTTGTATGATTTGACTTGTGGAGGATTTTCACAAGTATTTCATAGTGGAAATCTTGAGTTAGGGTTTCTAACTCAAGTATCCGGAGGGGATCCGGGTGGTTGGGACGTAGGATCACCGGGAACAAGTCGGGGAGACTTGGGTGGATCCGAACCCAGTAACATCTCTTGTTAGCATTGTTAATTTTGTTGTTGTCTTCAATTTAAGCTTCCGCAAATTGATTTGGTAGTTGTTTGCATTATAATTAGGAATTATACTCCTTGTTATTTTTAAAGTACTATTCACCCCCCTCTAGTACTTGTGCAGTAGCTTGTAGGGCATTACATTTGGTATCAGAGCCAGATACTTAGCTATGCCTGCCAACGACAACAAGACCGTGCGTCCACCTTCCGACTATGGCACCTTCAGGAACCGTGAAGGAGCGTCTTCGGTGATGGAAGGACATTCTTCTACGAGGCCTCCATTCTTCAACGGTACCAACTACGGGTACTGAAAATGCCGGATGGAAACCTTCCTCCGGAGTGCATCTCTATGGAGGACCACGATGAAGGAATACGTCGAGCTCGAAGAAGAAGACTTTGAGAAATGGACAACCGCGGAGGTCGCCGCGGAGGTAAGCAATGCCAAGGCAATGAACGCCTTGCAATGCGCATTGGAGCCCGAGGACTTCAATAAGATATGCACATGTAAGAGTGCATATCAAATTTGGAACTCCCTCCTCATTCTACATGAAGGCACGAGTAGGGTAAGAGACTCCAAACTCGTAGTTGTAAACAAAGATTACGAAATGTTTCATATGCAACAGGGCGAGAAGATGAAGGAGTATTACGCTCGCTTCGTCGACATCATAAACGAGTTGGAGGCTCTCGGCAAATCCTACACCCAAAAGGAGAAGTGTTCGAAGCTTATCGAAGGACTTCCTTCTTCTTGGGAAAAGCGTACCTTCGCCATCGAGGAAGGTAATGATATGAATAAGTACACCGTAGTTCAACTAATGGGTACTTTAATGTCATACGAGGTACGCAAGGATAGCAAGCTAAAATTGCAGGAAAAGATGAAGTCCTATCTAAAGCAAGACGAGCCAAAGAAGAAGGCCATTGCTTTCAAGGCCGCTCCATCCACATCCACATCAACCGATGATGAAGACTCGGAAAACGAGTTGGACTTGGAGTCCATGGCTCTCATGGCCAAGAAGTTCAACCGTTTCTTCCGAAAAGGTAACTATAAGAACAAAGCTAAATTTGGTTCTTCTAACGCATCTTCCTCTCCTTTGTGTTTCAAGTGCAATAAGCCAGGACACATGAAAGCGGAGTGCCCTCTCAACAAGCAAAAGGAGAAGTGGAAGGCGCCAAAATTCGATAAGTCCAAGAAGTACAAGAAAGGAAACAAGAAGGGACTTATCGGAGCAACATTCACCGACTCCGAGGATTCTTCAAGCGGAGAGTCGGACGATGAGCAAGTGGAGCAAGCGCACATGTGCTTCATGACAAGAGAGGAGCATGATCAGGGATCTTCCTCCTCCGATGATAGCGACAACGAGGGCGATGAGGTAACTATGGATGGTCTTAGGAATGCTAACTCTCAACTATGGTCCAAATACACTAAATTAGTAAATAGATATACTAAAGTAAAAGATGACCTAGCTAGCATTCAAACCTCGCCTAAGACTATCATCACCAACAACGACACCGTTGTTGAAGAGTTAAGAAATGAGATTGTTAATCTCAAATCGAAACTTGAACATGTTAGCATTGAGGATACGGAAGAACATAGGATAGAGGATTTGACTTCTCAAAACACGACTTTGAGTATTGAGAATGAGAATCTTAAATCTCGTGTTTATGTGCTCACATCGCAAGTATCCAACTTGGATACTTCTATACGTTCTCTCAAAGAGAAATATGAGAACACATTAGGCCGAATTAATAAATTCAATAAGGGTAAGGACCATTTGGATAAAATCCTAAGTGACTTACTTCCGGCCAATCACCACATTGGTTTGGGGTATACGATGGGATGTTCATCCAAATCGGCCACTACTTTTGTTAGGCCAACTTCCGGTGACTCTACGAGTGGTAGCAAACACTCTATTGGTAGTTCATCTACTAATGGTGCTTCCACCTCGTCCACACCCTCTTTCGGAAAGAAACCCACTTTGGGTGGACCTCCAAAGAAGGGGCATGCTTATATGTACACCAATATCATGCCACGTAGGAACATACGTCCTACTCCACCGGCTCACACATATGATGATTTTTATGCAACACATTCTCGGGCACGTGCACACCATGTGAGACACCCTCACGCACGTGTTTCCTCACAAGCATATGTTCACCCACCTCATCATATGAATAATTCTCGCCGTGCACCATTCCATCATGTTCCTTATGCCTATCCACAACATGCATCACGTAGAAATCAACGTCGCATGCATGCACCCAATAGGATGAGGGCTCCCAAGATTTTCACTATTTGGAGCCCAAAGGACACAAGCATGGATGAAAAACAAGTGTATATGAAGGCTTATTTTTCGGATGTTGTGCATAGTAGAAATTATGTGGGGAAGTCTAAGTCCAATTGGACTTGGCTTCCAAAGGTCTAATCTTTTGGACCCAATGACCTTGGGTACCATGATATGAAATTCTCTATCTTTATGTACTCAAGGAAAAGAAAAAGAAAAGGAGCAACAAATTTAAATTTAGCTCCAAGGGGAATTTGATACTCGATAGCGGGTGTTCAAAACACATGACGTGTGACGCTAGTTTGCTCTCCGGAGTGGTTCCCATCGCAAATGGAAACCGCGTCGTATTTGGAGGCAACGAGAGCGGAACCATCATAGGTGTTGGTAAAGTGGGTAACCCATCTAAACCCTTAATTAGTGATGTTTATCTTGTTAATGGCTTAAATCATAATCTTATTTCAATAAGCCAACTTTGTGACAAAGGTTACAAAGTTAGCTTTGCGAAAGGATCGTGTCATATTTTAAGAAAAGATAATGATAAATTATTATTTTTCGGCACTCGTCATAAAGATATTTATATTTTGGATCTTTCTAAGTCTTATGAATAATGTCTCGTTGCCAACACAAGTGAACAACACTTATGGCATCGACACTTTGGACATGTGAACTTTGGAACACTTTATAAGCTTTCAAAATTAAATTCCATTAAAGGTTTTCCGAAGCTCGTTTTTGAAAAGAAAAGTTTTTGTGATTGTTGTCAACATGGCAAGCTTCCTAAATCTTCGTTTAAACCTAAGAAAAGCATTTCTACTAAACGGCCACTAGAGCTATTACATCTAGACTTATTTGGGCCAACTAGAGTTGCTTCCTTAGGAAATGCAAGATATGGACTTGTCATCGTAGATGATTATTCGAGATTTACATGGTTATTTTCATTGTGTAATAAAAATGAAGCTTTTTAAAACTTCACAATTTTTGTTAAGAAAGTACAAAATATCTTAGGAACCACCATTGTCACTATTCGTAGTGATCATGGAGGTGAATTTGAGAATGAGTCTTTTGAGACATTTTGTGATGAAGTTGGTATTACACGCACCTTCTCTTTCCCTCGTGCACCTCCTCAAAATGGTGTAGTTGAGAGAAAGAATAGGACGCTAGTGGAGTGTGCTCGCACTATGTTTGATGATAGCCAACTTGGCCATCAATTTTGGGCGGAAGCGGTACACACCGCTTGCTATGTGTTTAATAGAATACTTTTAAGGCCCGGCACTAAACAAACTTGTTATGAATTGTTGTTTGGTAGGTTGCCTCAAGTTAAACATTTTCGTGTTTTTGGTTCGAAATGTTTTATTAAGAACACATATGGTAGTTTGGACAAATTCGATCCAAGATCCGATGAGGGGATTTTTGTTGGATATTCATCGCGTAGCAAAGCCTACCAGATATTCAACAATCGAACCTCAACGATCGAGGATTCGCTTCATGTCTCATTTAATGAAGGATTTGTTCCAACTAGAATTTCAAATGATAATGATTCTATGGATGTTTTATGTGATTCGTTTGATAATTCTAAGTCTAATGATTCCATTGATTCTATTGAGACTAACCCATCTAATGAAGTTGTTGATAATGTTCCTAGTGATCAAGGTATTCCCAAACGGCTTCATACCGTTCATGACCATCCTCATGAGCAAGTCATTGGCAATATCCATGATATTGTCAAGACGAGATCGCAAGTGAACTACTTCGCTCATTGTGCCTTTGCCTCCTCGATAGAGCCAAAGAATGTTAATGAAGCATGCGAAGATAGCGCTGGGATCTTAGCCATGGAGGAGGAACTCATTCAATTCGAGAGGAATGAAGTTTGGGATCTTGTTCCATTGCCATCGAAGAACCACACCGTCATAGGGACAAAGTGGATCTTCAAGAACAAAACCGACGAAAACCAAGTCGTCGTCCGGAACAAAGCTCGGTTAGTTGCTCAAGGCTACCGTCAAGAGGAAGGTATTGATTTCGAAGAATCCTTCGCTCCGGTAGCTAGATTAGAATCAATTAGATTATTATTGTCTTTTGCATGCCATAAGGATTTTAAATTATTTCAAATGAATGTTAAAAGTGCATTTTTAAACGGAGATGTCGTTGAGGAAGTTTACGTTTCTCAACCTCCGGGCTTCATAAATGAAAAATTTCCAAATCATGTTTTTAAACTAAAGAAAGCACTTTACGGTTTGAGACAAGCTCCTCGAGCTTGGTATGATCGCCTAAAGAATTTTCTTTTGGATTTGAATTTTAAAATGGGAAAAGCCGATTCTACACTTTTTGTTAAGCATTCGAATAATGATATAATTTTAGTTCAAATTTATGTTGATGATATCATTTTCGGTGCTACTAACTTTGCTCTTTGCGAATAGTTTTCTAATGTTATGAAGAAACAATTTGAGATGAGCCACATGGGTGAGCTCAAATATTTCTTAGGTCACCAAATTCGCCAAATGGACGATGCAATCTTCATCCACCAAACGAAGTATACGGTGGAGTTGCTTAAGCGATTTGGAATGGAGAGTGCCTCGGGGAAAAAGACTCCAATGAGCACGACTACGCATCTTGACAAGGATACGGGCGGTAAGGATGTTGACATTCGTCTATATCGAGGTATGATAGGTAGTTTACTTTATCTTACCGGAAGTAGGCCCGATATTATGTTTGCTGTATGCATATGTGCTCGTTATCAGTCTCAACCTAAGGAGTCTCACTTAGTAGCGGTAAAACGTATTTTCCGTTATCTAAGTTATACACTTGATTTTGGATTACTTTATCCAAAATCTAGCACGTATGAGTTAATCTCATATAGTGATGCCGATTATGCGGGATGCAAATCCGACAGGAAAAGTACTAGTGGCACTTGCCATTTTATAGGAAATTCCCTTGTCTCTTGGTTTTCCAAGAAGCAAAATTCCGTATCACTTTCAACCACCGAGGCGGAATATATTGCCGCCGGTGCCGCATGTGCTCAAGTTCTTTGGATGAGACACACACTTAAAGACTTTGGTATTAATTATGATACTTGCCCTATCATGGTTGACAACCAAAGTGCAATATGTCTTTCCAAGAACCCGGTACACCATTCCCGTTCGAAACACATAGATGTCCGACACCATTTTTTAGATGATCATGTTGCTAAAAAGGACATCATTTTAGTGTACGTTGAAACCCAAAAGCAAATCGCCGATATTTTCACGAAACCCCTAAAGGAGGACTCCTTTGTGCGGTTGCGTCGAGAATTGGGGATTATGGGTGAATCCGAGATATAGGATTCATGTTTCATTCAATAATCTTGCATGCTATTATATTTCGAAATATTTCGTTCCTGCTAGACTTATTGGATTTTTCGGGAATTTATGTGATATTTTGAATTTTTGCTCGAATTCATGTTTTGAATGTCGTATTTAAGATTTCAATGTTTAATGGGGTAGTTTAGATGATTATTGAGAGTATTGCGATATATCGTCCAAGTGTATTGAGGAGAGAACTTGATTATCAACTTTTGGACTCTTTTAGTCGGTTTCAGTTCAACCACCAACCGACTAGATTCTCATCTAGTCGGTTAGTAGAAGAACTTAGACCGAGTAAGTCAAGCTTTTTGAGTTTCCTCTCCATTTTAACTCTTTAGTCGGTTCATGTTCAGTGACCGACCGACTAGATTGAGATCTAGTCGGTCAGTAAATGAACGCAGACCGACTAAATCTTGTCAGTAAATCTTGGATTCAGCCACTGTTTGTAACTAGTCGGTTCAAGCTCATTGACCGACCGACTAGATCGTGATCTAGTCGGTCAGTGCTTGAACTGTGACCGACTAGTTGTGCCAGGGACTGTTTGGTCTTTTGAGCTCTCGACCGACTTAAACCAAGTTTAGTCGGGTTGTTTTCATTCTAATCGATCCAAACCCATTCTCCCTCAGCTCAAAACCCCCGACCCTTCGAATTCCGTTCGTCTTCCGGCCACCTTTCCGACCTCCTCCGCCGTCGCCGGCTGCCGTTCTTCCTCCTAGGGTAACCCTCTCTCCTCCCTCTCCTATCTAGGGTTAGTTTTCCATTCCTAGGGCTAGGGTTAGTTCGGTTTCTAGGGTATCTATGGCTTCTAGGGTTTCATTCTCATTTCGGCTAGGGTTCTTTTATTCGATCTCTTGTGTCGTGTTGTGCTGAGATTCGATGAACATAGAACCAAACCCTACGGATCCCGAGCATCCAACCCCTCCGAAACGCCGTGCCAAGACCACCCAACCTTCGTCGTCTTCGCCTCCTCTCAAGAAGAAGAGGACGACGAACGCCAAGCCTAGAGGTCAACCCAAGCCCAAGCCTAAGCCCAAGACCAAGGATCTTGCCTCTCGTTCTTCTTTCCATACTCCTACCGATTCCGATACGGAGTATAACCCCGAGACAGAGACTCATAGGGAACCCACTCCTCCTACCCATCCTGAGTCTAGCACCCACCCTCGTACGTCTACCCGTAAGCCTAAGGGAAAGGCTCCGATGCCGGTGGGCGGTGTCGATATTTCGTTGTGTCGCGACGACCCGTTGTGTCTCACGGCGTACAACCGTATCGAACATTGCCCGATGCTTCTGGAGCATTTCATCCAGTTCAGTGACTTCATTGGGTTAGCTGATCTTCTTTCGTCGTCGGGTCTTCTCGATTATCTTCGATATGATCCAAAGGCGAACCCTCACCCGTACCCTCGATTAGTGAAGCTTTTCTATGCGAATAGGATCCGGGGTCAGTACGATCAGACCCACTCTGTTAATACGACTGTTTTGGGGACTCCTATAGTCCTCACGGCAGAAATCTTAGGAGAGATTTTGGGTATCTCTTCGTCTGGCCTCCTCCCCTCTGATATCTCTGTTGACGATATTTCTTCCCTTGATCAGACCGTCCTCTCTGAGATTTTCCACCAGATTCCTCCTGCCATGATTGGCGTGCCATCTAAATCTTTTAAGCCGAATGCTTAGGTCCTAAATCTGATTCTGAAGTCGTGCTTGCTTCCCAAGTACGGCTCCTCATCTCTCCCGTCCCAGCCCTTTCTGAAGCTGATCTATGCCATATTCATGGGGAGCTCGATTATTTGGGCTCGCATTATACTCGATAAGATTGATTCTTTCGAGTGTATTCGTAAGTCCTCTAAATAGGCTCATATCCCATTTCCTTGCTTGTTGACCCTCGTGTTTCGTCACTTCTGTGTCACGTTGCCTCGTGACGATGAGCGTCCCATTGGTCCTCCCCTGAACGTGACTGCCGTCAAGAAATCTCTTGCGGCGCTTCGTCACGTTCAGAGGACGACACCTTCAGCATCTGCCTCTGCCCCTGCCTCTGCCTCTGGTGCTCCCTCTGCCACCCTGGATGACGTCGTACGGTTACTTCGTCGTCACGAGTCTCGCTTGGCTCGTACCGAGGAGGTAGTTTGCCGTATGGCTCATCTGATGGGTGTTGAGCTTCCTCCTTCCGTTTCTGAGGATGAGGAGTTAGATTTGTTGGCTGAGGAGGACGTTGAGGAGCTTTGTCGTGCTTCGACTCGTGCCCCCGATGGCACTTCTGCAGGTACTGCTGCTGCTGGTGCTACCACTTCCGGTGATGCTGTTGCTGCTTCGTCTACTGGTGCCCCCGAGAGCACACCTGTTGCCGCCACTCCTGTGGTGGATACTCTGACTGGTGCTCCCGAGGCCACTACGGTTGCTGCTCCAGAGGTTGCCACTTCTATCGTCGCTCCTGCTGATCTTCCGGACGTTCATGCTGATCCAGTCACCACCTCTGCTCCTGCTGAGCCTGCAGTTGCTTCTGATCCTCCCACTGCCTCTTGAGTTTCTTCGAGGCCTCTCCCGATACTCATTGGATGACATATCTAGTTGTGAGAGATGTTGGGTAGGATAGTGTGGGTGGCTATGTATTTTGGATCTTTTTGATGTCTTTTTGATATTTTTGATGATGTAGTTGGATGTCTTTTGATGATGGTGTATTTTTATTGACACTCCTATATCTGTGATATGATGATGTATTTTTGTGCCCTGATCAGTCGATCGATGTTTTGTATGTCGGTGATGTACTCTGGTTCATATATATATATATATATATATATATATATATATATATATATATATATCGCAGTTGACATTTCATTCTATTGTGCAATTTATACTTTTTATATATATATATATATATATATATATATATATATATATATATATATATATATCGCAGTTGACATTTCATTCTATTGTGCAATTTATACTTTTTATGTCTCTGATGTTTGATTTCGTCGCTCGACGACAATAACTTGGTTTAATAGAAATTTCTTCTATGGAAACATAGAATTGTTTTCCATGCACTAAATTAACCAAGAATGTTGATATTGGAGAGTATATTCCATAACTCAATCCGTAATATTGATTTGAGTTTTGATGATTTCGTTTTACGATTTTCGACTATGGTATCATTGACACGCCTTGATTCTATTCGTATTTTTTTCTCTTTGGTGTCACTTGAACCTTCGTCGTATTCTACGACTCCCGTGCTTTTTATTTGAGGCCATTGTTGTTGTCGTTGTTATCCTCCCGCTCTTTTTGCTTATGCCAAAGGGGGAGAGATATAATAATAACGATGTGCTAAATGAAAATTTAAAGCATTTTTCCAAGAATCTAACTTGATGTGTTAAATTCAGGGGGAGTTAAGATATATAAATGGATTTTCAAATCCGATATTTCAATAACCTACGTTTGGTATTTCAATAATTCAATAATCGATTCTCATTTAATATACTTCACTCGTCTGCTTGATGCGTATTATTTTTGTTTAAATTGGAATTAACGTGTCATCAATGCAGGGGGGTAAGTAAATTTCACTTGAATTATTATTTTTGGCTATTATTTATGTTGGGTTGTCATCACCAAAAAGGGGGAGAATGTTGGATATTGGACTCCCCGGATTTGGTTTTGGATGATGAACAAACATAAATATAACGTGAACTAACACTTTGTGAGCGCAGTTATGGAGATCGTCGCCAAATTCATATGAATATCAATTACGACGTCTCAAGACTTCTCAAAGCACGTGATCGTACGTCTAAAGCTTCGTTGAAGCTTATGGACCTATTTGGAAGTCATGAAGATTCGATTGAAGCTATAGAAGACGGTATCGTCAAGTTTTATTTGTAGTCTTTAAGCTTCTTTCGTAGAATGTTAAGCCTTGAGTAGGTCTTACATTTTAATTCTTCATAACGCTCATATCTTAGCTCTAGGATCTTAGTAGAAGTCCATACAATCCTTCCCGAAGCATCGCGCTTCGATTCGCGACTTTTTGTGCATGTTAGTTGGTTCAAGAAGAAGAACTGACCGACTAGATAGTGGTCTAGTCGGTCGACAAAGCTTCTTGGACCGACTAGTTCTTCTCAGTTAATTCATAGCTCTTTACTGTTTACAGTTAGTCGGTCTAAGTTGACTCACCGACCGACTAGTTTGTGAACTAGTCGGTCAGTGATGCTTCTGTGACCGACTAGTTGAGCTTTCCCTGTACATGCACATTTGAACCTAAACTACTGTTTATCATTAGTCGGTCTGTGTTCATTGATCGACCGACTAGTTGATGAACTAGTCGGTCAACTTTCCTTCTTAGACCGACTAGTTTAGTTTACTGTACATGCCAAATTTTTCACCATACTTACTGTTTATCGTTAGTCGGTCTAAGCTCATTTGGCGACCGACTAGTTGGTGAATTAGTCGGTCAACATTTGTTCTTGGACCGACTAAGTCTATTTTAGCTCAGACTTCAGTTTTATCTGTTAGTCGGTCTCAGTTGAGTAACCGACCGACTAGTTGTGAAACTAGTCGGTCAGCTACGCTTCTTGGACCGACTAGTTTCTTATGTCTGTACTTTGATCTTTTCTCAGTTCATCCATTAGTCGGTTTAAGTTAATTGACCGACCGACTAGTTGATGAACTAGTCGGTCGGTGGTTGTTCTTTGACCGACTAGTTGGGTTCAGAAAAGAGCCGTTGGAGCATTTAATGACTCAAATTTCTTTCTCTCTCTCCTCTATCCTATATATACTTGATGGGCTGCATTCATTGCTGCCAAGGCTGATATTATTGCAAGTTTAGAGATCAAGAGAATTCATTCCAAGCTCATTCAAAGCTCATTCTTTCCGTTCAATAATCTCTCCTAACTCTTACTTCCAAAGAGAGATTCATTGAGTGTGAAGCCTTCCAAGCCAAGTGCTTGATTCTAAGTCACCAACATCCCCAAAGCTCTCCACCGCTGATCTACATCTTGGAGCTAGTGTTTGGTGCCACTTCTTCCTCAAAATCATCCTTTCCCTATTTCGTAAGCAATACTCAAGGCATAGGTATTTTGTTCGGTAAGAAGTATTTCTTATTTCATTTCATATTTGATTTGTAAGTTTCACTCTTGGTTGTGAGACTGTGGTTGTGATTCCGGGTTGTGGGAGTCACAAATTAAATTTTGTATGATTTGACTTGTGGAGGATTTTCACAAGTATTTCATAGTGGAAATCTTGAGTTAGGGTTTCTAACTCAAGTATCCGGAGGGGATCCGGGTGGTTGGGACGTAGGATCACCGGGAACAAGTCGGGGAGACTTGGGTAGATCCGAACCCAGTAACATCTCTTGTTAGCATTGTTAATTTTGTTGTTGTCTTCAATTTAAGCTTCCGCAAATTGATTTGGTAGTTGTTTGCATTATAATTAGGAATTATACTCCTTGTTATTTTTAAAGTACTATTCACCCTCCTCTAGTACTTGTGCAGTAGCTTGTAGGGCATTACACAGACTTCGACCATGAGACCGCAGCTTCCGAAGCTATTTTCAGTTGTGTACTTTCTTCTTTCGTGTATATCTGTTGGGACATCTTGGATTGTAATAATGGACACTATTTGGGTATTTTTGTACATCTCTACATCGTGGCTATTTTGATTTCACTGGTTAACTGCAGAACCTGCGCAAATAGCAAATAAGTAACGGGCCCCCGAGAGCGGGTCGTTACACATCGAGACCATCCCCTCCTATGCAAAATTTTTAAAAGATTTGGTGACGAGAGGGTCAAGAAAAGAGAAGGTAGTGCTAACGGCGGAATGCAGCGCTCTCATTCAGAGGGCGAATCCGCCAAAACTCAAAGACCCGGGGAGCTTCTCTATCCCTTGCGCGATCGGGGTGGTAAAGATCCATCGTTCACTCGTCGATCTTGGAGCGAGTGTCAGTTTGATGCCCTTGTCGTTGTATAAGAGGATAGGAATGGGCGATTTGGAGCCCACAGGTATGACCCCACAACTGTTGAATATTGGACTCCCCGGATTTGGTTTTGGATGATGAGCAAACATAAATAATTCATGAACTAACAATTTGTGAGCGCAGTATTGGAGATCGTCGCCAAATTCACGAGAACATTCAAAGCGACATCTCAAGACTTCTCAAAGCTCGTATTTATTGCCTAAAGCTTCGTTGAAGCTCTTGGACCGTTTTAGAAGTCATGAAGAATTAATCGAAGCTCTCGAAGACCGTTCTTTAAGGTTTTATTTATAGTCTTTTAGCTTCGATATATAGAATGTTAAGCCTTGAGTATATCTTACGTTTCTATCTTCATAACGCTCATATCGTAGCTCTAGGATCTTAGTACAAGTTCATTCTAAACTCCTCGAAGCGTCGCGCTTCGATTCGGACTTGTTTGTGCATGTTAGTTGGTACAAGAAGAAGTACTGACCGACTACATGGTGATCTAGTCTGTCAGCAAAGCTTCTTGGACCGACTAGTTTACTTCCTTAATTTCTTGTTCAGTACTGTTTACAGTTAGTCGGTCTACGTTGACTCACCGACCGACTAGTTTGTGAACTAGTCGGTCAGTGATGCTTCTTTGACCGACTAGTTGTGATTTACTGTACATGCCAAATTTCTCCTAAGCTACTGTTTATCGTTTAGTCGGTCTAAGAACGTTTGGTGACCGACTAGTTGATAATCTAGTCGGTCAACTTTTGTTCTTGGACCGACTAAGTCAATTTGTATTCAGACTATTTCATTTTGCCTCTTAGTCGGTCTACGTTCACTGACTGACCGACTAGTTGTGAAACTAGTCGGTCAGAAAGTCTTCTTGGACCGACTAGATTTCTAGGGCTGAATTTCTCTTTCTTCTCAGTTCCTCACTTAGTCGGTCCATGCTGTTTTACTGACCGACTAGTTGATGAACTAGTCGGTCAGTGATTGTTCTTTGACCGACTAGTTGTCTCAGATTTCTATCCGTTGGGAATTGACCTAACTTGTTTTTATGGGACCCTATAAATACGAACCTAGGTCATTTCTCTCTAGGTTAAAGCTGCCATTAAGAGATTCATTGAGATCAAAAGAGATAGCCATTCTCACTCTTTTCTAAAGCTCTCTTCCTCACAAGAAACCCATTCTCTCACTTTCTAGATCTAGAATCCATCTTGAGAGAAGCTTGTTCTTGGTGAGCCCTTCAGGCTCTAGCTTGATTCAAGTCTCCAAATCATTCCTAGGCACCCATTGCTGGTCATTTCCTTGGTGCTAGGTCTTGGTGACTTCATCTTCCTCAAATCCTTCCTTTCACCTATTTGGGTAAGAAAAACTCAAGGTATATGATTTTGTGGTAAGATTGTTTATTTCATTCTAAACTCTTTTATATTGCTTATTGGTTCTCTCGGTTGTGAGAGAAAGTTGTGATCCCGGGTTGTGGGATTCACTATTACCATTGCATGTATGATTTGATCTTGTGAAGGTTTTTCACAAGATATTCATAGTGGAAATCTTGGGTTAGGGTTTCTAACCTAAGTATCCGGAGGGGATCCGGGTGGTTGGGACGTAGGATCATCGGGAACAAGTCGGGGAGACTTGGGTGGATCCGAACCCAGTAACATCGTTTGTTAGCATTGTTAATTTTGTTGTTGTCATTCAATTTAAGCTTCCGCAAATTGATTTGGTAGTTGTTTGCACTATAATTTGGAATTATACTCCTTGTTATTTTTAAAGTACTATTCACCCCCCCTCTAGTACTTGTGCAGTAGCTTGTAGGGCATTACATTTGGTATCAGAGCCAGATACTTAGCTATGTCTGCCAACGACAACAAGACCGTGCGTCCACCTTCTGACTATGGCACCTTCAGGAACCGTGAAGGAGCGTCTTCGGTCATGGAAGGACATTCCTTGACAAGGCCTCCATTCTTCAACGGCGTCAATTATGGATATTGGAAATGCCGGATGGAAACGTTCCTTCGGAGCGCTTCCTTGTGGAGAATTACCATGTCGGAGTACAATGTGCCTACCGAAGAAGATTTCGACAAGTGGACTACCGCGGAGGTCGCCGCGGAGATTGCAAATGCCAAAGCTATGAATGCTTTACAATGCGCATTGGAACCCGAAGATTTTAATAAGATATGCACATGTAAGAGTGCATATTAAATTTGGAATTCGCTCCTCATTTTGCATGAAGGAACGGGTCGGGTAAGAGATTCTAAACTCGTAGTAGTCAATAGAGATTACGAATTGTTTCATATGGAACATGGAGAAAAGATGAAGGAGTATTATGCTCGCTTCGTCGACATAATGAACGAGTTGGAAGCTCTCGGCAAAACATACACCCAAAAGGAGAAGTGTTCGAAGATTATCAAAGGACTTCCTTCTTCTTGGGAGAAACGTACCTTCGCCATCGAGGAAGGTAATGACATGAATAAGTATACCGTAGTTCAATTGATCGGTACTTTGATGTCATACGAAGTACGCAAAGATAGCAAGGTGAAGTTACAAGAAAAGATGAAGTCCTATTTGAACCAAGACGCGCCTAAGAAAAAGGCGATTGCATTCAAGGCGGCTTCATCCACCTCTACTGATGATGAGGACTCTGAAGAAGAAATGGACATGGAATCCATTGCACTTATGGCAAAGAAGTTCAATCGCTTCTTCCGAAAGGGTAACTTCAAACAAAAATCTAAATTTACTTCTACTAACGCCTCTCCACCTTTGTGCTTTAAATGCAATAAGCCAGGACACATCAAAGCGGATTGTCCTCAAAACAAGCAAAAGGAGAAGTGGAAGACGCCGAAGTTCGACAAGTCAAAGAAGTACAAAAAGGGATACAAAAAGGGGCTTGTCGGAGCAACATTCACCGACTCCGAAGATTCCTCAAGCGGAGAGTCGGACGATGAGAAAGTGGAGCAAGCGCACATGTGCTTCATGGCAAGAGAGGAGCATGATCAAGGATCTTCCTCCTCCGATGATAGCGACAATGAGGGCGATGAGGTAACTATGGATGATCTTAGGAATGCTAACTCTCAACTATGGTCCAAATACACTAAATTAGTAAATAGATATACTAAAGTAAAAGATGACTTAGCTAGCATTCAAACCTCGCCTAAGACTATCATCACCAACAACGACACCGTTGTTGAAGAGTTAAGAAATGAGATTGTTAATCTCAAATCGAAACTTGAACATGTTAGCATTGAGGATACGGAAGAACATATGATAGAGGATTTGACTTCTCAAAACTTGACTTTGAGTATTGAGAATGAAAGTCTTAAATCTCGTGTTTATGTGCTCACATCGCAAGTATCCACTTTGGATACTTCTTTGCGTTCTCTCACTGAGAAATATGAGAACACATTAGGCCGAATCAATGAATTCAATAAGGGTAAGGGCCATTTGGATAATATCCTAAAAGATTTACTTCCGGCCAAACACCACATTGGCTTGGGGTATATGATGGGAAATTCATCCAAGTCGGTCACTACTTTTGTTAGGCCAACTTCCGAAGCCTCAACGAGTGGGAGCAAATACTCTATTGGTAGTTCATCTACCAATGGTGCTTTCACCTCGTCCACACCCTCTTTCGGAAAGAAACCCACTTTGGGTGGACCTCCAAAGAAGGGGCATGCTTATATGTACACCAATACCATGCCACGTAGGAACACACGTCCTACTCCACCGGCTTACACATATGATGATTTTTATGCAACACATTCTCGGGCACGTGCACACCATGTGAGACACCCTCACGCACATGTTCCCACACATGCATATGTTCACCCACCTCATCATATGAATAATTCTCGTCGTGCACCATTCCATCATGTTCCGTATGCCTATCCACAACATGCATTACGTAGAAATCAACGCCGCATGCATGCACCCAATAGGATGAGGGCTCCCAAGATTTTCACTATTTGGAGCCCAAAGGACACAAGCATGGATGAAAAACAAGTGTATATGAATGCTTATTTTTCGGATGTTGTGCATAGTAGAAATTATGTGGGGAAGTCTAAGTCCAATTGGACTTGGCTTCCAAAGGTCTAACCTTTGAGGACCCAATGACCTTGGGTACCATGATATGAATTTCTCTATCTTTAGGTACTCAAGGAAAAGAAAAAGAAAAGGAGCAACAAATTTAAATTTAGCTCCAAAGGGAATTGGATACTCGATAGCGGGTGCTCCAAACACATGACGGGTGACGCTCAATTGCTCTCCGGAGTGGTTCCCATTGCAAATGGAAATCACGTCGTATTTGGAGGCAACGAAAGCGGAACCATCGTCGGTGTTGGTAAAGTGGGTAACCCATCTAAACCCTTAATTAGTGATGTTTATCTAGTTAATGGTTTAAATCATAATCTTATTTCAATAAGCCAACTTTGTGACAAAGGTTACAAAGTTAGCTTTGCGAAAGGATTGTGTCATATTTCAAATGATAATAATAAGTTATTATTTTCCGGCACACGTCATAAAGATATTTATATTTTGGATCTTCCTAAGTCATATGAACAATGTCTCGTTGCCAACACAAGTGAACAACACTTATGGCATCGACGCTTTAGACATGTGAACTTTGGAACACTTTATAAGCTTTCAAAATTAAATTCTATTAAAGGTTTTCCGAAGCTCGTTTTTGAAAAGAAAAGTTTTTGTGATTCTTGTCAACGTGGCAAGCTTCCTAAATCTTCATTTAAACCTAAGAAAAGCATTTCTACGAAACGGCCACTAGAGCTATTACATCTAGATTTATTTGGGCCTACTAGAGTTGCTTCCTTAGGAAATGCAAGATATGGACTTGTCATCGTCGATGATTATTCTAGATTTACATGGGTATTTTTCTTAAGTAATAAAAATGAAGATTTTGAAAACTTCACAATATTTGTGAAGAAAGTACAAAATCTCATCGGAACCACCATTGTCACTATTCGTAGTGATCATGGGGGTGAATTTGAGAATGAGTCTTTCTCAAATTTTTGTGATGATTTTGGAATTACTCACACGTTTTCTTTCCCTCGCGCACCTCCTCAAAATGGTGTTGTTGAGAGGAAGAATAGAACGCTTGTGGAGTGTGCTCGCACTATGCTCGAAGATAGTCAACTTGGTTATCAATTTTGGGCGGAAGCGGTACACACCGCTTGTTATGTGTTTAATAGAATACGTTTGAGGCCCGGCACCAAACAAACTTGCTATGAATTGTTGTTTGGTAGATTGCCTCAAGTTAAACATTTTCGTGTTTTCGGCGCAAAATGTTTTATTAAAAACACATATGATAATTTGGACAAGTTTGATCCGAGATCGGATGAGGGGATATTTGTTGGGTATTCCTCACGTAGCAAAGCCTACCGGATATACAACAAAAGATCATCTACGATCGAGGAATCACTTCATGTCTCTTTTAATGAGAATTTTACTACTCCTAGAATTTCAAATGATGATGACTCTATGGATGTTTTATGTGATTCGCTTGAAAATTCTAAGTCTATTGATTCAATTGATTCTATTGATACTAACCCGACTAATGAAGTTGTTGAGGATGTGCCTAGTGATCAAGGTATTCCCAAGCGGCTTCATACCGTTCGTGACCATCCCCATGAGCAAGTCATTGGCAATATTCAAGATAGAGTCAATACGAGATCGCAAGTCCACCACTTCGCCAATTGTGCCTTTGCCTCATCGATAGAGCCAAAGAATATAGTTGAAGCGTGCGAAGATAGTGCTTGGATCCTTGCCATGGAGGAGGAACTCATTCAATTCGAGAGGAATGAGGTATGGGAACTTGTTCCTTTGCCATCGAAGAACCACACCGTCATAGGGACAAAGTGGATCTTCAAGAACAAAACCGACGAAAACCAAGTCGTCATTCGGAACAAAGCTCGGTTAGTAGCTCAAGGCTATCGACAAGAGGAAGGTATCGATTTCGAAGAATCCTTCGCTCCGGTAGCTAGATTAGAATCAATTAGACTATTATTGTCTTTTGCATGCCATAAAAATTTTAAATTATTTCAAATGGATGTTAAAAGTGCATTTTTAAACGGAGATGTCGTTGAGGAAGTTTACGTTTCTCAACCTCCGGGCTTCATAAATGAAAAATTTCCAAATCATGTTTTTAAACTAAAGAAAGCTCTTTATGGTTTGAGACAAGCTCCTCGAGCTTGGTATGATCGCCTAAAGAATTTTCTTTTGGATTTGAATTTTAAAATGGGCGAAGCCGATTCTACACTTTTTATTAAGCATGCGAATAATGATATTTTATTAGTTCAAATTTATGTTGATGATATCATTTTCGGTGCTACTAACTTCACTCTTTGCGAAGAGTTTTCTAATGTTATGAAGGAACAATTTGAGATGAGCCACATGGGCGAACTCAAATATTTCTTAGGTCTCCAAATTCGCCAATTGAACGATGCAATCTTCATCCACCAAACGAAGTACACGGTGGAGTTGCTAAAGCGATTTGGAATGGAGAATGCCTCCGGGAAAAAGACTCCTATGAGCACTACAACGCATCTTGATAAAGATACGGGCGGAAAAGATGTAGACATTCGTCTATATCGAGGTATGATAGGTAGTTTACTTTATCTTACCGCAAGTAGGCCCGATATTATGTTTGCCGTTTGTATTTGTGCTCGTTATCAGTCTCAACCTAAGGATTCTCACTTAGTAGCGGTTAAACGTATTTTTCGCTATCTAAGTTACACTTTAGATTTTGGATTACTTTATCCGAAATCTAGCACATATGAGTTAGTCTCATATAGTGACGCTGATTATGCGGGATGCAAATCCGACAGGAAAAGTACTAGTGGCACTTGCCATTTTCTAGGAAATTCTCTTGTCTCTTGGTTTTCTAAGAAGCAAAATTCGGTATCACTTTCAACCACCGAGGCGGAATACATTACCGCCGGTGCCGCTTGTGCCCAAGTTCTTTGGATGAGACACACACTGAAGGATTTTGGTATTCATTGTGATACTAGCCCTATCATGGTGGATAACCAAAGTGCTATTTGTCTTTCAAAGAACCGGTGCACCATTCCCGATCTAAACACATAGATGTACGACACCATTTCTTAGATGATCATGTTGCTAAAAAGGACATCATATTAGTGTACGTTGAAACCCAAAAGCAAATCGTCGATATTTTCACGAAACCCCTAAAGGAGGACTCCTTTGTGCGGTTGCGTCGAGAATTGGGGATTATGGGTGAATCCGAGATATAGGATTCATAGTTCATTCAATTATCTTGCATGCTATTATATTTCGCGATATTTCGTTCATGCTAGATTTATTGAATTTTTGGGGATTTTATGTGATATGTTTGAATTTTTGCTCGAATTCTTATTTGAATGTCGTATTTAAGATTTCGACGTTTTATGGGGTAGTTTAGATTACTATTGAGAGAGTTAAGATGTTTCATCCAAGTGGTTTTTGAAGAGAACCCATTTATCAATTTTTGGACTCTTCTAGTCGGTTTCAGTTCATTAGTCAACCGACTAGATGCTCATCTAGTCGGTCAGCTAGTGAACTCAGACCGACTAGTTCAAGCTTTTATCTCTCTATTGTCATTAACTTTCTTTAGTCGGTCACAGTACACTTACCGACCGACTAGATTGAAAACTAGTCGTCAGTGTTTATACTGCGACCGACTAACTCTAGCCCTAAAAATTCATGTTTGCCTCTATTTCGACTTAGTCGGTTCAAGCTCATTGACCGACCGACTAGATCGTAATCTAGTCAGTCAGTGCTTGAACTGTGACCGACTAAGTGTGTTAGGGCAAACGTGTCTTTTCGCATTCTCGACCGACTTAAATCACTTTTATCCGACTTCTTTTCATTTTAGTCGGTATTCTTCTCTCCTCCAGCTCGATATCCCCCTAAACCCGATCGTGCCTCTTCGTATTCCCGTCGACTCCGGCCAATTTTCCGGCCATCTACGCCGTCCGTCACCGTCGACCCTCTCTCCTAGGTATAACCCCTCTCCTAGATCTCTGTTTCCATCCCTAGGGTTTGTTCTATATCGTGTTTTCACTTCTAGGGTTCTAGGGTTTCAGTTTTTCTCTATTAGGTCTTGTTGTAGGATTCTAGGGTTTGTGCTTAGGGTATTTGAACCTATCCCGACATTTGCTTGTACTCGTCGTGCCACGATCATGGCAAAGACGAGGATCCCTATCACTTCCTCTGGGGCACCCCCCATGACTGTAGAGCCTTCTAACCCTAGGAATCCGTCTAAGCCCAAGCGCCGTGCTAAATCTACCCAAGCTTCTCCGTCTTCGCCTCCTCTGAAGAAGCAGAGGTGGCGACTGTCAAACCCTGTAAACTATCTAAGTCTAGAAAGCCCATACTCCACACTCCCACTACTCCTCCTGATTCCGATACTGAGTTTAGACCTGAGGATGAGCCTGGCCATAGGGAACCTACTCCTCCACTTCGTCCTAGGACTCGCCAGCCTAAGGGAAAGGGCCCAATGCCAGCGGGTGGTGTTGACATATCGTTGTGTCGCGACGACCCTATGTGTCTAGCGGCCTACAACCGTATTGAACACTGCCCGATGCTATTGGAGCACTATGTTCAGTTTTCAGATTTCCTTGGCTTAGTTGACCTCCTCTCCTATAGTGGGCTCCTTGACTACCTTCGCTTCGACCCTAAGGCGAACCCTAGACCATATCCTCGCCTGGTCAAATTATTCTACGCCAATCGTGTCCGAGGCCATTACGATGAGAGTCACTCCATCGAGACTACTGTCTTGGGAACTCCTATAGTTCTCATGGCAGAAATCTTGGGGAAGGTACTTGGTTGTTCATCGTCTGGTCTCCTTCCGTCGGATATTTCTGTTGATGATATCTCCTCCTTGGATCAGTCCGTTCTTTCTGATATCTTCCATGTGATCCCTCCTGCCTTCATTGGTGTTCCTTCGAAGTCGTTCAAGCCAAATGCATGGGTGCTAAATCTCATTCTAAAGTCGTGCTTGCTTCCCAAGTACGGCTCATCTTCACTTCCATCCCAGCCATTTCTCAAGCTGATTTACGCTCTTTTCTTGGGTTGCGAGATTAATTGGGCTCGCGTTATACTCGATAAGATGGACTCTTTCGAGTGTATTCGCAAGACCAATAAATCTGCACATATTCCTTATCCGTGTCTCCTGAACTTGGTATTCCGTCGTTTCGGTGTCCCCCTGCCCCCTGATGATGAGCGTCCCTTGGGTCCTCCTCTGAACGCGACGACCGTTAAGAAATCTCTTGCGGCGCTTCGTCACGTGCAGAGGTCGACCACATCTGCTTCCCAGGCCACTCCCTCAGCTGCTGCTGCCCCCACTCCTTCTGCCACATTAGATGATGTCGTACGCTTAAATCGTCGGCACGAGTCGCGTTTGGCTCGTACCGAGGAGGTCGTCTGCCGTATGGCTCGCTTGATGGGCGTCCAGCTTCCTCCTCCTGTTTCTGAGGACGAGGAGATGGACGATGAGGATATTGACGATATTGTCACTTCCTTGGCTCGTGGCGATGAGGCCACTGCTGCTGCTGCTGCTACCACATCTGCTCCTGGAGATGGCACCACTTCTGGTGCCCCAGAGACTTCTGCACCAGTAGTTCAGACTTCTGAGGCTGCTGCTGCTCCTGCTGACGAGCCTGCTCCTGTTTTGACTGCTGATGTATCTGTTGAGACCCAAGCTGTTGAGCCTGGTGGGCTCCGAAAGGTGCTTCTCTCAAGCGCAGGAGTCCGTTCAAGTAGTAAAATCTGGGAGTCCAGATGTCGAATCCTCGGGAGAATCTGTTGAAACCACAAGTCCAAATCAAATAGAGTAACTACGAATAAAATCTAAACACTTTAATAGTGATGGTGAAGGTGGTAAGAAAAGTGTGTGGTGATGGAATTGTTACGTGCGAACAACGAACTCTAATTTGTGAAAAAGGCATGTACATGGCATGGGTTCATTAGAATCAGTGAATCGTAATCTTTGGTTGATCAAATATAACACAACGAAACCTCCTTTTGGGAGCGAATCGTCGGAAGATGTCCTTTTGGGAGTTAACGCATCAATTCTAATAATATATCGCTAAAGTTGTAAACGTATATATGAAGTATGAAGCTCTCTTTTGGAGAGATCAAATCTCACCCTTGTGGGATGATCATCTACTAGAACAATTCTTTTGGAATATGAAATAATAGATTTAAGAGCGACGATTAAACTTTAGCAAATATAGCGATTAAGCGCAATAATACAACCAACGAATACGATTCACATCACCTAATTACTCCATACCATGCACATAAAATATTTAGCTACTCATGGTGCAGAAATACACACTTTTCAGATCAGAATTCATAAGTTTAATAGCAAAATACGGAAGTTTAGAGGCAAAATACAAGCTAAAACACCCAAATACAAGCTAAAGTTGAAGAGAATATCACCAAATCTCTCTGAAAAGTCTTCAAAACTCTCTGGAAATTAGAAACTAGGCTCTGGAATTTTACAGAATTTTTGCAGAAGAAAATACGGCTCCTAAGTGCTCCAATACGCCAATTATACGCCCAAAAACCCTAGAATACGCTTATATAATAGGCATTGCGGGTTTATTGGGCTTAACGGGTGTAAATCCGCACACGAATCTGCGCCCGAATTGATCCTGACCACACATCTGGAGCGGCGCAAATGAGGACCGCACGATCCATGCGGGATCGCACAGCAACTTGACACGTGGACTTCCTATTCGGGTTTGAGCATCGACCGCACCCGCAACCCGCTTGATCTTCGTTCGAACTCGGGGGTGATTTCCATCCATCCGATCGGCATCGGACGCTTCGAAGACGGCCACGTCGCCCCAGACAATGCGCTCTCCGCATTCGCTTCGGAGATTAATTCGCGCCGTTGGATCGTCGATCAACGCCCAGGATGGCGCCACGTCGCTAGGGTATCGCTCGCTGCTTCGTTCGAGCGGGATCGTTCTCCGCCGCAGGATCTTCATCGAACGGACCACGCTGTGCCGTGTGTCCTCCCGTTCCGCTGAGTTTTGAGCTGCCGAACGCCGTTCGATCTCGATCGCACGGCTCGCTCGTCGCCATGTCGCCCGCTCCGCTTGCTAGCGCTTCCCTCCGTTGGATCATCATCCGACGCCCCTCGTACGGCCACGTCGCCTCATTTGCGATGAGGCGCTGCTGCGTAATGAAATGAATTATCGGCCGCTCGATCTTGATCGAACGGTCGTAATTCGACCACGTTTTCGCCTTGCTGAGACCGTAGGATGAAGGCGGGAGAGTCGGAGATCATGCCACGTGGCGGTGTTTGATTGGCGGCCGAACGTATTTTCGTATTTTCAAGCGTATTTCCCCATTTAAATTGTATTCTGCATTCAAAAATACACAGTAATTAGCACAGATCTCAGAAAAATACAAATAAATAGTCATTGGAATCGTGAGATCGAGACGGTGCTAGAAAAAATATAAAATGTGCAGAATTACGTCATTAAATGCTGTTTTGTGCTCAAATAGTGTGTTTTCTCTAATAAATAAATGTGTAGAAAATACGTATGTAATAGAGACCAATGTAGAATCACCTGAGCACAAAATAGGGCTAAATGGGGGGTTAAATACGCAATATTGAACCCATATCACACCCCCCAACTAGCGTTTTTCTAGTCTCTAGCAAAAAGAGCGATTAAAAATACGCCTAGATCACCTTATCCGATCTCAAATCATTCACCACCATACTACAACGACAAAAGAGATTACCGCACACTAATATCAAAATTTCAAGCTCATCAAGTAATGGTACTTGTGGGGTTTCAAACATGAATGTCAAGCATCTCAAATGGTTATAAAATAGACTCAAATTCACTATCCATTACTTCATAGCTCATAGTACACAAAATCAATGGCCCACACCTATTCAATCAAATATTCTAACTTGGAGCGTTGAAATTTTCATGCAAAGCAAGCATCAAAAGATAGGATGGTATCAAGACATACACACGTCAATCTTTATTCCTAGGAACTCACACCACATCTTGCGTTTTCTTTAAGCTTTGGAAGTTTTCTTGCCTCGCTAATCATGCACACTTATTCTCTATGTTCTTTCACTTTTCTCCATAGTTCCGCGTAACGCGCATCAAGCAACATTCGCAGAAAAGTATATAACTTAGATCGCTCCATCAAATAATTGAGGTTCCGGTCAATGGCTCCCAAATCAGACAATAATAGGGCATTAGGCCAAGAAGGGCCCCTCGGACTGTACTACTCGAGCCAGCCAAGTTATTTCTTTAATAGCACATTTAAGAATTCTCTTCTTCCTCATTCATCTCATTTTTTTCTTCTTTTGTGCGTGCATAAACAACTTGGCAAGATAACTTCCTATTCTTTAATTGTTCACAAGAATGGGTATCCTAATCATTTCAAATGACGTGGTACGTTTTTCTACCCAAAATCACACCAAGCATGCAAATGGCAATGAATACGAGATAAAGAACAATGCTCCAGTTAATTTATGAGTTATTGGTACATGAACTTTGGTGTGTTCCAATGAAAGCATACCACTTGCTAATCCATAATTTTTAGATTCATTAAGTCATCGATTAATCTTGCCATTGAGATGTATAAAAAGAAATTCACCACAAGCACTCAAATTCATGTAAAATGAGATTGAAATGTTGAATAATAGTGGTGGAGAAAATAAATCACGAGTGTATGGTGGTGAATAAATGTCGAGAAATTTCATCACATGAGGGTCATTTCTAGGTAAAGATAGACTTTGGTGATATTTCTTAACTCAAAATGTTTTTTTTTCAATGCAAAAAGGGAACTAAAAAATAAAATCCTAAAAGAAAAAGAAAATAAAAAATAAAATCCTAAAAGAAAAAGAAAATAAAAGTCCTAAAAGAAAAAGAAAAAGCAAATAAAAATCCTAAAAGTTATTTCCCTCCTCCCAACTTAAAATAGACATTGTCCTCAATGTTAGGAAGAGGGAATCATGGAAAGAACACACCTGATTAGTTCCCACCCGAAGGTGGGTCTGTGAGATCCATGGTGCTCGCTTCCTTGGTCCAAGGCTCGTGAAAATGTTTCAATCTCTGGCCATTCACCTTGAACTCACTTCCGTCTTTTACATTTAGTAAGAGCACAGCGCCATGTGGGAAAACTTCTTTGACGACGAAAGGTCCATACCACCTAGAGCGAAGCTTCCTAGAAAAGATGTGTAGCCTGGAATTGTATAGGAGTACTTTTTGGCCTGGGGTGAACTCCCTCCTCAAGATCATCATGTCGTGGACAGATTTCATCCTCTCTTTTGAAATTTTAGCGTTGTCGTACGCATTTCTCCTCAACTCCTCCAGCTCCAACAATTGCAACCTGCGAGAAGAAAAAGAGACATCAGTATCAAAATTCATTTTCTTTATAGCCCAATAACTTCTATGCTCTATCTCAACAGGTAAGTGACAAGACTTCCCAAATACAAGGCGGTAAGGTGACATCCCCAAAATTGTTTTGTAGGCCGTCCTGTAGGCCCACAACGCTTCAGGTAAGCGTAAACTCCAATCTTTCCTTGATGGATTCACCGTTTTCTGTAGAATTCCTTTGATCTCTCTATTTGCCAACTCTGCTTGGCCATTGGTTTGGGGGTGATACGGAGTAGAAACTTTATGTGTGACCCCAAACCTCTTCATTAAAGTGGCGAACATGCGGTTGCAAAAATGAGACCCTCCATCACTGATCAAGGCCTTGGGCACTCCAAACCTAGAGAAAATGTTCTCTTTAAGGAAATTAAGCACAACGGAAGTGTCGTTCGACCTGCAAGGAATAGCTTCCACCCATTTAGAAACATAATCAATACAAACCAAAATATAAGCATATCCAAATGAAGGTGGGAAAGGTCCCATGAAGTATATGCCCCAACAATCAAATATTTCAATCTCTAAAATGGGGTTCAGAGGCATCATGTTACGTTTAGTAATACCCCCTAATTGTTGGCATGCAGCACAAGTCTTGCAATAATGAAATGTGTCTTTAAACATAGATGGCCAATAAAAGCCACATTGCGAGATTTTTGCCACAGTTTTGTTCGCTGAAAAGTGTCCACCACATACTCCATCATGGCAAAATTGTATCACACTGGTTATTTCATGATCAGGAATGCATCTCCTAACAATTTGGTCACTACAATATTTATATAAGTACGGATCATCAAAGAAGAAATATTTTACCTCGTACTTGAACCGTTTAAAGTCTTGAAGAGACCAAGTGTCAGGAGTCTTACCGGTTACCAAATAATTAACGATATCAGCATACCATGGGGAGGTGGAGACGCTAAAAAGATGCTCGTCAGGAAAGGAGTCCTTCAAAGGCACATCCACTGAATCAAGGCCTACTGTCAATCGTGATAAATGGTCAGCTACTAGATTCTCCACGCCTTTCTTGTCCTTGATTGTGACATTGAACTCCTGCAACAATAAAATCCATCGTATCAATCGAGGCTTAGCATCTTTTTTAGATAATAAATATTTTAAAGCAGAGTGATCAGTATATATCAAAATTGGTGATCCTAAAATATAGCTCCTGAATTTTTCCAACGCAAAGACTACTGCCAGCAACTCCTTCTCTGTTGTTGTATAATTCCTTTGAGCGTCATTTAATGTTTTGCTGGTGTAGTAAATCACTACTGGAACTTTGTCTTTTCTTTGGCCCAGGACTGCACCAACTGCGTAATTGCTTGCATCACACATTATTTCAAATGGTAGGGACCAGTCTGGCACCTGCAAAATGGGAGCAGAAATCAGCAACTTCTTTAAAGTTTCAAAAGAAAGTTGACACTCAGGTGTCCAAATAAAGTCCACATTTAAAGTAAGTAAGTTGCAAAGAGGGCGAGATATGGCGCTAAAATCTTTGATGAATCGCCTATAAAATCCTGCATGTCCCAAAAATGATCTGATGTCCTTCACGCATTTAGGACTTGGTAGCTTCTCAATTACTGCTACCTTGGCTCTGTCTACCTGTATACCATCTTTAGAAACCAGGTGACCTAGGACAAGTCCCTCTGTGGTCATAAAATGACACTTCTCCCAATTCAATAGGAGGTTCTTTTCAATGCACCTGTCGAGAACAAGAGCCAAGTTAGCTAAACAATCATGAAAAGAGCTACCATATACTGAAAAATCATCCATAAATACCCAAAAATTTTCTCAACCATATCATCAAAAATACTGAGCATGCATCGCTGAAAAGTAGCTGGAGCATTACATAAACCAAACGGCATTCTTTTAAATGCAAAAGTACCAAAGGGACAGGTAAAAGTGGTCTTTTCCTGATCCTCAGGTGCAATCTCAATCTGGTAATAACCTGAATAACCGTCTAGAAAGCAATAATATTCATGTCCAGCTACCCTCTCTAAAATTTGGTCAAGAAATGGAAGAGGGAAATGATCTTTTCTAGTTCGGGAGTTCAACTTCCTATAGTCTATGCACATCCTCCAACCTGTGGTGGCTCTAACTGGGATAAGCTCATTATTCTCATTTTTAACCACGGTGAGGCCAGACTTTTTAGGATCAACATGTGTAGGGCTAACCCACTTGCTGTCAGAAATAGGATAAATAATGCCTGCATCTAACAATTTTAAAACCTCGCCTTTCACCACTTCTTTTAATGTTGGATTTAACCTACGTTGCATTTCTCTAGTGGGTTTGGCGTCATCCTCTAAATAAATGTGATGCATGCATACAATAGGGCTTATACCTTTTATGTCAGCAATGGACCAACCAATAGCACCTCTATGTTTCCTCAGCACATCAAGTAAAGAGCTTTCCTGTTCTAGAGTAAGTTTAGAAGATATTACCACAGGGAAGCTGTTTTCATCTCCAAGAAAAAGCATACTTAAGGTAGTCAGGAAGTGGCTTCAACTCTGGCTTTGGATCCTCCACCTCAGATGAAATTTGAATTGATGCATTAGGTGGCAAAGCCTCGAACCTAGGCTCCCATACCGCATTGAGCTCCTTCACGTTCTCCTACACAAAAGATATGTCATCAGAATCACCAATAAAAGTCTCAACAATAGAAGCATCATCACAAAATTCAGAACAAATATAATCATCCACCAACGAATCAATCATATGCACCCTCTCAATCTCATCATCCACATGTGGCAATTTGCAAGTATTGAAAATATTCAAGTCCAAAGTCATGTTGCCAAAAGTTAGTTTCAGTTGACCATCCCTACAATTTATTAAAGCATTGCATGTCGCTAGGAATGGTCTACATAGGATGATAGGAGTAGCATTGGCAGTTTGGGGTTCCTGGATGTCTAGAACTATAAAGTCCGCGGGGTAGTAAAATTTGTCCACCTGAACGAGGACATCCTCAATGCATCCCTTAGGAACTTTAATAGATCTATCAGCTAGTTGTAATATAACAGATGTAGGCTTTAGCTGTCCTAACCCAAGCTGCACAAAAATAGGATATGGCAATATATTGACACTAGAACCTAAATCCAATAAAGCATTTCCAATTTTCTTAGTGCCAATGGTGCAAGTGATAGTGGGTGATCCAGGGTCTCTAAATTTAGGTGGTGTATTTTGTTGCACAATAGAGCTAACCTGTTCAGTCAAGAATGCTTTCTTTTTCACATTTAACTTTCTTTTAACAGTGCACAAATCTTTCAGAAATTTAGCATAGGCAGGTATTTGATTAATAGCATCAAGAAATGGAATATTGATCTGGCACTTCTGAAAAAATTCACGAATTTCAGTTTGATACTTATCTTTATTTTTCTGAAGTAGCCGCTGAGGGAAAGGCGCTGCAGGTACATATGCTACGGGTTCCTTCTCTTTAATGACATTTTTGCTCAAACCCACTTCCGTGCTCTTTTCCTGCACCTCCTCTTGCTCTTGAATTTCCTCTTCTTGGGTCTGAATTCCCCCTTCCTGCTCAGCTTGTCTGCTCGGTGGATTAGGCTTCTGAATCTCTTTTCCACTCCTCAAAGTGGACACCGCTTGGCAAGGCTTCATATTATTTCCTGCAGAAGAAGATGAGCCCATATTAGGATTTGGAATTGACTGAGATGGAATCTTACCTTTTTCTAATGTCGCTGTAAGCCTCGCCAAGCTCTCGCTCATCTGCTGATTCTGAGTCTGTTGAGCCTGAAATTGAGCCTGTTGTTGCTGCATCTGGGCTTGTTGCAATTGGATAAGCTGCTGAAGCGCATCGCCAAATGGTTGCATCTGCTGTTGTTGCACTGGCTCAGGGTCCCTCCTCTGGTTCCCACCTTGATAGTTGCTGTTGTTGTACTGAGGTTGTCGGAACGGAGGGGGAGCCTGCTGCTGCTGAGTCTGCTGATTGGGGCCCCAGTTCAAGTTTGGATTGTTGCGCCACCCCTTGTTGGAATTGAAGTTCTGGTAGTTCGAAGAAACTTGATTCACCCAGTAGGATTTCCTAACATGCTCTTTAAGGCTGGAAGTGTAGGACAAGCACTAGTGTCGTGGCCACCAACGTCGCAAAGTGCGCAAATTTGCTCTATCTCGACTGCCTTGGCCTCTTTCAGATTCATGGCGTGAAGCTTGTTTGAGATCATGGCCTCCATCTTTGCCTCCAATGCATCCTCTTGCTTCAAATTATAAGCCACTCCTCGCGTAGGCTGGGATGGTGCAGAATGGCCTCCTCTCTCGTAGTCTGAAGTAGTGTCCCATGTCTGCGCATTTTCTGCTATCTCCTCCAGGTACGTCCCAGCTTCGGCTGGCTCTTTATTAAAGAACCCTCCATTGCACATCATCTCTACAAATTGCTTCATTTGCGGCTGCAGTCCATCGTAGAAGAAGCCAATAATCCTGCTTTTGTCGAAGCCATTGTGCGGACATGCGAGCAGCAACTCATTGAACCTTTCAAATGCCTGGTAGAATGTTTCCTCGCTTTTCTGGGCAAAGTTCATAATCTGCCGCTTCAGTCACTGTGTCCTGTGAATAGGAAAAAACTTCTTTAGAAATTCAGCCTGCAAATCAATCCATGTAGTAATAGAGCGTGATGGCAATGCATTCAACCAATTCTTAGCTTTGTCTTTTAATGAAAATGGGAACAGTTTAAGATATATCGTATCCTTGCTAGTTTTCCCATCAAAGCATGTCAAGCAAACCTCCTCAAATCCTTTAATATGAAGATATGGATTTTCCTTGTCTAACCCATGAAAGGTGGGTAAGAGTTGGATCACCCCAGGTTTAAAATTGAAAGAATTTGCATCGGCAGGTAAAACAAAGCATGAAGCAGTGCTAGTCCTAGTGGGTCGAAGTAAATCTTTTAAAGTCCTAGGCACTCCAGGTTGCACATTATTCTCGTTATTGTTGCTAAAGTTTTCATCCATATTATTATTAGCCATATCAAAACGTCGAGTCAACCTATGTGTCCTAGGAGTCCTATGCCACATAAACTAGCACAAATATTTTTTTTTATAAAAGCAAACAAAATTATATACAATAAAGTGGAAAGATCTCACCGAAGGTCCTCTGAATGAGATAAACCGTAGTAACAAACCGTTCTCCCCGGCAACGGCGCCAAAAACTTGGTGGGCTCCGAAAGGTGCTTCTCTCAAGCGCAAGAGTCCGTTCAAGTAGTAAAATCTGGGAGTCCAGATGTCGAATCCTCGGGAGAATCTGTTGAAACCACAAGTCCAAATCAAATAGAGTAACTACGAATAAAATCTAAACACTTTAATAGTGATGGTAAAGGTGGTAAGAAAAGTGTGTGGTGATGGAATTGTTACGTGCGAACAACGAACTCTAATTTGTGAAAAAGGCATGTACATGGCATGGGTTCATTAGGATCAGCGAATCGTAATCTTTGGTTGATCAAATATAACACAACGAAACCTCCTTTTGGGAGCGAATCGTCGGAAGATGTCCTTTTGGGAGTTAACGCATCAATTCTAATAATATATCGCTAAAGTTGTAAACGTATATATGAAGTATGAAGCTCTCTTTTGGAGAGATCAAATCTCACCCTTGTGGGATGATCATCTACTAGAACAATTCTTTTGGAATATGAAATAATAGATTTAAGAGCGACGATTAAACTTTAGCAAATATAGCGATTAAGCGCAATAATACAACCAACGAATACGATTCACATCACCTAATTACTCCATACCATGCACATAAAATATTTAGCTACTCATGGTGCAGAAATACACAATTTTCAGATCAGAATTCATAAGTTTAATAGCAAAATACGGAAGTTTAGAGGCAAAATACAAGCTAAAACACCCAAATACAAGCTAAAGTTGAAGAGAATATCACCAAATCTCTCTGAAAAGTCTTCAAAACTCTCTGGAAATTAGAAACTAGGCTCTGGAATTTTACAGAATTTTTGCAGAAGAAAATACGGCTCCTAAGTGCTCCAATACGCCAATTATACGCCCAAAAACCCTAGAATACGCTTATATAATAGGCATTGCGGGTTTATTGGGCTTAACGGGTGTAAATCCGCACACGAATCTGCGCCCGAATTGATCCTGACCACACATCTGGAGCGGCGCAAATGAGGACCGCACGATCCATGCGGGATCGCACAGCAACTTGACACGTGGACTTCCTATTCGGGTTTGAGGATCGACCGCACCCGCAACCCGCTTGATCTTCGTTCGAACTCGGGGGTGATTTCCATCCATCCGATCGGTATCGGACGCTTCGAAGACGGCCACGTCGCCCCAGACAATGCGCTCTCCGCATTCGCTTCGGAGATTAATTCGCGCCGTTGGATCGTCGATCAACGCCCAGGATGGCGCCACGTCGCTAGGGTATCGCTCGCTGCTTCGTTCGAGCGGGATCGTTCTCCGCCGCAGGATCTTCATCGAACAGACCACGCTGTGCCACGTGTCCTCCCGTTCCGCTGAGTTTTGAGCTGCCGAACGCCGTTCGATCTCGATCGCACGGCTCGCTCGTAGCCACGTCGCCCGCTCCGCTTGCTAGCGCTTCCCTCCGTTGGATCATCATCCGACGCCCCTCGTACGGCCACGTCGCCTCATTTGCGATGAGGCGCTGCTGCGTAATGAAATGAATTATCGGCCGCTCGATCTTGATCGAACGGTCGTAATTCGACCACGTTTTCGCCTTGCTGAGACCGTAGGATGAAGGCGGTAGAGTCGGAGATCATGCCACGTGGCGGCGTTTGATTGGCGGCCGAACACATTTTCGTATTTTCAAGCGTATTTCCCCATTTAAATTGTATTCTGCATTAAAAAATACACAGTAATTAGCACAGATCTCAGAAAAATACAAATAAATAGTCATTGGAATCGTGAGATCGAGACGGTGCTAGAAAAAATATAAAATGTGCAGAATTACGTCATTAAATGCTGTTTTGTGCTCAAATAGTGTGTTTTCTCTAATAAATAAATGTGTAGAAAATACGTATGTAATAGAGACCAATGTAGAATCACCTGAGCACAAAATAGGGCTAAATGGGGAGTTAAATACGCAATATTGAACCCAAATCAGAGCCTTCCGTCGATGTCTCCACACCTGCCCCGACGATCCCGTCTGTTGACACTCCTCTCCTCCCTGCAGAGCCTGAGTCCACTCCGTCGACTGGACCCACGGAGACTGCAGATCCAGCCACTTCCTCATGATCGTCAGTTTCGAGGACTCTCCACTACTCTTTGGATGATATATCTTATTGAGAGTATTTTGGGTTAGGATGGAGTTTGAGGGTTATTTTGATGTATTTTGTGTTTTCTGGATGTCGGTGTATTATTTTGATGTTGATGATGATGATGTTGTATTTTGATGTTGATGATGATGATGTTGTATTTTGATGTTTATATCGAGAGTATGTTGCACTTGTTATACTTGATGTACTCGATGTGATATCTTTTTGGATGTACTCATGATGTTTATATATATATATACATCGTCGTTCTCTATGTTTCAATTCGTCGTGCACATTTACTATTCGTTCAACGCATATGCAATGTGAATTCGTCGCTCGACGCTTAAAAACTTGGTTAAATAGATTATATTTCTATGATTGTATAGAATTGTTTTCCATGCACAAATTTAACCAAGAATATTGAATATTGGAGAGTATGTTTCATTATTCAATAAATGAATAAATATTTGGTATTTTTTTGATGATTTTAATTATCGCTTTTTGATAATGGACAATTTGGCACACCTTGATTTGATTTCAACACTTTTCCCTTGGTGTCAATTAGGTCCATCGTCATTGTCTACGACTCCCGATGTTGGATTTTCCATTTCCTAGTTGTTGTCGTTGTATGCCCCCCATTTTTGGGATAATGCCAAAGGGGGAGAGATAATGATAATAAATAGGTCAAATGAAAATTTAACTCAATTTTCCAAGAATCTAATTTGATGTGTTAGATTCAGGGGGAGTTAAGATATATATAAGGATTTTCAAAATCCGATATTTCAAAAATCGATTCTCTTTATTTATCTTACTCGTCTGATTGATGCAATTCATATATATTCTTTTTGGAATTAACGTGTCATCAATGCAGGGGGAGTAAGTATTTCTCATTTGAATCATTATTTTTTATTATTATTTATGTTGGTTTGTCATCACCAAAAAGGGGGAGAATGTTGAATATTGGACTCCCCGGATTTGGTTTTGGATGATGAGCAAACATAAATAATTCATGAACTAACAATTTGTGAGCGCAGTATTGGAGATCGTCGCCAAATTCACAAGAACATTCAAAGCGACATCTCAAGACTTCTCAAAGCTCGTATTCATTGCCTAAAGCTTCGTTGAAGCTCTTGGACCGTTTTAGAAGTCATGAAGAATTAATCGAAGCTCTCGAAGACCGTTCTTTAAGGTTTTATTTATAGTCTTTTAGCTTCGATATATAGAATGTTAAGCCTTGAGTATATCTTACGTTTCTATCTTCATAACGCTCATTTCGTAGCTCTAGGATCTTAGTACAAGTTCATTCTAAACTCCTCGAAGCGTCACGCTTCGATTCGGACTTGTTTGTGCATGTTAGTTGGTACAAGAAGAAGTACTGACCGACTACATGGTGATCTAGTCTGTCAGCAAAGCTTCTTGGACCGACTAGTTTACTTCCTTAATTTCTTGTTCAGTACTGTTTACAGTTAGTCGGTCTACGTTGACTCACCGACCGACTAGTTTGTGAACTAGTCGGTCAGTGATGCTTCTTTGACCGACTAGTTGTGATTTACTGTACATGCCAAATTTCTCCTAAGCTACTGTTTATCGTTTAGTCGGTCTAAGAACGTTTGGTGACCGACTAGTTGATAATCTAGTCGGTCAACTTTTGTTCTTGGACCGACTAAGTCAATTTGTATTCAGACTATTTCATTTTGCCTCTTAGTCGGTCTACGTTCACTGACTGACCGACTAGTTGTGAAACTAGTCGGTCAGAAAGTCTTCTTGGACCGACTAGATTTCTAGGGCTGAATTTCTCTTTCTTCTCAGTTCCTCACTTAGTCGGTCCATGCTGTTTTACTGACCGACTAGTTGATGAACTAGTCGGTCAGTGATTGTTCTTTGACCGACTAGTTGTCTCAGATTTCTATCCGTTGGGAATTGACCTAACTTGTTTTTATGGGACCCTATAAATACGAACCTAGGTCATTTCTCTCTAGGTTAAAGCTGCCATTAAGAGATTCATTGAGATCAAAAGAGATAGCCATTCTCACTCTTTTCTAAAGCTCTCTTCCTCACAAGAAACCCATTCTCTCACTTTCTAGATCTAGAATCCATCTTGAGAGAAGCTTGTTCTTGGTGAGCCCTTCAGGCTCTAGCTTGATTCAAGTCTCCAAATCATTCCTAGGCACCCATTGCTGGTCATTTCCTTGGTGCTAGGTCTTGGTGACTTCATCTTCCTCAAATCCTTCCTTTCACCTATTTGGGTAAGAAAAACTCAAGGTATATGATTTTGTGGTAAGATTGTTTATTTCATTCTAAACTCTTTTATATTGCTTATTGGTTCTCTCGGTTGTGAGAGAAAGTTGTGATCCCGGGTTGTGGGATTCACTATTACCATTGCATGTATGATTTGATCTTGTGAAGGTTTTTCACAAGATATTCATAGTGGAAATCTTGGGTTAGGGTTTCTAACCTAAGTATCCGGAGGGGATCCGGGTGGTTGGGACGTAGGATCACCGGGAACAAGTCGGGGAGACTTGGGTGGATCCGAACCCAGTAACATCGTTTGTTAGCATTGTTAATTTTGTTGTTGTCATTCAATTTAAGCTTCCGCAAATTGATTTGGTAGTTGTTTGCACTGTAATTTGGAATTATACTCCTTGTTATTTTTAAAGTACTATTCACCCCCCCTCTAGTACTTGTGCAGTAGCTTGTAGGGCATTACAACAACTTGCTGACCGGTCGGTCAAATATCTGATGGGGATTGTAGACGACCTCCCCGTCAACGTAAAAGGGGTGCATGTGCCAGTGGACTTCGTTGTCATGGATATGCCTGAAGATGCACACACCCCCATCATCCTGGGACGGCCTTTCATGGCCACCGCTGGCGTTCTGATTGATGTGAAGAATGGAAAACTTTCACTTAATGTCGGTGAAGAAAAAGTTGAATTCGATCTGGGGTTGTCTATGAAGTACCCTGATCCCCCGGATGATCCTCGGTGTAATGTGCTGGAGGTAGAAGAAGAAAGAGCTACTGAAGAAAGCTCTTGGGAAATTCTTTTAAGAAATCCCCCCGATAGCTTGGGGGGCTCATAAGAACATGAGGACCCTAAGAACAATGATGCTACCGGAAAAGCGGATAAGGCACGCACGGCCCCTCCCGTGTTACCTAAGTCTCCTCCCACGAGGAGAAAAGGGAAAGAACCCATGGACCTCACCGGAGATGAGGTCCGGATCCTGAAAAAGATGGCGGTGGACGCCAATTTGAGGGAGAAGCCCCCGGATCCTATCAACAAGGGGAGGGTAGTTGAGCGAATCTTTTTGCAGCCGCCAGCTACATCAAAGGCCATAAGCTCTGGAGAAGAAGAGATGCCGGACTTCGGGCATCACCCGTATCAACCACCATGAACATCACTCGTGGGCGTCGAGCCAACGACATTAAACAAGTGCGCTTCATGGGAGGCAACCCATGCTCTAAACTTTTGCTTCGCTTTTTAGCGTTATTTTGTCTTTATTTTATCTATTTTTATAAATAATTACAGCCGCAAAATTTTTCATTGAGGGACTTAGGATATTTGTGCACTTTTGCAGGAAACAAGGCCCCAACCGATCGGTTGATAACTCAACCGATCGGTTGGGATGTATCAGTTACAAGCCGTGTCTGTCCCCAAATGAACCGACCGGGTGAAGAAAGAAGAGACCGGGTGGCAGACCGGGTGACCTAGGGAGAACTCTCGGGAAAATTTTGGATTTTGTCAACCGATCGGTTGACTACGAGCGTGATCGGTTGAGGGACCGGGTGAGCAACTCCCAACTCTTGGGAAATTTCGTGGAGCTGCCAACCGATCAGTTGACAAGTCAACCGACCGGTTCGCCTGTAGCAATTCGTCGGCAAGAATTTTCGACCTATGAGTCAACCGATCGGGTGACAAGTCACCCGATTGGTTCGACTTAAACCCTATAAATACCCCGACCCAACTGTTCGCATTCTCCTCGCCCGATCTCAATTTTGCGCCGTCGTTTCGCCTCCTCCTCTCTCCCAACGGTCGAAATCCTCTCTCCCACGTCCTCCACTCCTCCATTACTCTCTATCTCCACCTCCTCCTTCAATCTATCCATCATTCTCTCTCTCTCTCTCTCTCTCTCTCTCTCTCATTTCACATTTCTAGACCTAATTCCCCAAATCCCTCCATTTTCGAAATTTCTTGCTGAAGAAGCTCGCCGTGGCTACACACTTCTCCCATTGCACGGAGTTGGGACATCTACGAGCAAGAATCGCCGTCTCGTTTGGGTAAACTCGCTCATACGCTTAAATTTCTATTTTTACCCTACAATTTTAGCCTGCTCATTTTGCTTGTGTTAGTGTGCGTCAATTGCATTTTGCACTCACTCATACACGCACACTCACACATGGCCCGGGATAGAGACAAGGGGAAGGGTATTTTGCGGGAGTAGAAACCGTCTCGAAAGAGGCGTAAACAAACACGTCCCCCTCCCCACACACGTGAGCTCAAACTAGGCACTCCCCCACCTATCATCCCACCCGTGGACCCAATGTTGGGCCCGCATGGGTATCTATTTATGAACCAGGAGCACATGGACTTCTACCATAGGCTCGATGCTCGAGGGAATCTATCAACCAAGTTTGCCCATACCCAGTCACTTATCGATCTCGGAGTTTTCACCGAGGTCGAGACTCTTTTCGCAAACTTAGGTTGGATTGCCTTCCTAAACACCAAAGCTGTGTCCTACCCGTCCCTCACACTTGAATTCCTTTCCACACTCGTTTGTGAGTCGGGGTCGATCGTCAAATTTCGCGTGCGTAACAAAACTATCCGCACCGACCTAAATACGATTAATAACATATTTGGCTTCCCCATTCTTGGGGATGACCCCATTTGACACTACGGGTACACGCCCGAATTTGACGTCGACCGTTTCTGGTTTCGCCTCACCCTACTTAGTCCCTATCCCCGAGGCAAGGCCAAGGCCTCCTCCATCATCCACCCCATCTTCCGTCTGGCCCATCGGATCTTATCCTCCACTTTCTTTCCAAGGGATGAGTCAGGCACTATGACCATCCCTGATCTATTTATTCTGTGGGCCATGACCTATCCTTACATTTGTGACGATGATGGGATTAGTTTTAGGGCCCCTACTGTCCCGGTCCATGGCGGTGATTGGCTTGTTCACAAGCTTCTCGAGATCAGCCGGGCCGGTAAGGGGAAACTTTGTTGTGGGGGGATCATTACGATCATAGTTTCATTCCCCCAGTTTAATATTCCCATCCCCCATGCTCTTCCTACCGTCGCAGGACCCACATAGCTAGATCTTGATGTCCTGCGGCATATTCATATGATTAAACCCCGCCCCAACGGCTGATTTAATTTTAACTACGGCCATCCCCCAGCTCCCTACACCATTCTCCCCAACCCCGCTCGCATGACCATAGCTTTAGTGGGAGATTGGACTTTTCTGCCCGATCCCGATTTCCTAGCGGGGTTGCACATTCATTTCCTTCCCGATGGCGCACGCAGACCACCTTCCCCTGCCGCCCACTTAGGCGAGCAGGACATACCTGCGTCCTGGGGAGACGTCGGGGCTGGCCCGAGTCGCCCTACTTCTACTTCTGGCCCGAGTCGCCCTACTTCTACTTCTGGCCCGAGTCACCCTACTTCTATCTCCGCTCCAGGCCCTATACTTTTTGCGAGCCTTTCTCAGGCTACCTTAGGCCTTCTCTACAATGCCGGCATGACCACTGCCGCCGGCACTACTTTCACCTCACGTCCCGGCACCACCTCTGCTTCACGCCAGTCCACTTCTTATGGTCGCCGTGAGACTTCAGCTCGCCTTGCTCTCGAGGCGGAGATCGCTTCTCTCCATGCTCTTGCCACGTCCTCTGCCACCTCGGACCCATCACCGTCCTCCTTCCTCACCCACCCATGTTTCCTCGCACTTGAGAGGAACGTGGCCGCCATACTCCGTCTTCTCACTAGCACCATGGGACCACCACCTACTCCACCTCCTTCACCCCCTCGACGATCATCACCTCCTCCATCACATTCATCACCACCTCCTTCACCCCCACCCACCCACAGGAGATCATCACCCCCACCCACATCCACTTCCATCCCCGTATCCACATCTCCTCTCCCGGACACTTCTGACGCCCCCACACTTTCGGTTCGTCCCTCCATCATCACTCCATATGCGTGCCGCAAGGAATTGCAGGTGCGCTCCAGATCGCTCCCACCACCATCCACTACCGTCTCGACTGCGTCTCATCTACCCATTTCTACCACTCTTTCTACCGCCTTGATCGTCGTTCTTCCACCACCACCCACCGCTTCCGACACTCCCCCCATCATCCATATTCCCCCTGCACCTCTCCCTCCACCTCTTTCCCCACTTCTCCGCACACCCCCCGTCTCTCCCAACCACACATCCACACCCTCTTCCGAGGAGGGCGAGGACTCGCCATCTCCTGCTTTTTGATTACATCTGACCTCCCCCTAGCACATATCTCCACTTGCACAATCATATTTTATTGCTAGCATTGTCATGTCTAGCTTGGGGGAGGTCTATTTTGTTGTGTGTCGTGTTGTGTCTTGTTTGCTATGTTTTGTGTGTGTTTGTTTTGTTTTTTGTTGTCATGTCTTTTTCCTTCTTTCTTTTTCTATTTTTATGTCGTGTCGTGTGGTGTGATTGTTTTTCTTTATTTTTCAGTTTCGTATGTGTGTCTTTCTTATTTTTCATTTTCTTTGTGTGTCCGTACGTATTCCCCCCATTTTCATTGCCCTCCCGTACCCACTCTTATTGCATTGAGGGCAATGCAAGCTTCAACTTGGGGGAGTCGCACTTTGTGCGTAATTTGAGTCTTTATTTTTCGTTTTTGCGTCCTTTTCATCGTGTTTTAAAATTTTCTTTTCTCCTTTTCATCTCTTTATCCTAGAAATGAACCCTATGATGAATTGCCACAGAATCTCACACACACCTAGCATGACACCGATAATCACACTCACTAACCCTAGGATGTCGAGTCCTCTTACATTTCATGCATCGTGGGTCCACTTAGCTTTTTTGTGAGTCGTGCGTCGTGCCTAGCTATTTGGTGTGCTTCTGCTTTGTGATTTTATTTTATATACCTGTCCAGGAATGACCCCTAGATTATCACGCTTCGATTTAAATAATGCGGTATTTGCCTGTCTTGTCTGTTTCTGTATGCGTGGAAATATATATCGTATACTTCATTTCGCATGTGTCGGGATTCCACAGTTAGGACTATGATAACCCACTTAGCCTATGCTCTGATTAGCAAAATATCTCTCTTGCCCAAGTGTCTAGAATCCGACTTCTTTTTGTTTTACTTGGTGCAAATCCCCTCGTCGTGTACCGTTCTCCCACTTGGGAGAGTACACAAGTGTATAGCCAAAAACCCAAAAATTCCAAAAAAGGAAAAAAAACCAAAAAAAAAACAAAAGAGAAAAAGAAAAGAAAAGCCATATATATATACACATATCCAAAACCCAAAAAATGTGTGTGTGAATATTTTCCCCACTTTCCGAGAATAAAGGGAAGGTGAGAATTTGCACCGAGTGTTCCACTCCACATCACCTCAACCCCCATCGCCTTCGAAAACACTTGGAATAGGGAATTTCTAGCTTTCATCTAGGCGATAGTGTGGTGATGTCCGAGTCCCTAGCTGTGGAGTCCCTGACGCATGCTGCATTTCTATTCTCTTACTCCTCTCACGCATGCTTGAATCATATATTCACCGCTTATTTAAAAATCGAATCGATATTTGGGTCATTTCTTGGATTTGTGTATATGAGCTTACAACACAATGTAGAAAGCAACATCGCCTGCTAGCACACGACCTCACTCACTCACGCTTCACCGCGTGGGCCCACGACACTTGTCTGGACTCGTATTCCTTGGTTTAGTAATGTGATTTTTGTGTTTGCTTTCTTGGTGTGTCGCTTTTGATTTTGCTGGCTCTGACGGGCGATTTATGATTTTTTGTCCCTTCTTTTTCTTTCTTCCTCTCTATTTTTTCCCTCCGAGCTCCTACTCTCACTCGTCTTCCTCGAGGACGAGGAAGAGTTCAGCTTGGGGTATTTTGACGTGCGTGTATATTTCATATGTTCACGCACGTTTTCTTTTGTGTTTTTCCGTTATTTTCCTCCGTCTTGTATCCATTTCTCGTATTTTTCTCATTTTATTTCACTTTTCTTTGTTTCTCTGTGTTTACAGGAGATTGTCTGCATAAGGGACTTATAACGATGATATCACAAGTCCCCGGAGCAACGGGAGGAGTCACGCGTGACCCAGGGGGTCAAACGACGATGATAGCATCATTCATCCCCTCACCCGATCGGTTGGACAAAGTCAACCGATCGGGTGATGCACGCGTGCACCACCCGGTCTCAGCTGGAGCTCACATGGAGTCACCCGACCGGTTCTCAGGCCGGTTCAAAGGGGGCCAAGTCTCTGTCTTTTCAGGCTAATTACCAACCGATCGGGTGACACTCACCCGATCGGTTCACACGTAGCTGATTCGGAGGATCCAAGACATGGAGATCCAACCGACCTCCTCACCCGACTTCACCAAGAACCAACCGGTCTCCTACAGAAGTCAACCGACCGGTTCATCTGACCGGGTGAAACTCCGCAGTTCTCTGTTGAATATTTGTAACAGATCACCCGATCGGTTGACTTGTCAACCGATCAGGTGATACCAATTTCTATATATATGACCCCTAGGTCATTGAGAAACGGGAGCTGTTAGTTTTTTATTGTTTTCTCCATTTTGTGACGGCTGTAATTATTCGTTTATTGTAAGTTTTCAGATCTTTCTCATACTATAGTATAGTCTTAATTGCTCTATTACTACTGCTTTCCTATTGTCAGATCATGTTTTCTACTGTCGATTTTTGTTTAGATCGCTTTTCCCTAAATATATGTGAGTAGATCCCAAATCTGGGATTCCGGTGGAAACCCCGTCGTGGGCTCTCCCCGATGCGTCCGTAGGACTAGGTAGTCGTTAGGGATCAGGGATCTATAGGTTACGCGGGGCGTTTCATTGTCATTGGCGGGAAAAATACCGCATTTGACCGTCGAGCCAAGGGGGAATAAACTTGGCGGTTGACTCCCTAGCCATAGCTCACGCCTTTAGCGTAGACATCGAATCCTAGCGCGTGGGAACGACAGGACTAGATGTCGGGAGTTATCGTTGCGAGCTTAGTGCTCCTGGAGTCGGTCAGTGTTAATGGACATGGGAATGCCCACTGACCGAACCTGGGAAGTCCGGCGTATCATCCTGGGCACCGACCGGAATATCGGGCTCGTGGGACACCGGTACCACTCTCAGAGGCAACGTCTCACCACTTGATCCCGGTTCCGATCATCTTCCTATCCTTAGGCCGAATTGGCGAGAATCTCATGATAGGGCGGAGACCGGAGTCCCGGGTTTCTTTTATATTGTTTGCACATCGCTTTTCATTCCAGTGACAACCCATCTGCCGATTCGGGCTAGCTCACCCACGGGGTGAACCAGTTCCTTCTATTGAGCAAGCACAACCACGCCTCCCAGCGTTCGACCCCCAAGCCACACTACAACACCGTGCGCTTGCGAACTACAAATATTTAAACATGCGCGTCTCCCCCCACGTTTGCCCTACCGACGCAAAACGGGGGCACGTCAGTCCCCTGCCAAGCCATCGTCTCCAAACACTGGCCCTTCTTCTATGCCCCTTAGCTCGGAGGTGATCGACCATGCCGGGCCAATGATCCAATCGAGGTGTCCCCATCCGAACATCTGAACACCTCCCCTACCGATCTTACATCACTGCCTCTGTTCGAGCTTGCAAGCCGCCGACCCTGCCAAGCAGCTACAATGTCAAGCCTGTGGATCCACCTTTGTCCGAGCTCGTGAGCTACCGGCCCAGCCGAGTAACTTACTCTGGATACTTACTTGAAGGGAAGGAATATTAATAATTCAATGTAGGGAGAATTTGAGCGGATAAAATGCTCTTCATGCGACAGACTTGAGCAAGAATAGCATATGGAGAACAAATCACTGACATGGTCGCGGAGATGTAGAATTTGGAATGTCACCCACTATCATTTGGGGGGAAACACCAACCGGAGACCAGTTCTTTGGCGCCGCACTGGCCTCCACGACTCGATGGCCGACCATCCCTCCCCCGATCTTGGTTCAAGAGGATTTCGGCCCGCCAATCCAATGTAGCGCCTGTGCTCTTTTGATGACTTCCTGATGGCGACATCTGTTCGTATGACTACACGTGTGGTGGTGACTATGCTGGAAGGGGGACTATGCTGGAAGAGGTGATGATGTTCTCTCTTGCCATGTCTCTAAACCACCGCTGAACTCATGAAGCTCATGCGGGTTTGCTGAGCAACCTGCCAGTCCACCCCAGCGTGAGGGCTACCGGAGTTACCTCACCTAGCAAGAAGTTCGAGACAACCAAGCCACCTCCCACTTTCCAAGGCGAACCAGAGCCGGGGATGGAGATAGTATGATGCAAAAAGAGGCCAAACAAGCCAAGATACAGACGGGAGTTGAATTCAGAGCTAGAGCTGGAGCTGAAGTCGGAGCCGGAGCTGGAGCTGAAGTCGGAGCTGGAGCTGGAGCTGAAGTCGGAGCTGGAACTGGAGCTGAAATCGGAGCTGGAGCTGGAGCTGGAGTCGGAGCTAGAGCTGGAGCTGAAATTGGAAATGGAGCTGGAGTTGTGCCTAGACGAGGCCGACCCATGCAGGAGGAGGCCGACCACACCAATTCACCCGACCCAGGAGGAGGTCGACCAGACAAGTCCGACCACCTGGCCAAGCGTCTGAGCCTCAACGCCAACCCACCTTGCCAAGCTCACAAAGTTATCCCCACCTCAACGAAGCTGCTGACTAAGCCGAGCTCGCCCCTGTCTAAACCAGTCGAGCTAGCAGACCTACCTCAGTCCAAGCCCGCCTACTTGCACCAACTTGATGGAATTTTTGACGACTCGAGTCCGCCACCTTTCTGGGCAAAATCAAGCCTCAGAGGGTGCAAAGATAGAGCACACGGGAGGACCCGATGCCTCTGGCTTCTGAACTCACCCAAACGGCAACGGAGAAGAAACTAAGGCGGCGACGCATAACCTCCACCGACTCAGCTTCCGGAGAGCAAGCATAGCAGCCGGTAGTGACCCGCCAAGGACCCTTGCCATTTTTCAAGCTCACTGTTTGTCTCAACCGTAGCTCGAGGGCCATGTCGGTGACCCCATTATCAACGCTAAATCTCTGACTGGCTGAAGGCCGAGTTGCCGGCCATACCGAGCTCTCTCTGCGAGCCAGGCCGAGTCGATCTGGCCAAAGCACCACCGTCCGAGTTCGAGCAACCAAGCAGCTCCTCCGACCATGGCCAAGTCGATCTCGCCGAAGCACCACCGTCTGAGTTTGAGCAACAAGCAGCTCCTCCGACCGTAGCCGAGCCGATCTGGCCGAAGCACCACCGTCCAAGTTTGAGCGTCCAGACTGCTCCTCCGACCGTGCTGCCAGGTCCCCACTTGCCGACCAGCTCCTGCATCCACCTGAGCAGGACGAAGAAGTGGCAGAGCGCCACCATGGAATCTTCGAAAGTCTTCACAAGGTCATCACCCCTTTCATCGGCCATAAGTCGAGGGGCAACTCCCCTCGCAACCGAACGAACGGATCGGTCAAAGGGCTGGGGACAACCCCCCAGGAGGCCGATCACTCGTACGTCGGCTGTAACTCGAGGGGCAACTCCCCTCGCAACCGAACGGATCAGTCGTAAGGCTGGGGGCAACTCCCCTAGCTGGCTGATCGCCTGACTGACCCTAAGACTAGGACTGGCTTCCCCAGCAGGCCAATCGACCCGTCGATCGTAAGGTTGGGGGAAACTCCCCCAGCAGACCGACCAGATCAACTGTAAGGCTGGGGGCAACTCCCCCAGCTAGTTGATCACTCGATTGACCATAAGACTGAGTGGTAGCTCTCTCAACAGGCCAATCGACCCACCAACCATAAGGCTAGGGGCAACTCCCCCAGCTGGTCGACCCACCCCTTCGTCGGCCATAAGTTGAGGGGAAACTCCCCTCGCCACCGAACGAACGAGATCAATCTTAATACTGGGGCAACTCCCCCAGTTGATCGACCCACTCCCTTGTCGGCCGTAAGTCGAGGGGCAACTCCCCTTGCCACCGAATGAATCTCGGACTGACAAGCTATCGTCACTAGCCAACTCCGCAAGACGGACCAATTTTACAGAGAAAGTAACTTCTCACCCCTTATACTACATCTCCCGACCTCAACCTTAACAATGGTAGAGCTCAGAAGATGTGGGCAATTGATACGACTATTTTGACCAGGCCCGAAGGAACCAAGTCAAATACGACCAGTCAACCGGCCTACTACGGTCTTGGGCTCCGGCCCAAGGATCTCAGGGGCGGGTCACGATTCTCCACCCAATGTGAAGGCCCAAAAGATTGCTCACTTTCATAATGGAGGAAATGATGGCCCGACTTAATGGCCATCACTCTAGCCATCATGGCTCGCCAAACATGGCAACCACCTTCATGGCAATAACTTGCCAATCATGACCCGACTTCATAGCCATCACCCGCCAATTATGGCGGCCGCTTTCAATGCCATCACTCCGCCTTCATGGCATTCATCTCTCCATAAAAGCATGGCAATTATTGGGGTCAACATTCCCCATTAGCACGACCTCATCAATAGCGACCATGATGTCTCATCATGGCCCATTACTAGGGGGACTCCCCTATATGAAGAGGGCGACATCATCACAACAAGGGGCCGGATCATGACGATCTATGATCACTCCATATTTTACACCTTTTTCTGCATGTTTGCATGCCATTTTGATCGCCCATATCGCGTTTTTCATGATTATTCGACAATATTGCGATGCTTTTCACGTTTTCTTATTTTTGTCGTATTTCAGGAGATATGGAGCGATTTGGAGTGATTTTGAGATGCACCCACTCTGGAGTGTCACCCATGACTCTTTTGAGGGTTATTCTGTGATGGAAGACGAGTGGAAGAGGAAAGAACGTCGTAGGAGCGACGAGGAAGCGAAAAGACGAAGTTTGGGCATTTTCAGCATGCCACTCAGCCGAGTGAAGAGCTCACTCGGCCGAGCAAAGAAGCTCGCTCGGCCGGCCAGATCGAACACGCAAATAGACTGAATATCAGCGTGCACTCGGCCGAGTGTCAACAGCCCACTCGGCCGAGTACGGAGACACCACTCACCCGAGTGGCACACGAACGACGGCAACCAAAAGTCTGGACTTACTGTAATCCGTCAGACAAATCACGAGCCCGACTCGGCCGAGTACCAAAAGCCCCTCGACCGAGTGAGTAAAGTCACTCGGCCGAGTGACTTCCGAGGAATAGACCCCTAAAACTCCCAACTCTCTGGAATCCGTCAGGGTCTGTCACTCGGCCGAGTGACATTTGTCACTCGGCCTAGTGACCCGCGCTGCCTGTAGCGTAAAGTACGATTTTCGAGCTGCGTAGGGGCATTTTGTCACGAATTTCTGGGCAATTTTGAGGGGTATTTAAACCCTGTTTTTGCCATAGGTTATGAGAGCTTTTTCATACTTTTTGCAGCCTTTTTAGAATACTTTTGAGATCAATTAGAGAGAGTTCTTTTGAGAGATTAGAAAGAGTTATTTTGTTGGATGCTCTTGGATCTTCATTGGTTTGTCTCTCTTTTCATCAAAAACCTCATTTTTATTGATATATTGTCCATTGCAATGAATTCTATTGATTTTGCTATTGGATTTCTAATGAATTGCATGATGATTAGTGAGTATTTTTATCATCTTAGGGCGTAGGGATGAACCCTACGAATCCTATTTCTAATTTGTGATGAATTGGGGAAATTCTTGCTAGAATTGATTCGGGTTAGTTTGGGATTGATTTAATACGAATAGCTAGGGATTTATATCGATTGTGATTTGCAAGAGATTGGGTCCCAAATCGATAGGAAGCCCTAGAAATTCGAATTGGGGTACAATTGGATTTTCCTAGAATTGGTTTGCAAGAGATTGGACCAATGCTAGGATTTTCAATTGTAATTCTGTACCAATACCCGTTTGCAAGAGATTGGACGGGCAGGAACTATCCCAATCTAGGTCGTAGCTCGAGTTTGCACGAGAGTGGGCTCGAGATACGATTGAACGATGATGTCGTCCTTAATGCTAGCGGTTTAGGTTAGGGTTTGCAAGAGATTGGACCCTAGCCTAGGTTTGCTATAGACCGGCAATAGTGCGAGAGCGTGAGCTTCGTTCTACATTTAGTTGCAACTAGTTCACCTAAAATTCAAGTCTAGCAATAATGAAACCTATGATTCACAATGTTGAGATACGGTCCGTAGCGGGGATTCCCTATCCCTAGGCGTCTTTATTGAATTGATATTTTCTTTATATTATTGAACGATTGTGACTGCTTTATTTACGAATTCTCGATACTTATTTTGATAGCTAGGTGATTTGAAGAAGACACGGTCATTTGCCCTCCTCGTGTTCGATACCCGTTCGCCGCTACACCGTGCGCTTACGGTAAAACTACAGTCGTTTTCCGGGTGTATATCCGGGACCGATCAAGCTTTTGGCGCCGTTACCGGGGAGGCGACAGTGTTTGATTCTACCTACTTAGCTATTTCTTTTTTGCTTTGTTATTTTTATTTTTCTTACCCTTCTATTGTGCTAACAATTCCTTTGAAACTCTATTTTCCTTTGCATGTACACGCGATCTACGGCGAACCCCGAAGAAATACTATTTGATCCGGAAATCGATCGTACATTGAGAAGGATTAAAGCGGAGAGGAGACTTGATATAGAGGGGAATTTTATGACCCATCCTGAGACATCGGAACAATTGGCGACACGTATGGCGAGGATCATATCCATTAGAGATAGGCTTCGGCCTAAGACTTCCTCCACGACCTCATCCATCGCCGTGTCGGAGTTGGCGGCGGACAAAAATTTTAAGTTGAAGACTGGATTGGTAGTATTGATGCAGCAAGACCCGTTTCATGCGAACTCCCATGAAAATCCGCATTACCACATCCAGCTTTTTATGTCAAAGTGCGCCACCTTCCAAATGACGGGCGTCTCAGTTAATGCTATCAGACTGCGTCTCTTTCCCTTCACGCTCAAGGACAAAGCCTTATATTGGTTGAGGATACAGGCAGAAGGAATCTTCACCACTTGGGATGAGTTGGCTAGTGCCTTCATCGACAAATTTTACCCGCCATCCAAGACGGTGAAGATACGGAGTGCTCTCATGCCCTTCAAGCAAGGACCGCAGGAGACCCTCTATGAGGCATGGGAGCGCTTCAAGGACTTACAGCATCAATGCCCCCATCACAACATAGAAGACTGGGAGCTTGTCCATAGTTTCTACAATGGACTCCAACCGGGCACAAAACAGATTATTGATGCCACCCCAATGGAGCCATTTTGTCAAAGACCCCGGATGAAGCTACAGCCTTGCTAGAGGAGATGTCATCCAACAACCAACAATAGGGCGACGAGCGAGGACATTCTTCATCCTCCTTGAAGCCCACTAGTATTTATGAGGCCAAGGCCGTGGCGGAGCTTTCTAGCAAATTTGACTCACTCCACAAGGTAGTGGAGAGATTAGAGAAATACATTACCAAGCCACATGGAGCTCCTTCTACATATACACCGACAAACCATATGAATGATTGGCAAGACCAATCTCAAGCCATGTATGTAGGAGGAGAGCATGTAGAAGGAGCGTTGGAACAAGTGCAGTATGTTGTGGAGAATTCCGGATATTGGGCCAACCCGGCCGCTAGAAACCATCCGGGCTTTTCATATGCAAACAATGATGGTGCCTTGAACCCCCCGCCATAACAACCTCCTCAAGCTCGGGCTCCACCACCATAACCGCAGTATCAACCAAGGGAGCCACCGCAACAAAATTTCCCACCGAGGCAACAAGTGGGACCATATAGGCCACCCGGTTATTACCAAGGTTGGAGAAATCCCAACCCACCTCAAGCTCAACCACGTTCGGATTATGAAGCAAGGGTGGAGGAATTTATGGTGGAGCAGAGAAAGATCAATGCTAAGTTATCGGCGGGACAAGATTCACTTACTACCGTCGTCGCTCAACTTGGAGAGCAACTTGCGTTGCTTAATAAGAACGCCCAATAATTGCCGGCTCAACCCGAGCCCAATCCATGGAGCACCACCGGCCACACCCATACGGTGGCGGCGGATACCACTCCCTCTATGACCCAAAACAAGAAACATGTGGTGGAAATTTTAGAAGAAAGTGAGCCGGCAATTGAGGAGGAAAAGGAAAGGGAGCCGCAAGAAGGAGCAAATTCTAAAGTGGAGGAGCCTATTGATGAGCGCCGCTTCATGCCACCGGTGCCCTTCCCACAACAAGTAGCTAGAGCCAAGATCGAGAAAAGGCTTGCCAAGTTCCTCGAATACTTGAGAGGGGTGAGCCTCAATATCACCTTCCTTGATGCTATAGTGGAGATCCCGTCCTATGCAAAGTTCTTGAAGGAGTTGATTTCGGGAAGGAAAAGGAAGGAAAAGATCATGCTAGCCGAGCAAGGAACTTGGTTCACTAGGAGGGAAAAGGAGCCTGCCAAATTCAAAGATCCCAGGAGTTTCTGGATCCCTTGCACACTAGGAGGCGTCCCATTACAAAAAGCATTGGTTGATTTAGGCGCTAGTGTGAGCCTTATGCCCCTCACTATGTTCCGGAAGTTGAACACGGGCACCGACTTGAAGCCGACCGACATGAGGATTTAACTCACGGACGGTCGGATTACTTGGCCGGTTGGGATCGCAGAGAACATCCCACTTCAAGTTCCGGGAGGTATATGCTTGCCTTGTGATTTTGTGTTCATGGATATCAAGGAAGATGGTGACACCTCGCTCATACTTGGACGTCCGTTCCTCGCCACCGCCGGTGTTATCGTCGATGTGCGGGAAGGAACTCTTTCCTTGAATGTCGGGAACATTGAAGTCGAGCTCCACATACCAAAGGCCATGAAGCACATGCCATATCACGAAGAGTTGGATTATGTGGACCTCCTCGACGAGGTTAGTGAAGAAGCTATCCCCCACTCAATTGGAGCACTCCATGATGATGGCCTTGAAGAAGGCCAATTTTCGGGTGAAGAAGAGAAGTTGGAGGACTCTCCAAATAGCTCCATAGCTAATGATGATGGCGACGCTGATGTCGCGAGAATACGAGAGCTCTACAAGCTCTCGATGGCGAAGAATCCCAAGAAAGCTCCACCGATTCGAAGATCGACGTCACCGGGCAAGAAAAAGACGGAAACAAGCTCAAGCTTGGGGGAACCACCCCCCAACATTGCCCATGATGAGGGAGCGCTGAGGAAGGCCACGAACCACCACGATCCAAATCCGAGCGGTCTTCCCGGCAAGTTTGACGGACGCATCTCCTATGCGTCCAACATCACACGCTAATTGAAAATCTAAAGGGGTCGAGCTCAAGACCTTAAACGAGCGCTTGTAGGGAGGCAACCCGGTGGTGTTTGCATTATTTTTATTTTGGTTTTCATTTTTGTTTTAGACTTTTATTAGTGTCTAGAGTTAATTGTCTATGGAAATCATGACAACGGGTCCTAATTTCTATGACAGGAGAAGGAGAAAAGGAGATCTCTCATATGGAGGATGACCGAGGCAAGAAAGAGCGCTCTAGGAATGCGCTCAAGCTTTAGGAGGAGGAAGGAACTGACTCGAGGAAGAAATACAGAAACTAGAGCGAAAACGGAGCACCAATGCAGAAAAAAGCACCTCACTCGGCCGAGTCGCTTATGCCACTCGGCCGAGTGGAGCACCAATCAGGGAAGTCTGTAGAACCAACTCTCTGTAAATTTTTGTGAATTTTAGTATTAATTACCACTCAGCCGAGTACATTTATCACTCGTTGCCGAGTGGCAGAGCCACTCGGCTGAGTGGAGATTCCCCATTCGGCCGAGTGAAGCAAAGCCACTCGGCCGAGTCGTAAGTGTGGGGGAGATTTTGAAATTTTTTTACGATACGCCACTCGACCGAGTGACATTTTCACTCGACCGAGTCGTATCTTCCTTATATAAACGGCAGCGTAGTAGGCGTGATTTTCAACGCAACAAAAATCCCAATTCGCCCGAGGTCGCTGCCCTTTCCTCTCCCCTCGCCCGCTGCAACTCCCTTCCCTCGCCTGATCCGACCTCGATCGTCGGCTGACCCCGGCCGCCGACCGTCTCTGATCATCCCCCTCGCCGACCGACGTCCGACGACCACCTCCCACCGCCGGTCGACCTCAGTTCATCTCCATTTTGTCCCAAAAACCCATTTTCTCCCCCTTTCTCTTGATCCGTACGCCCGTTGAGCCCCAAACTCAAATTAAATTCTATATCTATCTATTATCCACTATCTCCCCTATATAGTTTGAATATTATCCGCTGATTTCATTGTTTGATATTCATGCTAGCTTGGGTGAGCTTTGGGGAGCTTTTGGATGCGCATTGAGCTTCGCAGAGGCGGCGGTTCTTTGCACACACTTGCTGATTGCTCTCGCGGCGTGCTCAGATACACTCGTTCCATTATTTAGCGCACCGCAACTTATTTTAGTTGGGTGAGCACTTTCGCGGCACACATGCCACCCCGCACTAGGCCACGCACTAGGGGAGCCTCCGCCAAGCGGAAGAGACCGGATGATCCGAGTCCCTCTGACGCTAGTGATGACTCCCCTCCACCTAGTCCACCTCCACCCACACAGCCGCTTCCCACTGACCCCGTCCCTTCACAGCCACCACTAGCTCCCGCCGTCGGACCGATTGGGATCACGTTTCGAAATGACGCACACCGCGCCAAGTTTGATCGTATCTCCCATCGTTCGATAGTACCCTCTAGGTTCATGCACCTTGCAGACCTAGACCACCTAGGGGTACTAGAGGGGCTTCTCATGTTGTACGACAACGTGGGATGTCACGATTTTTTGTCGGTGTCGGCGGACACTTATGTCCGTCCGACACTAGAGGTCCTCAGCTCCATTGACCGGACCGATGAGGGATGCTCCTTCAGACTGATGGATCGAGAGTGTCAGATCACTCTTGACATGCTTCGAGTATTCTTTCAGTGGACCGCTGTCCCTGACCCAGACCGAGCTTATGCTCCTATGCACATCTCACCACCGTCGTTCGACGCACACGCCTTTTGGACCCGGATCACGAGTTCACCACTTGCCTTTGACCCTAGTAGGGCCAAGGCCTCAGCTATAGTCCGCCCCTGCCTCTGCATAGCACAGGGCCTTATGGCGACCACCTTTCTTGTGAAGTATGAACCCGGGACGATGTCTACGCCAGAGCTATACATGCTCTTCGCGATGACTCACCCCAGAGTTCAGGATAGGGGTAGTGACACGATGGTCCCCGTCGTTGAGATCGATATCGCTAGTTGGTTTTTGGACCGCATCATAGTATAGGTAAGCGCTCGCTCACCGATCTGTTGTAGTGGTCTGATCACTCTTCTAGCCCTTATGGCCAGCGTGGACCTACCGGACGACTTGCGCCGACCTCCGGGCCCCACTACACTCTCGATAGATGTTATGGCCCGGATGAAGATGCTTCATCCCCACGACTGTCAGCACTGGGTATGGTTGCACGGTCCCTTTAGTGCCGATTACATGATTCTCCCGAGTCCCGATCGAACACATATCGGACCGGCACACGGGGACTGGCTACCGGCGATGGATCTCCTTATCCCCGCCACCTACGTGCTAGAGGCCGAGGGAGCTGAGCAGGCACCCCCTGTACCTGTCGACCTCGTGATCCCTCAGCCTGCACCTGCACTTTCTGCACCTCCTGACACCTCTGTCCACACTTCTGTTAGTGTCGGGAGTACCCTAGCTGAGCCATCCACCACCACCACCACCACCACCGCTGTGCCTATCTCGGTCGAGCCTATTTCCACACTTCTACTCGAGTGTCCACCCACCATCCTAGAGAGCGGCGAGTCTTCCTTTACGGCCGTCGTGGAGACCCTTTCCAGTTTATTGACTGCTGGGGTGTCACCTTTGGACCCTACATAGCCTCCCCAGTGGTCGACCCTTCTGTCTCCACCGCAGCTGTCTATTCTGAGAGCGTCGTGACATCTGTCCCCATGTCTGCGTCACAGACCTCTCTCGCTGCCTCGTCACCCATTTTGTCTTCCACCACTGCTGATGCTGCCACTTCGTCCCAGCCTATGTCCCAGCCTTACACCGAGGCTGGGCATCCCCTAGTGAGCACAGCCCCCTTCCCGCACTTGCCTGCTGGCCCCATACACTACACAACATGTGTGAGACAGCCTCGTCCTTCACATCCTAGACCTGTGCATCCCTCTGCTCCCGTTCCCCCCGACACTCTACTTCAGGGCATTCGTGCTCTGGAGGGGGCAGTGAGTGGACTCAGAGGAGATTTTAGGGCTCTCTCCGCCACGGTCCCCACCGTGCAGTCTCGCCTGGAGCTACTTCTCCGTATTCAGGTTTGCCTGACTCAGATTCTGGCGCGACTGCCTCCACCACCACCACCACCCACCCAGCAGCCACACCCACCACCCCCACCCTTCCTCCGCCACAGGACGGTGCTGGTGCAGCACCACCAGCTTAGGCACACTCTTGATGCCTCCGACATTTTTGTCATTTTACTGCACATTTTGTTTTTGGGTCTAGTGAGTTTTGCCCCCCTCCTCCACATACTATTTTGGTCCCTATCTGATCATATCCTTTTATATCCTTTTGGGAGAGAGGGAGAGTCTTTTTGGTGACGCACATATTGTTGAGTATTGGACTCCCCGGATTTGGTTTTGGATGATGAGCAAATGATTCGGGATATAAATTGTATGTTTTTACCCCCTAACTATCCCCATTTTGTGCTAAAGATTAGGCTTAATTGTGCTCTTTTTGGGTATATTTTCATTTCATATCAATTTTAGGGCTTATTCTCATTCTTGGTACAAAATACGGTTTTTATCGTCGTTATTGGCTTCCTATTATTTTTCCTATGCTCCTGCCATTATTTCGATCATATCGCCATTTTTTGGGATTTATTTGAGCATTGGAATATTTTATATAGCTTATTGGAAGTCAACATTGTGTTTTTTTAATAGTCATTATATTTATTTTCACATCAAATAGACTAATTTTTGCTTCTCCTATTTTTCAGGTACCCCTAGGAGTCTTGGGGATTTTCCAGAATTTTTTGGGATTTTTCTGGGGCTTTTAGGTATTTTTCGTGAATTTATTGGAGGAGAAATGGGGGTTTAAATCCAGGAAAAACACAAGAAATCAAGGGGCGCCACGTGGGCCAATCAGATGGCACCACGTGGCGCCATCGGGCCGCTCTCCGCGTCTTCAGCTCCCCGCGCGCGCTGATTTTAAAAATAAAAAAAAAGATTTTTTTTTTAATTGTGCGGGCCGGCCCAGCTTGGCCGGCCCGCCGAAAAATCAAGGCGGGCTCTCAGCCCGCCCGCTCGTCGAGCGGGCGGATGTCACGCCCGCCCGCTCGTCGAGCGGGCGGATGGCGAGCGGGCCGGGATCCGACCCGGCCCGCTCCGCCTTTTTTGGCTTCCCAGCGCGCGCGCAGGTTTGGGCGCGGGTCGGGTGCAAAAACCCGACCCGCAATGGCTAAAGGGGGCTGAGTGCGAAAAACACAGGGGGGACTCGGATTTTTTCAGGTGATCTCGGTTTTTGGGGCTTGTTCTTGGCGTTTTTAGGGTTCTTGGAGGGGGAAGAGGCCATTAAAGGATGAAGGAAGCTAGGAGGAGGAGCTAAAGTGGAAGGGGATGCTTCATTTGGAGAGATTTGGGTGAAATCATTCCTCTCCCTTTTGTAATTTGAAATCTCTCTTTTGTAGTGAACTTTGGGTGATATTTTGTATAAAGATTTCATCTTGTGTTTAATGATGATAGAGTAGTTTTAAATTGTATGGGATGTGTGATTAATTGAGTTGGTTGTTAATATTTGTTCAATTTCACTCTTGCCCTAATTTTGAATGTTGATGTTGGATGTGTAATTAGGGCACAAATTTAATTGGCTAAGTCCCGAGAGGGCAATTTGAGAAAATCCATGTTCTTAATTTGATTAGTGCCTTGGTAATATTTCCATCCTATTGCAAAATTATTGTGTTTTTAAAGCTAAATATTCCGATTGGGTTTCCTTAGCCGGATGACCGATTGTGTTATATGCGGTAATTTGGACTTGATTAACGCCAATTTTAATGATCACACAACTCATGCTCTCTCTCCTAGCTATCCTAAACTCCACATTTGGCTCTCTAACCCTACCAATTTAGGTTAATTTTTGTTTCCACCACGCTTTTCCGACATTTCCGCCGTAATTGAGTTAGTTGTAAATCACTTTAATTTTCTTTATCAGTCAAATTTGTGAACGTAGAACGACTTGTCCCTGTGATCCGACCCGGTACTCACCGGTTATTTTTATATTGCATTGACACTCCTACGCTTGGGAGCGGAAGGCGTGCACTTGCGCGTTTTCCGAGTCAACCAGCAAACATAAATAAATCGTGCTCTAACACTTTGTGAGCGCAGTTATGGAGATCGTCGCCAAAATACGATGAATATCAATAGCGACGTCTCGAGACTTCTCAAAGCGCGTGATCGCATGCCTGAAGCTTCGTTGAAGTTCAAGGACCTTTATTGAAGTCGAGAGAATGAAGATTGAAGCTTTGAAGACGGATCGTCAGGTTTATTTTTAGTCTTCTAGCTTCATAGAATAGAATGTTAAGCCTTGAGTAGGTCTTACATGTTAAATCTTCATTACGACCATATCTTAGAGTTAGGATAATCTTAGAAGCCCATAGAAACTTTCCCGAAGCTTCGCGCTTCATTTCACGACTTTCCGTGCACATTAGTTGGTTCAAGAAGAAGAGCCAACCGACTAGATTATGATCTAGTCGGTCGGCAAATCAACTGAGACCGACTAGTGTGCCTTGCTAAATCTTTCAGGCTTCCCTGTTTCGAGTTAGTCGGTCCAAGAAGGTTCACCGACCGACTAGTTGTGAAACTAGTCGGTCCGGAACTCTTCTTAGACCGACTAATGATGACTATTGATTTATCCTCAAAACTTGCCTTAGCCACTGTTTTGAGTTAGTCGGTCCAAGAAGGTTCATCGACCGACTAGTTGTGAAACTAGTCGGTCAGTAACACTTCTTAGACCGACTAATGAAGATCTCTTATTTCCTGCATAAGATACTGTTTATAGTTCGACCGACTAGTTCTTAAACTAGTCGGTCAGAATTTGTTCTTAGACCGACTAGTTGTAATTGATTTCAACCTATAAACTTCTTCAGTTAGTCGGTCCATGTTGAATCACCGACTGACTAGATTGTGATCTAGTCGGTCAGTGATCCTTCTTTGACCGACTAGTCTGGATCAGATTTAGATCCGTTGGGACTTTCCTTAAGCGATTTTCTTAGGTCGTTTACCCCATCCTATAAATAGCTGATGAGGGTTATTTCCTAAGAACAAGGCTGCTAATTTCAGTATCTATTGAATCAAAGAGAAAGCTCCCTCCTATCAATCCAAAAGCTCTCTCTCCCTCACATTGAATCTCTCCAAACCCTTGAGCCATATTCCCCTCAAGAGAGATTCTTTCCATTGTGAGTTCTTCAAGCCAAGAGCTTGAATCTAGGTCACCAACTTATCCCTAAGCCTCCATTGCTGGTCTACTACTTGGAGCTAGGGTTTGGTGCCATCTTCTCCATCAACATCCTCCTTCCCCTAATTTGTAAGTTTTACTCAAGGCATAGGTTTGTTGTTGGTAAGTGTTTCATTAGTTCAATACATTTATTAACTGAAGTTTTACTCTCGGTTGTGAGAGTTTGTGAGTGATCCCGGGTTGTGGGAGTCACTATTTGATTTGTATGTGATTTGGTCTTGTGAAGGTTTTCACAAGAATTTCATAGTGCAAATTTGAGTTAGAGGATTCTAACTCAAGTATCCGGAGGGGATCCGGGTGGTTGGGACGTAGGATCACCGGGAACAAGTCGGGGAGACTTGGGTGGATCTGAACCCAGTAACATCATTTGTTTGCGATTGTCTAATTGTTGTCATATTTACTATTCCGCAGTTGTTGGTTAGAGTTTGCATTATAATTTGGAATTATACTCCTTATTATTTTAAAGTACTATTCACCCCCCCTCTAGTACGTGTGCAGTAGCTATCAGGGCATTACATTTGGTATCAGAGCCAGATACTTAGATATGTCTGCCAACGACAACAAGACCGTTCGTCCACCTTCGGATTATAGCACCTTCAAGAATCGTGAAGGAGCTTCTTCGGTAATGGAAGGACATTCCTCGACGAAGCCTCCCTTCTTCAACGGTACCAACTACGGGTACTGGAAATGCCGGATGGAAACTTTCTGTAATGCCCTACAAGCTACTGCACAAGTACTAGAGGGGGGTGAATAGTACTTTAAAAATAACAAGGAGTATAATTCCAAATTATAGTGCAAACTACTACCAAAACAATTTGCGGAAGCTTAAATTGTATGACAACAACAAAATTAACAATGCAAACAAATGATGTTAATGGGTTCGGATCCACCCAAGTCTCCCCGACTTGTTCCCGGTGATCCTACGTCCCAACCACCCGGATCCCCTCCGGATACTTGAGTTAGAAACCCTAACTCAAGATTTCCACTATGAATATCTTGTGAAAAACCTTCACAAGATCAAATCATACATGCAATGGCAAAAGTGAATCCCACAACCCGGGATCACAACCTTCTCTCACAACCGAGAGAATCACAAAGCAATATTAAAAGAGTTTAATATGAAATAAACAATCTTACCACAAAATCCTATACCTTGAGTTTTTCTTACCCAAATGGTGAAATGAAGGATTTGAGGAAGATGAAGTCACCAAGACCTAGCACCAAGGAAATTACCAGCAATGGGTGCCTAGGGATGATTTGGAGACTTGAATCAAGCTAGAGCTTGAAGAGCTCACCAAGAACAAGCTTCTCTCAAAATGGATTCTAGATCTAGAATGTGAGAGAATGGGTTTCTTGTGAGGAAGAGAGCTTTGGAAATGATTGAGAATGGCTATCTCTTTTGATCTCAATGAATCTCTTAATGGCAGCTCTAACCTAGAGAGAAATGACCTAGGTTCGTATTTATAGGGTCCCATAAAAACGAGTTAGGTTAAATCCCAACGGATAGAAAAACTGAGGCAACTAGTCGGTCAAAGAACAACCACTGACCGACTAGTTCATCAACTAGTCGGTCAGTCAAACATCATGGACCGACTAAGTGAGGAACTGAGAAGAAAGAGAAATTCAGCCCTAGAAATCTAGTCGGTCCAAGAAGACATTCTGACCGACTAGTTTCACAACTAGTCGGTCAGTCAGTGAACGTAGACCGACTAAGAGGCAAAATGAAATAGTCTGAATGCAAGTTGACTTAGTCGGTCCAAGAACAAAAGTTGACCGACTAGATTGTCAACTAGTCGGTCACCAAACGTTCTTAGACCGACTAACAGTAAACAGTAGCTTAGGAGAAATTTAGTATGAACAGTAAGTCACAACTAGTCGGTCAAAGAAGTATCACTGACCGACTAGTTTACAAACTAGTCGGTCGGTGAGTCAACGTAGACCGACTAACTGTAAACAGTAAAGTCCAAGAAATTAAGGAATCAAACTAGTCGGTCCAAGAAGCATTACCGACCGACTAGATCACCATCTAGTCGGTCAGTACATGTTCTTGTACCAACTAACATGCACAATAAAGTCCAAATCGAAGCGCGATGCTTCGAGGAAGTTAGAATGAACTTGTGCAAGAATCCTAGAGCTACGAAATGAGCGTTATGAAGATAGAAACGTAAGATATACTCAAGGCTTAACATTCTATATATCGAAGCTAAAAGACTATAAATAAAACCTTAAAGAACGGTCTTCGAGAGCTTCGATTAATTCTTCATGACTTCTAAAACGGTCCAAGAGCTTCAACGAAGCTTTAGGCAATGAATACGAGCTTTGAGAAGTCTTGAGATGTCGCTTTGAATGTTCTCGTGAATTTGGCGATGATCTCCAATACTGCGCTCACAAATTGTTAGTTCATGAATTATTTATGTTTGCTCATCATCCAAAACCAAATCCGGGGAGTCCAATATTCAACATTCTCCCCCTTTTTGGTGATGACAAACCAACATAAATAATAATAAAAAATAATGATTCAAATGAGAAATACTTACTCCCCCTGCATTGATGACACGTTAATTCCAAAAAGAATATATATGAATTGCATCAATCAGACGAGTAAGATAAATAAAGAGAATCGATTTTTGAAATATCGGATTTTGAAAATCCTTATATATATCTTAACTCCCCCTGAATCTAACACATCAAATTAGATTCTTGGAAAATTGAGTTAAATTTTCATTTGACCTATTTATTATCATTATCTCTCCCCCTTTGGCATTATCCCAAAAATGGGGGGCATACAACGACAACAACTAGGAAATGGAAAATCCAACATCGGGAGTCGTAGACAATGACGATGGACTTAAGTGACACCAAGGGAAAATTGTTGAAATCAAATCAAGGTGTGCCAAATTGTCCATTATCAAAAAGCGATAATTAAAATCATCAAAAATTCCAAATATTTATTCATTTATTGAATAATGAAACATACTCTCCAATATTCAATATTCTTGGTTAAATTTGTGCATGGAAAACAATTCTATATTATTATAGAAATTTAATCTATTTAACCAAGCATTTAAGCATCGAACGACGAATACACATTTCATATGCATTGAAAGAATAGTAAATGTGCACGACGAATTAAGACAAAGAGAACGACGATGTATATATATACTAGTCATAACCCGTGCCCGCGGGCACGGATCATTTAAGATTTTCCCCCGCGAAATCTTTGTTCACAAAAAAAATTATTTCCACAGACACAATTTAAAAGAACAACAAATTAGCGTAAAAATATTTAGCGGCACTGGCGCTTTCGGCACGGAACAACAAATTAGCGTAGAACAACAAATTCGAAGCGAGCACCTTTGGCGTGAAACAACATAGCAGCGTAAAAAATTTAGCGGGCGCCTTCGACGTGGAACACCAATTTAGCGTAAAAAAATTAGCGCCTTCGGCTCGGGCGACTTCGGCGTGGGCGACTTCGGTTTTAATATATATATATTATTAGATTTTTTTGTTAAACTTATAAAAGCAATTATCAAAATTTAAGTTAGATTTCTACTTTTCGATGTATCAAAAGAAATTAAATTTGTTTCTGGAGTGCAACCAATTTCAACAATCAATAAGAAAATTTAAAATCAAAGTAATAAAATTAAATTAGTTACATATAAAATAAATGAAATTTATCGCTAAGTATAGTTATCATGTGATTTATTGTATCAACCTACGGTATTCTTTGGGTTCCCCACTTTTTTTTTAAATTGCTGTGTTCTGTAAAACATAACCAAAATGACAGTTGCCTGAAAATTGTCCAATTATATGAAAAGCATTGCAAATAGCAAAGCAAAATATGAATGTAAACAATACTTGACCCTAGGGTTCTTTGACCTCAATAAATTTCATCCGACAGTGAAATTTTATGAAACTTTAGTTCCAAATTTTTGCCAGCACTTTATTATACAAAACAGAAATCATATGCAAAATCTTGCACAATATAAAGAAGACCATTAGATTTCTCAAAATTTGCAAGTAGTATCAGGCATCATGGAACGATATACACATAGGGATGTCATGTACAACAACTTCAGCCTATTGATGCTCCCAGGGCTATTACTCCTCTTGCTTTCTCCACCTCGACGGTCTGCTAACATCATCGGTGCTCTCATTCGCGCTACTGTCGCCTGCTTCAGCACTTGGCTTCTCTACTAATCTTTATTTATCCTACGTGCTGACACGATATGATCGCACTTGATCTCGAATAGCTCGACGATCCTGTCAGTAAAAGAAAGATACTTGTAAGTCCTATGGACGACTCTCCGTGGCCAGCTGCAAAGTAAATGTGAAACGATAAATCATAAAGGTATGCACTTGTTTAACTCCGCATAGGCAGTCAGCTATGGGTCGGCAATTTATGGAACAATGACAGACTTCTAACTCCAATTTATTAAGCCCACATTTTAGACATATGCAGGTAGGCAATTAGAGAAAGAGAAGACGGCTAAGTGTATGTACGGCGAGTTCTCAGTGGCAAACGTTCTCACCTGAACCAGCAAGGATAACTGCTCCAAAATACAGAAAATCTTCATCCTTTCTCAAGAAATTCTAGTAATGGGCCAGACAAATTGTCGCAAGAAAGATCTAGTTCCGAAATTCCTGATAATGCACTCAAGAACAAAGGGATGGTTCCTTTGAAATAGTTACCACCCAACATCAGGTTATCTAAGCCAATACATCTGCCCAATGCATCTGGTATTTTCCTCGATAGCTTGTTTTCAAATAAGTCTAGCTTCCTGAGACTTTGTACATTATGAACTTATCAGGTATCAACCCAGTTAACAGAAATCGATAAAGATGATATTCTCAAGATCCCAGAAGGTATTGAGCCATTCAGCTTGCTATGCGATAGATCCAATACCTCTAAATGCTGGCCGATGCTAAGACTAAAATAATCCTGAACCACAAAAAACCCCATTTAGACATATAACCCCATATAGACTCAAGCAGAAGGCAATAGTTTTGATTCAATTTTCACATAGCTAAAAATTAAAAAGTCCTCTCCTTTATCCCCTTATCTATATACCTACATCTGGTTCAAATAAAAAGATCAGTAAATAATAAAAGAGCATATAATTGAGATGCAATTCTATACGATCGACCAAGCGTAGTTAACTATAACTTATGCAACTTGCATGCTTTAAATCACATGGCATTCGAAATAATAATTAATCTCTGAAAATCGCATGGTTTACCGAATTTTTGAAATTTATATTCCATTATAGAAAGTAAGATGTATAACATTTTTTAAACATATTATTACATACCACACAATATCCAAGCAAATAAAACTGACGTTCCTGTTAGCAGCGTCATGTGCCGTCCTTATGAAAATGAAATCAATAATACCCATGAATCTTAAACCAAAATTCATGCCGACCCCGATACTAATTAGCTAGAGGATTTAGAAAAATAAAAGCTACCAAACCTTTCCGCCTCGTTGTTTATTTATGGCAACATAACGTCACATCATTCAATTATAATAATCCAAGATCAATTTACCACTAAAAATAACAGCTAAATCCAAAGAAGTCGTTATGTGAAGGAAAAAAATCACATATCATAACCTAACCTTCATTCTGGGTCGTGGAGCATAACATGTTTGTCAAGGGAATTATAATAAATAATCAAAGTTAGTTGTGCTTTCTCTGTTGTGCAAAATGCAAGAGTTAGTTGTACCATGCCTACTAAAATTTGGTTAACCAACTCGTTTACAGGTGCATTCTCCTTTCCTAATCAGTGAGCAAATTAGGAGAGGTCCAAATCATCATAATTTTCCTCGCAGAGCACAAATTGAGTTGGTTCTGTCATTCTGACCAGGATCTTCTACCAATGGGCAAAATTACAGCATGCAGATAGAAGCAGATGCACACTTGGGGCTGAAAGGGATTATTGTTTACTTGGACAACAGCATTTAATCGGCATTGCAAATTTTCAGTATCTTTGATTTTGCTTGAGTTGCCTGCAAGGTTGGAATTTGGCAGAGTAACCAAGGACCATACAGAAGATTGACCCCAATTAATGAAAATACTCTGTTTAGTTCACATATTTGATTCAAAACTTGCATCTGAAACAATCTACGACAGATCCAGCAACAAAATCAACAGCTATAACACCCTTTAATCGAACAACCCTAACTCATCAAACCCCACAAATTTCCCCCAAATACAAACCCAACCAATGCATTTTAATCATAGCCCCAGAGAATCACCTGCATTGGTTGGATACCATTCCTTTTATGATAGCTGCCAACTTGCTTATCTCATCGTAAGGGTTTTAATCAAACATATGATCATAGAACTGCACATCATAATTATACAATGCTTCAGATGAATACGGTCAGATATTTTAGTTGCATACATTAAAACATATTTAATTTGTAGTAGAAGTTTTTAAAAATATGCCTGGAATGAGCGTTTTTGTTCTATGTTTTTCACAAAAGATTGTGAGAGTTGTTGTTGTGGAAAAATATATGATATGCAAGTAATATAAAAATAAGAGCATTTAGAAGTGCTGGTAAGATGATGATGAGTTCACATTTTAAGAGATGAACAGAAAGAAGGGAAAAACTCACAATGGAGGGAACCCAGGCGTGCATCAGAATGTATGCATAGCCTTGCATGACTTTGTTAGAAGGAATGGCCAGCAATGTTGGATGGAACCTGTATCATGGTTAACGACAAAAGTTACTACCATTTATAGCAGCCATCCTATCATTCCAGATGCCTTCCCATTTGAATCACACATTCTCCACTGCTCTCCGTAGACATCCAATGCACAAATCAAAAACTACATGTTGCATGAACTTCCAACTGATCCGGGGAGACCAACTGCGAAAAAAGGTTAAATAGTTTAGTCGAGCATATAATCAAACACCAAAACTGCAAGTTTCATAACCATCCTCTTGCAGGAACTTGGGCATCAAAAAGCAGAGACCAACCTCAGTTATAAATATTCGTTACTAAATTTAGACGGTTGAGTTTAAAAAGCATTAATAAGCATACAATTTGGGTGGCTGAATTATAAATATTTCATTTAACAGTGTAATACCATGTTTTGAATATATGGCGCAATCTGCATATCCAAGTATATATTGCTATAAAAATAACTCATCAGACCAAAATGAGCGCTCAAATCGTTTGAATTGCCCAAGTTTTATCCTTCAGGAGCAAGTTCACAGCAGTGATGCCACTGCCACTGGATATTTTGAGCTTGGTACAGTTATGCTAAGAAGTAAATTATACCCTATGACAATAAAATTATTTGCAGCAAGCAATTGAAAAATGGGATAGAGATAGTCAGGATTTGGCATATGTAATAAGTAGCTTCTTTCATTGATAAATACAGAATTATCACAATTGCAATCAAACAATGAAGGCAATAATTCTGTAGACTCATCACTGGCCCATCATCCAAGCGAAAAAAAGGAAAAAAATTGGGACAAAAAACTAAGGGAGAGACAAAGAGAGATTCTTAACACCTCGAATTTGCTCAGCCGCAATCGTCAGAATTTTAGGGTTCTGCTTGCATGTAACCAAAATTAAATCCAACAACTTCAGGCATTTATGGATAAACTTGGGGCTAAGAAGCAAAAAAATACAAAAAATTAGAAAAAAACTAATGGAGATACACTAATATTCAAGTTAATCTAGCATTGCTAGGATGGAAAGGAAAATGCTACCAAAAACATAAACAAAATGAAGGATGACAGAACGACGCTAAATAAAATTCTTTCCAGTTTTGAACCCAAAAAATACTTTTCTACATGTTCCTCAAGAATAACCCCATCACCGAACAATATAACATGTGAAAATTAACCTCGTGTCAATATAACCATTGAAGAAATGCTAAAAATATGGAAACATTGCAGCAAAAAATTATGACAAAATTCTGTTGTGATAAAGGACTGGTCAGAACCATTGCAATATTGCAATGCTAGAAAAAGTTCTAGTGTAAGCTGAACTGAAACTTGCAACAGAAACATTGCATATGGATGTTGAACTGATGTTGAACTGATGTTGAACTGAAAATAGACATGGCCTTCTCAAAAAACTGGTGTAATCTAACTCAATAAACTGGTGTACATGTATACAACTTTGTGTATTTCATTGACACTATAAATGGAATGAAAAAAGATGACCCAACGTCATGCAAAAAGTAAAATTGCAAGTGCTTCTTCAAATTTCTCTTTGTAAACCGGTCATGCTTCTTCAAAAAAACCAGTCATGCTGCTAGCAAGAAGTCTGTCGGTGGTCAACATCAGTATTCTGCAAAAGGTAGCCTAGCCGGCTTTCGTTATCTATCTTTATATAGTTATCTTTTGTCTCCTTGATGTTTCATGTTGGCTTTGCAGGAATGATTAGCACTTAGCAATATGGTTTCTTATTGCTGGTAGGGATTGAAGTCCGCACCATTTAATTTCATTTTTTTCATAGTTCTTTTACTCTTTGTTTGGTATCTTGTTGCTGCCAGGGATTGAAGTTCACACCATTTAATTTCAATTTTTTCATAGTTATTTAAATCTTGGAGCTATCAGCTGAATACTTTATTCTTTCTATTAGCAGAATCCATTACGTTAGCCTGTTTTGTTTCCAAGTCTTACATTTGAAGATAGCGAGCATTGCTTAAATAGATCTACACAAAGTCGTTTCCTTCTTTCCTTTCTGAGTTGGGCTCATTTTAATGTGATCGACGTAATAAAAAACTTATAAGAACTCATCTTGTCTCGAAGCAAGATACCCATAGGCTCTCATTTTATGGGCCTGCAACTGACTTCAGCCGATCTTTTGTAATGCGTGGCTTCAGTTAGGGTCAATGTTACTGTTAATGTCATAATTTTGCCCATAGCTTAATGGTGCAATGTATGCTACATTTCATTTTCTTATAGTTCGTTATAATTTCTTAGTTGTCTATTCTCTTAAGTTTTTCCCTCACCTTGCAAATTAAAAGTAGGCTGAATTGTCCGATTATCTTTCCAGTTCCTTTCGCTTAAAAAGCTCAGTCAAGTTATGTTTTTTTCTATTTTCAGTTTCCTTTTTCATTTTTGAATTACTCTACCAGGAAGCAATGCTTTAGATGTTTTCAGAATAATTATTCTGTTGCAGTTTATGTATTTTATTATGAACCGGGCTCATGCATGAGATTCCTTCTTGGTAGCTTATCACTTTTTCGTAGCAATTCTTATTCCCTTTATCCTCAAAGTGATAGAATTTCTTATTGTTGGTATTCTTTTTCGTCTTATGTGTACAATCTATACACACTCATTCGAGCTAGGTGACTTGTATACCATTTTTACTCTTGCAGTATCTGTATTCTTATTTCAAGGGTTCCCCCAAACACCCTAAAGTGTACTCTTTCATGCAGCAGATAAGTTGTAAATGATACAACAATTATTTTAAACTTATTGTTGTTATTTTTGTTGGGGGATGTAGAATGTATTAGCGGATCATGTAGCAAGGAGGTGTTGTTTATTTGCTGCATGAGATGATTTACCATTATTTTGATTCATATCCCTTTATGCAGATTTAACTTATATGTTTATGTCAAAACGGTTTCTCTCCCATTGTAGATTGATTTTAAAATTCCCATTAGGTTATATGTTGTCAGCCATCAGGCACATAATGCACTGCAAAGGACCAAAAGGGATAATCCTGCTCACATTCTTGTTTTTCCTTTCAGTTCTGTTTTTTGAGAAACCAAGGAGGGGAAGTGGAAAGCATGGCTTTCTCCATTCCATCTGATCTCAATCTGAAAGAGGAAGCAGGCAGTGCATGTGAGTTTGTGGGGAGATTCCCTAGGGCCTTTAAATCAAGAACATGAGCTGGCTCTATATGAAATATGAAAGAAAATGTATATGAAATATGAATGAAAATGTAGGAAATCTCAATGGATACTATCGCTGAGATATCCTATAATATCATATGTTCCATGCTGAGCTCAAATTTTATATGATCACCAAGCTGTTTCTTTCTATGAAAATCTATGAAAGAAAGCAACATCAATAATAGCAAGCTAGATGAACCAATGAGCTAATAAAAGGCTCATGTAAATTCTGCTAGCACTTTTTTGAGGAAATTCTGACAGTGCTTCATAATGCATAAATTTGATATAAAGCATATACTGGGAATAACTATTTGCATTCTACAAAAACATATCATAAAAGCAAAAGCAAAATATTGATCTTTAGCAAAATAAATTTGGAACATGGTCCATTTCTTCGTCTCGACGTCATATGAGTGCACCGAATTCGTCACTCCATCCAACCCTACTCACCAAAATTCAACAAATTTTAGGAAGTTTTTGAAGTAACAAATGTATAATAGATATAACAGATTATTCCATAACAGATATAATAGATAGAACATGTTGAAAGTAAGTAAAATGTTTTTACCATAACATATGAAGTGTTGGAGTTTCTCAAAGAGTCTACTGGCTCATGGAAATATCATCATCTCCCCAAAAATTCATCTCTCCAAATCAATGCACGGGGGACACATCACATGTGATGGCGGAATGTCTTCATAAAAAAAAGTCAGTTGCTATATCAAAATTCTGGCATGCTTTCATTTAAAATTTCTGTTCAATGGCTCACAATGCAGAATTTAAACCTCGTGTTCAAATCAAAAAAACAAAAAATAACTAACATAAACAAATGACAAAAGAAAAAAACATTCATCTTTTCTCGCCAAATTAAGGGGAGGTTTCAATTTTTATCAGGTGCAATTAATGAAAGTTCAGCTCCAATTTTTGGTTTCAGTAACACCATACCACCATAAAAAATTATAAACTTGCAATAACAATATTGAGGCATAAACTTGCTGTAAGTTGACCAAATTGTGGGGAAAACAAAACATTGTTCTTTTGAGCATTTGTACAAACATTTGGTGTGCAAAAATCCAAACGAAAATAAAAAATGGATCAAGATTTGTGGGCCAATGCTTAATGTCTAGAATAAAAAAGGGATCAGGATTTGCAAATTTAAAATAGAGTCCAAACAAAATATAAAGGAATTTGACTGCCTCTCCAAATTTATTTCTGCAAAAAAAATCATAAACAACAAAATTCGAAATCGAAATTGAAAACATCAGAACTCACTTGACATTCAAGTTTCCAGACAAAGAATTGAGCACAGATCAATGTATTAAAGAAGGGCAAGCATAAAATGGGTGATAAATCACTGGAATTAGAAGAGAAGATACCGTATTGTTTGATGGATCGATCTAATAAAGGGAAAGGCGAGGGATGACGTTGTGGGAGCGAGGGGGAATGGGCTTGGACCTCGCTTCTTGGGCGATCCTTGCATTTCCTTTGAGGTCCCAAGAGAGGAGGCGATGGGGAGACCCCTTGAGGCCTTGGGATCTCAGCGCCCTCTCTATTTGCATCGGCTTCCACCATAACCTCTCCATGATTCTCATTGCCACCGTTACCAGCAAAATACCTAGCAAACCCCATACCATGCCGAGCCCCCAAAACTCCATTGAATTTGCTCTTCAGCTGCTCCTCTTCTGGGGGGGGGAGAGAAGAACGGGGCTTTCAAATTTCAACTGGCGCTCAAATTTCAAACATGATATCGAAGGGTCCTCAAATTTCAAACGGGGCTGTCAAATTTTCCAAGTCCAGCTCATTTCCCCCCAAGTTGTCAAAAGGCCAAACTCACTTCAATTTCAAGTTTTCCCTCCAAGTTTTCCCCCAAGCTTGTCCTAGTCACCAATTTTGTTTGTCCACATAGGACAAAGGCCGCCACGTAGGACAAAATTCAAAATCTTCATCAAATATAGAATAGATAGAAACATCATGAGTACATCCAAAAAGATATCCAATATAAGAAGTACATCATATCAAGTGCGATACATCATCTATATAAACATCAAAAAGTACAACATCATCATCCACATCAAAATACAACATTTCCGTGTTGTAAACTAGTCGGTCAGTGATGCTTCTTTGTCAACACATCCAAAGTATATCAAAATACATCAACGCCGACATCCAGAAAGCACAAAAATACATCAAAACAACTCTCAAACCCCATCCTAACCCAAAATACTCTCAATAAGATATATCATCCAAAGAGTAGTGGAGAGTCCTCGAAACTGACGATCACGAGGAAGTGGCTGGATCTGCAGTCTCCGTGGGTCCAGTCGACGGAGTGGACTCAGGATCTGCAGGGAGGAGAGGAGTGTCAACAGACGGGATCGTCGGGGAAGGTGTGGAGACATCAATGACAGGCACAACAACTGGGATCACAACAGCAGCAGGGGTCTGAACAGAAGTAGCAGCAGGGGTCTCAACAGAAGTGGTGTCAACAGCAGCATGAGATACATGAGCAGGCTCGTCAGCAGGAGTAGCAGCAGGCTCAGAAGTCTGAACAGCAGCAGGAGTTACTGGAACACCGGAAGAGGTGCCAACACCAGGTGAGGATGTGGTAGCAGCAGCAGCAGCGGTGGCCTCATCGCCACGAGCCAAGGAAGTGACAAGCTCGTCAATGTCCTCATCGTCCATCTCCTCGTCCTCAGACACGGTAGGAGGAAGCTCAATGCCCATCGTACGAGCCATACGGCAAACTACCTCCTCGGTACGAGCCAAGCAAGACTCGTGCCGAAGAAGTATCCGTACGACATCATCCAATGTGGCAGGAGGAGTGGGGGCTGTAGCAGCAGAGGGAGTCGCCTGAGAAGCAGATGTGGTCGATCTCTGCACGTGACGAAGCGCCGCTAGAGATTTCTTAACGGCCGTCGCGTTCAGAGGGGGACCCAAGGGACGCTCATCGTCAGGAGTGAGAGGGACACGGAAATGACGAAATACGAGGGTCAGCAGACACGGGTATGGGATATGCGCAGATTTATTGGTCTTGCGTATACACTCAAAAGAGTCCATCTTATCGAGTATCACGCGAGCCCAATTAATCTCGCACCCCAAGAAAAGAGCGTAGATCAATTTCAAGAACGGCTGGGATGGAAGTGAAGACGATCCATACTTAGGGAGAAGGCATGACTTCAAGATCAGGTTAAGGACCCACGCATTCGGCTTGAAAGATTTCGATGGAACACCAATGAATGCGGAGGGGATAACCTGGAAGATATCTGAAAGAACTGACTGATCCAAGGAAGAAATATCATCGACGGAAATGTCCGAAGGGAGGAGACCACACGACGAGCAGCCAAGAATCTCCCCCAAGATTTCTGCCATGAGAACTATAGGAGTTCCCAAGACAGTAGTCTCGATGGAGTGACTGGCATCGTACTGGCCTCGAACACGATTGGCATAGAACAATTTCACTAGGCGAGGATATGGTTTAGGATTGGCCTTTGGGTCGTAGCGAAGGTAGTCAAGTAGGCCACTATAGGAGAGGAGGTCAGCTAAGCCAAGGAAATCTGAAAACTGGACGTAGTGCTCCAATAACATCGGGCAGTGTTCAATACGGTTGTAGGCCGTTAGACACATAGGGTCATCGCGACACAACGATATGTCAACACCCCCCGCTGGCATTGGGCCCTTTCCCTTTGGCTGGCGAGTCCTAGGGCGTAGTGGAGGTGTAGGTTCCATATGGACAGGCTCATCCTCAGGTATAAACTCAGCGTCGGAATCAGAAGGAGTAGACGGTGTGTGAAGTATAGGCTTCCTAGACTTAGATTGTTTTCCCGGCTTTACGGTCGCCGTCCTCTGCTTCTTCAGAGGAGGCGAAGACGGGGAAGCTTGGGTAGATTTAGCACGACGTTTGGGCTTAGGTGGATTCCTAGGGTTGGAAGGCCCTACAGTCATGGGGGATGCCCCAGAGGGAGTGATAGGAATCCTCGTCTTTGCCATGATCGTGGCACGACGAGAACAATCAAATGACGAAGATTGAACAACCCTAATACAAACCCTAGAACTGAAAACTAACTAACCCTAACACACTTCGAAAAAAATCGAAACCCTAGATCACCTAGGAGAGAAATCGAGCTAGATCAACCGTAGAATAGGAAATCGACCAAGGAGGAGGAGGATGGATACCTAGGAGACCGATCGGCGGCAGCGGATGGTCGGAAAACAGTCGGAGATCGACGAAAGTTGAAGGGGCTCGAGGGGGGTTTTGGGAGTTATCGGGCTGGAGATGAAAACACACCGACTAAAAAGAATTTTAGTCGGACGAAATTGAGTTTAAGTCGGTCGGGAAACGAAAAGACACAATTGCCCTAACACACTTAGTCGGTCACAGTTCAAACACTGACCGACTAGATTACGATCTAGTCGGTCGGTCAATGAGCTTGAACCGACTAAGTCGAAGCAGAGGCAAAGATGAATTTCTAGGGCAAGAATTAGTCGGTCGCAGTATACTCACTGACCGACTAGTTTTCAATCTAGTTGGTCGGTAAGTGTACTATGACCGACTAAAAGAAGTCAATGATAATAGAGAGCTAAAAGCTTGAACTAGTCGGTCTGAGTTCACATGCTGACCGACTAGATGAGCATCTAGTCGGTTGACAAATGAACTGAAACCGACTAGAAGAGTTCAAAAATTGAAAAATGAGTTCTCTTCAAAAACCACTTGGATGGGACATCATAACTCTCTCATTAGTCATCTAAATTACCCCATAAAACGTCGAAATCTTAAATACGACATTCAAGTAAGAATTCGAGCAATAAATTCGAACAAATCACATAAAATTCCCAAAAATTCAATAAATCTAGCATGAACGAAATATCGCGAAATATAATAGCATGCAAGACAATTGAATGAAATATGAATCCTATATCTCGGATTCACCCATAATCCCCAATTCTCGACGCAACCGCACAAAGGAGTCCTCCTTTAGGGGTTTCGTGAAAATATCGGCGATTTGCTTTTGGGTTTCAACGTACACTAATATGATGTCCTTTTTAGCAACATGATCATCTAAGAAATGGTGTCAGACATCTATGTGTTTCGAACGGGAATGGTGCACCGGATTCTTTGAAAGACAAATAGCACTTTGGTTATCCACCATGATAGGGCTAGTATCACAATGAATACCAAAATCCTTCAGTGTGTGTCTCATCCAAAGAACCTGGGCACAAGCGGCACCGGCGGCAATATATTCCGCCTCGGTGGTTGAAAGTGAAACGGAATTTTGCTTCTTAGAAAACCAAGAGACAAGAGAATTTCCTAGAAAATGGCAAGTGCCTCTAGTACTTTTCCTGTCGGATTTGCATCCCGCATAATCAGCGTCACTATATGAGACTAACTCATATGTGCTAGATTTCGGATAAAGTAATCCAAAATCTAAAGTGTAACTTAGATAGCGAAAAATACGTTTAACCGCTACTAAGTGAGAATCCTTAGGTTGAGACTGATAACGAGCACATATACATACGGCAAACATAATATCGGGCCTACTTGCGGTAAGATAAAGTAAACTACCTATCATACCTCGATATAGACGAATGTCTACATCTTTTCCGCCCGTATCTTTATCAAGATGCGTTGTAGTGCTCATAGGAGTCTTTTTCCCGGAGGCGTTCTCCATTCCAAATCGCTTTAGCAACTCCACCGTGTACTTCGTTTGGTGGATGAAGATTGCATCGTTCAATTGGCGAATTTGGAGACCTAAGAAATATTTGAGTTCGCCCATGTGGCTCATCTCAAATTGTTCCTTCATAACATTAGAAAACTCTTCGCAAAGAGCGAAGTTAGTAGCCCCGAAAATGATATCATCAACATAAATTTGAACTAATAAAATATCATTATTCACATGCTTAATAAAAAGTGTAGAATCGGCTTCGCCCATTTTAAAATTCAAATCCAAAAGAAAATTCTTTAGGCGATCATACCAAGCTCGAGGAGCTTGTCTGAAACCATAAAGAGCTTTCTTTAGTTTAAAAACGTGATTTGGAAATTTTTCATTTATGAAGCCCGGAGGTTGAGAAACGTAAACTTCCTCAACGACATCTCCGTTTAAAAATGCACTTTTAACATCCATTTGAAATAATTTAAAATTTTTATGGCATGCAAAAGACAATAGTAATCTAATTGATTCTAATCTAGCTACCGGAGCGAAGGATTCTTCGAAATCGATACCTTCCTCTTGTCGATAGCCTTGAGCTACTAACCGAGCTTTGTTCCGGATGACGACTTGGTTTTCGTCGGTTTTGTTCTTGAAGATCCACTTTGTCCCTATGACGGTGTGGTTCTTCGATGGCAAAGGAACAAGCTCCCATACCTCATTCCTCTTGAATTGAATGAGTTCCTCCTCCATGGCAAGGATCCAAGCACTATCTTCGCACGCTTCAACTATATTCTTTGGCTCTATCGATGAGGCAAAGGCACAATTGGCGAAGTGGTGGACTTGCGATCTCGTCTTGACTCTATCATGAATATTGCCAATAACTTGCTCATGGGGATGGTCACGAACGGTATGAAGCCGCTTGGGAATACCTTGATCACTAGGCACATCCTCAACAACTTCATTAGTTGGGTTAGTATCAATAGAATCAATTGAATCAATAGACTTAGAATTTTCAAAAGAATCACATAAACATCCATAGAGTCATCATCATTTGAAATTCTAGGAGTAGTAAAATTCTCATTAAAAGAGACATGAAGTGATTCCTCGATCGTAGAGGATCTTTTGTTGTATATCCGGTAGGCTTTGCTACATGAGGAATACCCAACAAATATCCCCTCATCCGATCTCCATCAAACTTGTCCAAATTATCATAAGTGTTTTTAATAAAACATTTTGCGCCGAAAACACGAAAATGTTTAACTTGAGGCAATCTACCAAACAACAATTCATAACAAGTTTGTTTGGTGCCGGGCCTCAAAAGTATTCTATTAAACACATAACAAGCGGTGTGTACCGCTTCTGCCCAAAATTGATAACCAAGTTGACTATCTTCGAGCATAGTGCGAGCACACTCCACAAGCGTTCTATTCTTCCTCTCAACAACACCATTTTGAGGAGGTGCGCGAGGGAAAGAAAACGTGTGAGTAATTCCAAGATCATCAAAAAAATTTGAGAAAGACTCATTCTCAAATTCACCCCCATGATCACTACGAATAGTGACAATGGTGGTTCCGATGAGATTTTGTACTTTCTTCACAAATATTGTGAAGTTTTCAAAAGCTTCATTTTTATTACTTAAGAAAAATACCCAAGTAAATCTTGAATAATCATCGACGATGACAAGTCCATATCTTGCATTTCCTAAGGAAGCAACTCTAGTAGGCCCAAATAAATCTAGATGTAATAGCTCTAGTGGCCGTTTCGTAGAAATGCTTTTCTTAGGTTTAAATGAAGATTTAGGAAGCTTGCCACGTTGACAAGAATCACAAAAACTTTTCTTTTCAAAAACGAGCTTCGGAAAACCTTTAATGGAATTTAACTTTGAAAGCTTATAAAGTGTTCCAAAGTTCACATGTCCAAAGCGTCGATGCCATAAGTGTTGTTCACTTGTGTTGGCAACGAGACATTGTTCATATGACTTAGGAAGATCCAAAATATAAATATCTTTATGGCGTGTGCCGGAAAATAATAATTTATTATTCTCATTTGAAATATGACACAATCCTTTCGACTTTGTAACCTTTGTCACAAAGTTGGCTAATTGAAATAAGATTATGATTTAAACCATTAACAAGATAAACATCACTAATTAAGGGTTTAGATGGGTTACCCACTTTACCAACACCGACGATGGTTCCGCTCTCGTTGCCTCCAGATACGACGCGATTTCCATTTGCAATGGGAACCACTCTGCAGAGCAATTGAGCGTCACCCGTCATGTGTTTGGAGCACCCGCTATCGAGTATCCAATTCCCTTTGGAGCTAAATTTAAATTTGTTGCTCCTTTTCTTTTTCTTTTCCTTGAGTACCTAAAGATAGAAAATTTCATATCATGGTACCCAAGGTCATTGGGTCCTCAAAGGTTAGACCTTTGGAAGCCAAGTCCAATTGGACTTAGACTTCCCCACATAATTTCTACTATGCACAACATCCGAAAAATAAGCATTCATATACACTTGTTTTTCATCCATGCTAGTGTCCTTTGGGCTCCAAATAGTGAAAATTTTGGGAGCCATCATCCTATTGGGTGCATGCATGCGACGTTGATTTCTACGTGATGCATGTTGTGGATAGGCATACGGAACATGATGGAATGGTGCACGACGAGAATTATTCATATGATGAGGTGGGTGAGCATATGCATGTGTGGGAACACGTGCGTGAGGGTGTCTCACATGGTGTGCACGTGCCCGAGAATGTGTTGCATAAAAATCATCATAAGTGTGAGTCGGTGGAGTAGGACGTGTGTTCCTACGTGGCATGGTATTGGTGTACATATAAGCATGCCCCTTCTTTGGAGGTCCACCCAAAGTGGGTTTCTTTCCAAAAGAGGGTGTGGACGAGGTGGAAGCACCATTGGTAGTTGAACTACCAATAGAGTATTTGCTCCCACTCGTTGAGGCTTCGGAAGTTGGCCTAACAAAAGTAGTGACCGACTTGGATGAATTTCCCATCATATACCCCAAGCCAATGTGGTGTTTGGCCGGAAGTAAATCTTTTAAGATATTATCCAAGTGGCCCTTACCCTTATTGAATTCATTGATTCGGCCTAATGTGTTCTCATATTTCTCGGTGAGAGAACGCAAAGAAGTATCCAAAGTGGATATGTCACGCCCCGTTCCCCAGAGTACCCGGCATCAATTTTTTTTTCCCAAGTATCCTGAAGAGTGAGGGTGAAAAGAGAGAGAAGAGGAACTGAATAAGCAAAGGCAGGCCACTGCGCACATGCTGGGATAGTACCTGTACTGCTCCATGTATAACAATAAGGATGACAAACCATTTATACAACATCACCAGGAGTACATATACAATTTCCACAATGCATATATATATATATATATATATATATATATATATATATATATATATATATATATATATATATATATATATATATATATATAAAGCCAACACAACATCCAATGAAGTATACAAAGTGAACTTCAACTCAGGTTACTCCTCACAAAGGCGCTATCAACTCCACTACCTCAGTGTACAACACGACTCCCTGAATTACCCCACACCCCCAACTCCAGACTCTCAAGTCTCCCAGGCTTCTCAACTGTCTGCTACCTGAAAAATAAGGGGGAGCACATCAATGTGTGCCCCAGTAGGAACCAACTTGGGTTTAGAACTCCATTTTAAGGTTATCAATTCACAAGATAAGCCAAGTGAAATAGAGTATGTAACTAAGTGATATAATGAATATTAAATAATTAAACAAGGAAATCATACCTGCTGTCCGATGACGGGTTGCTGCAAGAAAGGGTTAGCACGAATAATAATAGCAACAACAATAATAATAATAATAACACTAATAATAACATATGGCCTCAAACAACCAATATCAAATACGATAAGTGCACGTGCCTGAGGCATGACACCAAGCCACAAAATACCGGCAAAGGGGAGGGGAAATGTTGCCAACAGTAGAAGTAACACACAAATCTTATTTTATTTTTTTATAATTGAATTAATTTGGAACTTGGGTAAACTGTGTGATACTAGGACCTGGACTTCACCCCAAATTTGGGGTGAATATAGCACACGGCGCAGTGGACACTGGCACTGTACAACACCGGGCCTCTCACCTCCCCCGTCCCTGGCAGGAGTGAGGCTATCCACATATAACCGAACCTCCGTATGACCCCTCCACTCCCGGTAACGGCGAGTGGGTATAAGTATCACCTCCACTCCCGGTAAAGGCGAGTGGGTAAGCTCCACACATCACATAATCATCTCCCAACTTCACAGTTCAGGCCTCATATCCACAATTTACTCAAACCCCACCTAAACCCGGGCTTTGCTAACTTACCCTCATTAGAGAGGACTGAAATTTATTCAATTTCATTGGTTAACATTATAAGTGACACGTTAGGGGTCTCAATGGCATGGATGTGCACATATCACTTCAACTGTCCATCATCAAATATAGGGTCATGCACTCACGTGACATGCCCATTGTCACAACACATCACCCAATCACAATTCCAATGTATCCATGCCATTCGAGCCTCTAACTTTACCAATTATTAGTGTGACACAAGACCAACACTAACATGTGCACGTTACTCAAATTACTGAAAGTTGCCTTCATTGAGGCATTTCATCGAACACCTGGCGGGCGTCATTTATATCAACACAACTCAATAACATTTACATATGCCAAGGGCATCAACATTCATTTTACCATACAACAATATTAAACAAGAATAATGGAAGCCAATTAACCACATTTAATGAATAAGAACAGCACTTAAGCTATTCAGCTTGCTGAATTTGCAAGAACATGCATAAAGATCAACATAATACATCCATTTATATTGGGAATTTGACAAAACTTTATAAATGAAAGTTAAAGATATATCTGTTTTGGATCTACAGATAAAATTTCATGGAAAATTATTAAGTGTGTGATTTATGGTGAATTTTTCAGTGAAATGTGTCAACTCTGTTTTTCAGACAGATTCTTGAGTCTGTGTTCAAAGCCAAATTTGGGCATGATCTGGCCAGAATTTCGACATAAGATTCGCGTAAGACTTTGAGAAAAACTTGTTATCTTTTCAACAAGACCAAAATCATAAAATTTCAAGATTTGTGCAGATACTTATGACAATTTTACTGAACTGTGTCAACTCAGAAATTCAAACAGACATGCTGTAAATATTGATTTATTTCTCCCAATTTCTAAATTGAAACTATATCAAAATTTATATGCTTTTGGGGTAGAATTTCATGATCTACAAGCTCATATTTTTTTCGAAACCCAATTCGAGCTACAGTAACATTAATGACAGCAGCAACACAAAACAAGAATTCAAGCTTTTAAAAGAGATATTTTTACTAAGTATTGCATGGGATATTTTGTGAAATTGGAACATAGCACATGAAATTTCTTCATCCCTAATCCAAATTAAGTAAAACATGTTATAAAAACAAAATAACAACAATCAATTTAATGAAATCCCAAACCAAGAAGTTCCTACCTCAAATTTGAGCTTTCTTCTCTTCTTCTCTTTCTCTTTCTCTTCTTCTTCTTCTTCTTCTTCTTCTTCCCCTTTTTTTTCTTTTTTTTTGTGGAAGGATTTTCGGCCATGGCATGGGGGAGGGGATGGGTAGGTCAAGGGGATGGAGAAAATGAGAAGTGTGTAGAATAAAAATGAAAAGAAAGGAAAAGAATGGATAAGAATGAAGAAAAAAGAAGAAAACCTAGAATTTTCTTAAGAAAAATCTCCCCCTTCCTCATCATAGCTCATCATAACTCATCATGACAAGTATAAAATGACCAAAATACCCATGCCTAAATACCCCTCAACTTTCAAGTAATTACAAGTTTGCCCTTACTTTGCACACACACAACTTTGGTATGTACGCACAGCAATTTAAGCCCAAATGACCGTTTTGCCCCTGACCTTTCTAAAAATTTACGGGAGTTGCCATTGACCCCTAACCCCTTTCACACTTGCATGGCTTTTCTTACACACATCCATGCCCATCCATGCATGCATACATGCATCACACACACGCATCTAACACATTCCTGTTGTTTTGCACCGACGACGTCTCTCGCACTTTCTTTCCCGTACCCAATCTCGCTTCCTCGTCTCTTAGCCACCCATTACGGCACAACCCCCTTGCACTACGTTACCTACATCAATATCTACGTTTACTTCATGCCTACATATGCATTATAAGTAGAAATACCGCGTGTACACAATAGAATACACGTATACTTCAAAACAGGGCATGACAGGATATTTGCGATGTGAGCACATAAACACGAGATTTAAGACTTTCATTTTCAATACTCAAAGTCGAGTTTTGAGAAGTCAAATCCTCTATCCTATGTTCTTCCGTATCCTCAATGCTAACATGTTCAAGTTTAGATTTGAGATTAACAATCTCATTTCTTAACTCTTCAACAACGGTGTCGTTGTTGGTGATGATAGTCTTAGGCGAGGTTTGAATGCTAGCTAGGTCATCTTTTACTTTAGTATATCTATTTACTAACTTAGTGTATTTAGACCATAGTTGAGAGTTAGCATTCCTAAGATCATCCATAGTTACCTCATCGCCCTCGTTGTCGCTATCATCGGAGGAGGAAGATCCTTGATCATTCTCCTCTCTTGCCATGAAGCACATGTGTGCTTGCTCCACTTTCTCATCGTCCGACTCTCCGCTTGAGGAATCCTCGGAGTCGGTGAATGTTGCTCCGACAAGTCCCTTTTTGTACCCCTTTTTGTACTTCTTTGACTTGTCGAACTTCGGCGCCTTCCACTTCTCCTTCTGCTTGTTTTGAGGACAATCTGCTTTGATGTGTCCTGGCTTATTGCATTTAAAGCACAAAGGTGGAGAGGCGTTAGTAGAAGTAAATTTTGATTTTTTTTTGAAGTTACCCTTTCGGAAGAAGCGATTGAACTTCTTTGCCATGAGAGCAATGGATTCCATGTCCATTTCTTCTTCCGAGTCCTCATCATCGGTAGAGGTGGATGAAGCCACCTTGAATGCAATCGCCTTTTTCTTAGGCGCATCTTGGTTCAAATAGGACTTCATCTTTTCTTGTAACTTCACCTTGCTATCTTTGCGTACCTCGTATGACATCAAAGTACCCATCAATTGAACTACGGTATACTTATTCATGTCATTACCTTCTTCGATGGCGAAGGTACGTTTCTCCCAAGAAGAAGGAAGTCCTTCGATAATCTTCGAACACTTCTCCTTTTGGGTGTAAGTTTTGCCAAGAGCTTCCAACTCGTTCATTATGTCGACGAAGCGATCATAATACTCCTTCATCTTTTCTCCCTGTTCCATATGAAATAATTCATAATCTCTATTGACTACGATGAGTTTAGAATCTCTTACCCAACTCGTTCCTTCATGCAAAATGAGGAGCGAATTCCAAATTTGATATGCACTCTTACATGTGCATATCTTATTAAAATCTTCGGGTTCCAAAGCACATTGTAAAGCATTCATGGCTTTGGCATTTGCAATCTCCGCGGCGACCTCTGCGGTTGTCCACTTGTCGAAATCCTCTTCGGTAGGCACATTGTACTCCGACATGGTAATTCTCCACAAGGAAGCGCTCCGTAGGAACGTTTCCATCCGGCATTTCCAATATCCATAATTGACGCCGTTGAAGAATGGAGGCCTTGTCGAGGAATGTCCTTCCATGACCGAAGACGCTCCTTCACGGTTCCTGAAGGTGCCATAGTCTGAAGGTGGACGCACGGTTTTGTTGTCGTTGGCAGACATAGCTAAGAATCCTGCTCTGATACCAAATGTAATGTCCTACAAGCTACTGCACAAGTACTAGAGGGGGGGTGAATAGTACTTTAAAAATAACAAGGAGTATAATTCCAAATTATAGTGCAAACTACTACCAAAACAATTTGCGGAAGCTTAAATTGTATGACAACAACAAAATTAACAATGCAAACAAATGATGTTAATGGGTTCGGATCCACCCAAGTCTCCCCGACTTGTTCCCGGTGATCCTACGTCCCAACCACCCGGATCCCCTCCGGATACTTGAGTTAGAAACCCTAACTCAAGATTTCCACTATGAATATCTTGTGAAAAACCTTCACAAGATCAAATCATACATGCAATGGCAAAAGTGAATCCCACAACCCAGGATCACAACCTTCTCTCACAACCGAGAGAATCACAAAGCAATATTAAAAGAGTTTAATATGAAATAAACAATCTTACCACAAAATCCTATACCTTGAGTTTTTCTTACCCAAATGGTGAAATGAAGGATTTGAGGAAGATGAAGTCACCATGACCTAGCACCAAGGAAATGACCAGCAATGGGTGCCTAGGGATGATTTGGAGACTTGAATCAAGCTAGAGCTTGAAGAGCTCACCAAGAACAAGCTTATCTCAAAATGGATTCTAGATCTAGAATGTGAGAGAATGGGTTTCTTGTGAGGAAGAGATCTTTGGAAATGATTGAGAATGGCTATCTCTTTTGATCTCAATGAATCTATTAATGGCAGCTCTAACCTAGAGAGAAATGACCTAGGTTCGTATTTATAGGGTCCCATAAAAACAAGTTAGGTTAAATCCCAACGGATAGAAAAACTGAGGCAACTAGTCGGTCAAAGAACAACCACTGACCGACTAGTTCATCAACTAGTCGGTCAGTCAAACAGCATGGACCGACTAAGTGAGGAACTGAGAAGAAAGAGAAATTCAGCCCTAGAAATCTAGTCGGTCCAAGAAGACATTCTGACCGTCGGTCAGTCAGTGAACGTAGACCGACTAAGAGGCAAAATGAAATAGTCTGAATGCAAGTTGACTTAGTCGGTCCAAGAACAAAAGTTGACCGACTAGATTGTCAACTAGTCGGTCACCAAACGTTCTTAGACCGACTAACGGTAAACAGTAGCTTAGGAGAAATTTAGTATGAACAGTAAGTCACAACTAGTCGGTCAAAGAAGTATCACTGACCGACTAGTTTACAAACTAGTCGGTCGGTGAGTCAACGTAGACCGACTAACTGTAAACAGTAAAGTCCAAGAAATTAAGGAATCAAACTAGTCGGTCCAAGAAGCATTGCCGACCGACTAGATCACCATCTAGTCGGTCAGTACATGTTCTTGTACCAACTAACATGCACAATAAAGTCCGAATCGAAACGCGATGCTTCGAGGAAGTTAGAATGAACTTGTGTAAGAATCCTAGAGCTACGAAATGAGCGTTATGAAGATAGAAACGTAAGATATACTCAAGGCTTAACATTCTATATATCGAAGCTAAAAGACTATAAATAAAACCTTAAAGAACGGTCTTCGAGAGCTTCGATTAATTCTTCATGACTTCCAAAACGGTCCAAGAGCTTCAACGAAGCTTTAGGCAATGAGTACGTGCTTTGGGAAGTCTTGAGATGTCGCTTTGAATGTTCTCGTGAAATTGCGACGATCTCCAATACTGCGCTCACAAATTGTTAGTTCATGAATTATTTATGTTTGCTCATCATCCAAAACCAAATCCGGGGAGTCCAATATTCAACACTTTCCTCCGGAGTGCTTCACTATGGAGGGTCACAATGAAGGAGTATGTCGAGCCCGCCGAAGAAGATTTCAAGAAATGGACTACCGCGGAGGTCGCCGCGGAGGTAAGCAATGCCAAGGCAATGAACGTCTTGCAATGCGCATTGGAGCCCGAGGACTTCAATAAGATATGCACATGTAAGAGTGCATATCAAATATGGAACTCCCTCCTCATCTTGCATGAAGGAACGAGTAGGGTAAGAGACTCTAAACTCGTTGTAGTTAATAAATATTACGAGTTATTCCATATGCTACAGGGTGAGAAGATGAAGGAGTACTATGCTCGCTTCGTCAATATCACAAACGAGTTGGAGGCTCTCGATAAGACCTGCACCCAAAAGGAGAAAGTCTCAAAAATCATCGATGGACTTCCTTCTTGTTGGGAGAAACGTACCTTCGCCATCGAGGAAGGTAATGATATGAAAACTTATACCGTTGTTCAACTAATGGGTACCTTAATGTCTTATAAGGTACGCAAGGATAGCAAGCTTAAGTTGCAAGACAAGATGAAGTCCTACCTAAAGCAAGACGAGCCAAAGAAGAAGACTATTGCTTTCAAGGCCGCTCCATCAACTTCCATATCGACCGATGATGAAAACTCGGAAGACGAGTTGGACTTGGAGTCCATGGCACTCATGGCGAAGAAGTTCAACCGGTTCTTCCGGAAAGGTAACTTCAAAAACAAATCGAAGTTTAGTTCTTCTAACGCCTCCTCTCCGTTGTGCTTCAAATGCAACAAGCCATGACACATGAAAGCAGAGTGTCCTCAAAACAAGAACAAGGAGAAGTGGAAGGCGCCGAAGTTCGACAAGTCCAAGAAGTACAAGAAAGGATACAAAAAGGGGCTTGTCGGGACATTCACCAACTCCGAGGATTCCTCTAGCGGAGAGTCGGATGATGAGCAAGTGGAGCAAGCACACATCTGCTTCATGGCTCGAGAGGAGCAAGATAAAGATTCCTCCTCCGATGATAGCGACAATGAAGGCAATGAGGTAACCATGGATGATCTTAGAAATGCTAATGAGCAATTATGGACTAAATACACTAAAGTAGTAAATAGATATACTAAGGTAAAAGATGATTTAGCTAGCATCCAAACCTCGCCTAAAACTATCATCACCAACAACGAAACCGTTGTTGAAGAGTTAAGAAATGAGATTGTAAATCTCAAGTCTAAACTTGAACATGTTAGCATCGAGGATCCGGAAGAACACAAGATAGCGGATTTGACTTCTCAAAACTCGACTTTGAGTATTGAGAATGAAAATCTCAAATCTCGTGTTTATGCACTCACATCACAAGTATCCACTTTGGGTTCTTCGATGCATTCTCTCACCGAGAAGTATGAGTGCACATTGAGCCGTATTAACAAATTTAATAAAGGTAAGGGTCATTTGGATAATATCCTAAATGACTTACTTCCGGCCAAACATAACATTGGCTTGGGGTATACGATGGGGGAATTCATCCAAATCACCTACTACCTTTGTTAGGCCTACTTCCGATGCCTCACCGAGTGGGAGCAAACACTCTATTGGTAGTTCATCTACCAATGGTGCTTCCACTTCGTACACACCTTCATTTGGAAAGAAATCCACTTTGGGCGGACCTCCAAAGAAGGGTCATGCCTACATATACACCAATACCATGCCACGTAGGAACACACGTCCTACTCCACCGGCTCACACATATGATGATTTTTATGCTACACGTCCACGGGCACATGCACACCATGTGAGACACCCTCATGCACGTGTTCCCCCACATGCATATGTTCACTCACATCATCGTATGAATATTTATCCACATGCACCATTTCATCATGTTCCTTATGCCTATCCACGACATGCATCACGTAGAAATCTACAACGCATGCATGCTCCCAATAGGGTTAATGCTCCCAAAATATTCTCAATTTGGAGCCCAAAGGACACAAGCATGAACAAGTATACATGAATGATTATTTTATGAATGTAGTGGATAATGTTAATTATATTGGGAAGTCTAAGTCCAATTGGACTTGGCTTCCAAAGGTCTAACTTTTAGGACCCAATAACCTTGGGTACCATGAAATGATATGATCATCTTTAGGTACTCAAGAAAAACAAACGGAGCAACAAATTTAAATTTGCCTCCAAGGATGGGTGGATACTCGATAGCGGGTGTTCAAAACACATGACGGGTGATGCTCAATTGCTTTTCGGAGTGGTGCCCATTGCTAATGGGAACCGGGTAATCTTTGGAGGCAACGGGAGCGGAACCATCGTCGGTGTTGGTAAAGTTGGTAACCCATCTAAACCTTTAATTAGTGATGTTTATCTCGTTAATGGCTTAAAACACAATCTTATTTCAATAAGCCAACTTTGTGACAAAGGTTACAAAGTTAGCTTTGCGAAAGGAATGTGTCATATTTTTAGTAAGGATACTAATGATTTATTATTTTTCGGCACACGCCATAGAGATATTTTTATTTTAGATCTTCCTAAGTCATATGAACAATGTCTCGTTGCCAACACAAGTGAACAACACTTATGGCATCGACGTTTTGGTCATGTGAACTTTGGAATACTTTTTAAGCTTTCTAAGTTAAATTCCATTAGAGGTTTTCCAAAGCTTGTATTTCAAAAGAAAAGTTTTTGTGACTATTGTCAACGAGGCAAGCTTCCTAAATCTTCATTTAAACCTAAGAAAAGTATTTCTTCTAAGCAGCCTCTAGAGCTTTTGCATCTAGATCTTTTTGGGCCAACTAGAGTTACTTCTTTAGGAAATGCTAGATATGGACTTGTCACCGTAGATGATTTTTCGAGATTTACATGGGTATTTTTCTTATGTAATAAAAATGAAGCTTTTGAAAACTTCACAATATTTGTGAAGAAAGTACAAAATCTCATCGGAACCACCATTGTCACTATTCGTAGTGATCATGGAGGGGAATTTGAGAATGAGTCTTTCTCAAATTTTTGTGATGAACTTGGAATTTCACACACCTTTTCTTTCCCTCGTGCACCACCTCAAAATAATGTAGTTGAGAGAAAGAATAGGACGCTTGTGGGGTGTGCTCGCACTATGCTCGATGATAGCCAACTTGGCCATCAATTTTGGACGGAAGCGGTACACACCGCTTAATATGTGTTTAATAGAATACTTTTGAGGCCCGGCACCAAACAAACTTGCTATGAATTGTTGTTTGGTAGATTACCTCAAGTTAAACATTTTCGTGTTTTTGGTGCAAAATGTTTTATTAAAAACACTTATGAAAGTTTGGACAAGTTTGATCCGAGATCGGATGAGGGGATATTTGTTGGATATTCCTCATGTAGCAAAGCCTACCGGATATACAACAAAAGAACCTCGACCATCGAAGAATCACTTCATGTCTCTTTTAATGAAAATTTTATTCCATCTAGAATTTCTAATGATGATGACTCAATGGATGTTTTATGTGATTCTTTTGATAATTTTAAGTCTATTGATTCACTTGATAATACTAAGTCTATTGATTCTATTGATACAAACCCCACTGATGAAACTGTTGAGAATGTTCCTAGTGATCAGGGAATTCCCAAACGGCTTCAGACAGTTCGTGACCATCCCCAAGAGCAAGTCATTGGCAATATACTTGATAGTGTCAAGACAAGATCACAAGTCAACCACTTCGCCAATTGTGCCTTTGCCTCCTCGATTGTGCCAAAGAATATTAATGAAGCGTGCGAAAATAGTGCTTGGATCCTTGCCATGGAGGAGGAACTCATTCAATTCGAAAGGAATGAGGTATGTGAGCTTGTTCCATTGCCTTCGAAGAACCACACCGTTATAGGAACGAAGTGGATCTTCAAGAACAAGACTGACGAGAACCAAATCGTCGTCCGGAACAAAGCTCGGTTAGTAGCTCAAGGCTATCGGCAAGAGGAAGGTATCGATTTCGAAGAATCCTTCGCTCCGGTAGCTAGATTAGAATCTATTAGATTATTGTTATCTTTTGCATGCCATAAAAATTTTAAACTATTTCAAATGGATGTAAAAAGTGCATTTTTAAACGGAGATGTTGTTGAGGAAGTTTATGTTTCTCAACCTCCGGGCTTTATTAATGAAAAATTTCCAAATCATGTTTTTAAACTAAAGAAAGCACTTTACGATTTGAGACAAGCTCCTCGAGCTTGGTATGATCGCCTAAAGAATTTTCTCTTGGATTTGAATTTTAAAATGGGTGAAGCCGATTCTACACTTTTTGTTAAGTATTCGAATAATGATATACTTTTAGTTCAAATTTAAGTTGATTATATCATTTTCGGTGCTACTAACTTCGCTCTTTGCGAAGATTTCTCTAATGTCATGAAGGAACAATTTGAGATGAGCCACATGGGTGAGCTCAAATATTTCTTAGGTCTCCAAATTCGCCAAATGAACGATGCAATCTTCATCCACCAAACGAAGTACACGGTGGAGTTGCTAAAGCGATTTGGAATGGAGAATGCCTCCGGGAAGAAGACTCCAATGAGCACTACTACGCATCTTGATAAAGATACGGGCAAAAAAGATGTAGACATTCGTCTATATCGAGGTATGATATGTAGTTTACTATATCTTACCGCTAGTAGGCCCGATATTATGTTTGCCGTATGTGTATGTGCTCGTTATCAGTCTCAACCTAAGGAATCTCACTTAGTAGCGGTAAAACGTATTTTCCGTTATCTAAGTTACACACTTGATTTTGGATTACTTTACCAAAATCTAGCACGTATGAGTTAATCTCATATAGTGACGCAGATTATGCGGGATGCAAATCCGACAGGAAGCGTACTAGTGGCACTTTCCATTTTATAGGAAATTCTATTGTCTCTTGGTTTTCCAAGAAGCAAAATTCCGTATCACTTTCAACCACCGAGGCGGAATATATTGCCGACGGTGCTGCTTGTGCCCAGGTTCTTTGGATGAGACACACTTTAAAGGACTTTGGTATAAACTGTGATACTTGCCCTATCATGGTGGACAACCAAAGTGCCATTTGTCTTTCAAAGAATCCGGTGCACCATTCCCGTTCTAAACACATAGATGTCCGTCACCATTTCTTAGATGACCATGTTGCTAAAAAGGACATCATGTTAGTGTACGTTGAAACCCAGAAGCAAATCGCCGATATTTTCACGAAACCACTCAAGGAGGACTCCTTTGTGCGGTTGCGTCGAGAATTGGGGATTATAGGTGAATCCGAGATATAGGATTCATTTTTATTCAATAATCTTGCATGCAATGAAATTTCGTTATATTTGCACATGCTAGATTTGTTGGAATTTTCTGGATTTTCGATTGAATTTTCGGATTTTATGCTCGAATTATACATGAACGTCGTATTTAAGATTTTCGATATTTTATGGGGTAGTATAATGATATTTGAGAGGTTTTTGATGTGTCGTCCAAGTGCAATTAGGAGAGAACTCCAAATTTCTAATTCTCAAATTTTTGGATTCATTTAGTCGGTCACAGTTCAATCACCAACCATTTTTATTCAATAATCTTGCATGCAATGAAATTTCGTTATATTTGCACATGCTAGATTTGTTGGAATTTTCTGGATTTTCGATTGAATTTTCGGATTTTATGCTCGAATTATACATGAACGTCGTATTTAAGATTTTTGATATTTTATGGGGTAGTATAATGATATTTGAGAGGTTTTTGATGTGTCGTCCAAGTGCAATTAGGAGAGAACTCCAAATTTCTAATTCTCAAATTTTTGGATTCATTTAGTCGGTCACAGTTCAATCACCAACCAACTAGATTCTCATCTAGTCGGTTAGTCAATGAACTCAGACCGACTAGTTCAAGCTTCTAATTTTTCCTTTCTATCTGTTGACACACCTGTCCCCCCCCACTGAGCCAGAGTCCACCCCGTCTGCGGAGCCAGTTGATCCTGCTGACCCTTCCTCCACCTCCTGAGCGTCTGATTGTAGGACTCTCCCGATGCACTTTGGATGATAGATCATATAGTGAGAGTGTGGATTAGGACAGTGTGGGTGATTTTGTTGTTTTGATCATTTTGATGTATGTTTTGGGTTGTGATTATGATGTTTTGGATCATGTTGTTGTATTTTGATGATGTTTTGTGATACTCTATATCAGCTGTGTGATATGATGTATTTTGTGCTTCGATCATTAGATCGCATATGTATGTAGTCGATGTATCATTTTGATGTACTCTTGCTTCATATATATATATATATATATATATATATATATATATATATATATATATAGTCATTTCATTCCCTTGTGCACATTTTATATTCTTTTTATGTCTCTGATGTTCAATTTCGTCGCTCAACGATAATAACTTGGTTAAATAGAAATTTTTTCTATGAAAACATAGAATTGTTTTCCATGCACTAAATTAACCAAGATGTTGATATTGGAGAGTATATTCCATAACTCAATTCTTAAAATTAATTTGAGTTTTGATGATTCTATTTATCATTTTTCGACTTTGGTCTCATTGACACGCTTTGATTTAATTCGTATTTTCCTTTGGTGTCATTTGGACCGTGGTCGTATTCTACGACTCCCGTGCTTTTATTTGAAGCCATTGTTGTTGTTGATCTCCTCCCGCCCTTTTTGCTTATGCCAAAGGGGGAGAGATATAATAATGCCGATGAGCTAAAATGATAATTTAAGCATTTTGCCAAGAATCTAATTTGATATGTTAGATTCAGGGGGAGTTAAGATATATAAATGGATTTTCAAATCCGATATTTCAATAATCAATTCTCATTTTATATACTTTACTCATCTGCTTGATACGTTTTATTATTATTCATTTTGGAATTAACGTGTCATCAATGCAGGGGGAGAAAGTAAATTTCATTTGAATCATTATTTTTGATTATTATTTATGTTGGATTGTCATCACCAAAAGGGGGGAGATTGTTGAGTACTGGACTCCCCGGATTTGGTTTTGGATGATGACCAAACATAAATAAATCGTGCTCTAACACTTTGTGAGCGCAGTTATGGAGATCGTCGCCAAAATACGATGAATATCAATAGCGATGTCTCGAGACTTCTCAAAGAGCGTGATCGCATGCCTGAAGCTTCGTTGAAGCTCAAGGACCTTTATTGAAGTCGAGAGAATGAAGATTGAAGCTTTGAAGACGGATCGTCGGGTTTATTTTTAGTCTTCTAGCTTCATAGAATAGAATGTTAAGCCTTGAGTAGGTCTTACATGTTAAATCTTCATTATAACCATATCTTAGAGTTAGGATAATCTTAGAAGCCCATAGAAACTTTCCCAAAGCTTCGCGCTTCGTTTCACGACTTTCCGTGCACATTAGTTGGTTCAAGAAGAAGAGCCAACCGATTAGATTGTGATCTAGTCGGTCGGTAAATCAACTGAGACCGACTAGTGTGCCTTGCTAAATCTTTAAGGCTTCCCTGTTTCGAGTTAGTCGGTCCAATAAGGTTCACCGACTGACTAGTTGTGAAACTAGTCGGTCAGGAACTCTTCTTAGACCGACTAATGATGACTATTGATTTATCCTCAAAACTTGCCTTAGCCACTGTTTTGAGTTAGTCGGTCCAAGAAGGTTCATCGACCGACTAGTTGTGAAACTAGTCGGTCAGTAACACTTCTTAGACCGACTAATGAAGATCTCTTATTTCTTGCCTAAGCTACTGTTTATAGTTAGTCGGTCCAAGAACATTCATCGACCGACTAGTTCTTAAACTAGTCGGCCAGAATTTATTCTTAGACTGACTAGTTGTAATTGATTTCAAACTATAAACTTCTTCAGTTAGTCGGTCCATGTTGAATCACCGACCGACTAGATTGTGATCTAGTCGGTCAGTGATCCTTCTTTGACCGACTAGTCTAGATCAGATTTAGATCCGTTGGGACTTTCCTTAAGAGATTTTCTTAGGTATCCTATAAATAGCTGATGAGGGTTATTTCCTAAGAACAAGGTTGCTAATTTCAGTATCTATTGAATCAAAGAGAAAGCTCCCTCCTCTCTATCCAAAAGCTCTCTCTCCCTCACATTGAATCTCTCCAAACCCTTGAGCCATATTTCCCTCAAGAGAGATTCTCTCCATTGTGAGTTCTTCAAGCCAAGAGCTTGAATATAGGTCACCAACTTATCCCTAAGCCTCCATTACTGGTCTACTACTTGGAGCTAGGGTTTGGTGCCATCTTCTCCATCAACATCCTCCTTGCCCTAATTTGTAAGTTTTACTCAAGGCATAGGTTTGTTGTTGTAAGTGTTTCATTAGTTCAATACATTTATTAACTGAAGTTTTACTCTCGGTTGTGAGAGTTTGTGAGTGATCCCGGGTTGTGGGAGTCACTATTTGATTTGTATGTGATTTGGTCTTGTGAAGGTTTTCACAAGAATTTCATAGTGCAAATTTGAGTTAGAGGATTCTAACTCAAGTATCCGAAGGGGATCCGGGTGGTTGGGACGTAGGATCACCGGGAACAAGTCGGGGAGACTTGGGTGGATCTGAACCCAGTAACATCATTTGTTTGCGATTGTCTAATTGTTGTCATATTTACTATTCCGCATTTGTTGGTTAGAGTTTGCATTATAATTTGGAATTATACTCCTTATTATTTTAAAGTACTATTCACCCCCCCTCTAGTACTTGTGTAGTAGCTATCAGGGCATTACACTTATATCTGAATCATACTGATCTATGCATGCATCATTCATACCCGCATCATATTTTCTTTTGTTTTTCTTTCTTTTTCATCATGCATGCTACCTCACCCACCCCACCCACTTCACGTCTCTCGGTGTGCCACTTTTCGCACATTGAGAACAATGTGCACTTTAGCTTGGAGGAGTGAGTTCTCACATTTTTACTTTTTGCCACCCTTTATTTTTGTTTTTCCACACTTTTTTCCGCTTTTGCACTTATTTTCACCACTTTTTCATATTTTTTATCATGTATCACGTTTTTCTTATTTTTTTTGTGTGCTGCATTGTATATATAGTTTTATTTTCTTCTTTCTTTGTTTCTTTCATCTTTTGCTAGAGATGACTTTTCTGTGATGATGATGACGTGGCGTTAGCTTATCTCTATATGCATGGTATTTTTGTCATGTTATAGCTTTTATTTCTGATATCATATGCTATGTCTAGCCGTGCATTTAAAATAGTAACCCACTCTTTTTCTGTATGAAAATGGATGAAATTCTGTTATTAGCTGATGTTTGATGATTCATATGTATGCAATCATAGAAAACACACCAAGCTTCACGCATTGATTGCTTATATCTGGAGTACTGCTTTCTTTTCTCATATCACTTCTTATTGCATGACTTGTACGCTTCACTTCAGGTTGATTTAATGTTTGCTAGGAATGATATATCCGGACTAGATAACTTTCTGAAATTAAACTGAGTAGTATATTACCCTGCTAAAGTTGTCATGCACGTCCTATAGAGTGAACCGAGAGATACATTTATTTCTTTCTCCACATATCTTGATCATTATTTCTCTATTTTAAATTCATTGGTGAATCCCCCCTTAGCAAGTCTATTATCGTCATTTCCCCGCTATTATATCCCATGCTCCAATTTCCCCAAAATCAAAAAGAAAAAAAACTTGTATATCCTTCTCTCTTTTGATTTGGGATCGCTTATGTACATATGCTTATTCAAAAAAAGAGAGAGAAAAAGAAAAGAAAAAGAAAAAAATTTAGAAAAAGAAAAGAAAAGAGAAAAGAAGTTTACAAACGATCCCTTCTCATACTCTTTCTCTCATTCTTCCCTCTTTTGTTTTTATATTTTTGGAGCTTCAAAAGAAATGGGGAATGTACATATTAATTTGATTATGCCACCACGCTTATGGATAAGCTTGGGGAGAGGATCCAATGATGTGTGAGAGAGTGATTACCTGACGGTGCATGACAACCTAGGCTAAGTAATATTCTATACTCGGTGTGATTGCTTAAGTTTTACGAAATCCAGAAATCAACGCTTAGCATTCATTTCATGAAAACCACGCTTTTCTATTCTTACTACTCCATATTGTGTGATATCTCTTATACTCCTCATAGAAAGCATTCAATTGAAAAGTGTGTAGTCTATGATTTTGTATACCGCTTTTGATGCTTCAAACGATGTTAATCCTAGAATGAATCCACTGTTCATGCTATTTTGATATTCTTGGGTTTTCTATTCCGAATGCACCATTATACTGTGATATCGAGATATAAGTCTTTGACATGTGTTTTATATTCGATGTGTGCTATATGAGTAAGCAAAACCCACGTCCTGAGAAAAATGATCTAGCACTTCCTTCTTCGCTTTCTATTCTATTTTTCCGTTTTCCTTTTTTCTTCGTTTCCATTATTTTTATCCATCGGGTTCGCTTTTTACTCATCTTCCTCGAGGACGAGTAAGAGGTAAGCTTGGGGGATTTTGATCACTCCATATTTTACACCTTTTTTCTGCATGTTTGCATGCCATTTTGATCGCCCATATCACGTTTTTCACGATTATTCGACAATATTGCGATGCTTTTTACGTTTTCTTGTTTTTGTCGTATTTCAGGAGATATGGAATGATTTGGAGTGATTTTGAGATGCACCCACTCCGAAGTGTCACCCATGACTCTTTTGAGGGTTATTCTGCGATGGAAGAGGAGTGGAAGAGGAAAGAACGTCGTAGGAGCGACGAGGAAGCGAAAAGACAAAGTTTGGGCATTTTCAGCATGCCACTCGGCCGAGTGAAGAGCTCACTCGGCCGAGCAAAGAAGCCCGCTTGGTCGGCCAGATCGGACACGCAAACAGACTGAATATCAGCGTGCACTCGACCGAGTGTCGACAGCCCACTCGGCCGAGTACGGAGACACCACTCGCTCGAGTGGCACACGAACGACGGCAACCAAAAGTCCAGACTTACTGTAATCTGTCAGACAAATCACGAGCCCGAATCGGCCGAGTACCAAAAGCCCCTCGACCGAGTGAGTAAAGTCACTCGGCCGAGTGACTTCCAAGGAACAGACCCCCAAAACTCCCAACTCTCTGGAATCCGGCAGGGTCTGTCACTTGGCCGAGTGACAGTTGTCACTCGGCCGAGTGAGCCGCGTTGCCTGTAGCGTAAAGTGCGATTTTCAAGCTGCGCATGGGTATTTTTGTCACGAATTTCTGGGCAATTTTGAGGGGTATTTAAACCCTGTTTTTGCTCTAGGTTAGGAGAGCTTTTTCATACTTTTTGCAGCCTTTTTAGAATACTTTTGAGATCAATTAGAGAGAGTTCTTTTGAGAGATTAGAAAGAGTTATTTTGTTGGATGCTCTTGGATCTTCATTGGGTTGTCTCTCTTTTCATCAAAAACCTCATTTTTATTGATATATTGTCTATTGCAATGAATTCTATTGATTTTGCTATTGGATTTCTAATGAATTGCATGATGATTAGTGAGTAGTTTTATCGTCTTAGGGCGTAGGGATGAACCCTACGGACCCTATTTCTAATTTGTAATGAATTGGGGAAATTCTTACTAGAATTGATTAGGGTTAGTTTGGGATTGATTTAATACGAATAGCTAGGGATTCATATCGGTTGTGATTTGCAAGAGATTGGGTCCCAAATCGATAGGAAGCCCTAGAAATTCGAATTGGGGTACAATTGGATTTCCCTAGAATTGGTTTGCAAGAGATTGGACCAATGCTAGGATTTTCGATTGTAATTCTGTACCAATACCCGTTTGCAAGAGATTGGACAGGTAGGAACTATCCCAATCTACGTCGTAGCTCGAGTTTGCACGAGAGTGTGCTGGAGATACGATTGAACTTTGATGTCATCCTTAACGCTAGCGGTTTAGGTTAGGGTTTGCAAGAGATTGGACCCTAGCCTAGGTTTGCTATAGACCGACAATAGCACGAGAGCGTGAGCTTGGTTCTACATTTAGTTGCGACTAGTTCACCTAAAATTCAAGTCTAGCAATAATGAAACCTATAATTCACAATGTTGAGATACGGTCCGTAGCGGGGATTCCATATCCCTAGGCGTCTTTATTGAATTGATATTTTCTTTATATTATTGAACGATTGTGACAGCTTTATTTGCGAATTCTCGATACTTATTTTGATAGCTAGGTGATTTGAAGAAGACACGGTCATTTGCCCTCCTCATGTTCGATACCCGCTCGCCGCTACACCGTGCGCTTGCGGTAAAACTACAGTCGTTTTCCTGGTGTATATCCGGGACCGATCCATCTACAACGGAGGTATCCAATACCCACTCTTTCACCTTCTTCCACTTAACATATTTCTCCTTCATAGCTCAGACCGAGGATCGGCGCTTGGTCTCTCTGCGAACCAAGTCTGGTCGCACCGAGCATCTATAAGACCAGATCTGACTTTGGCATCGGAGGGGAAACGATAGGAACCAAGGTCCGACCCCCCCTAACGAGCTCTCTCGTCTATTCAGGTCCAGGAGATCCTGCGACACCGAAGCTCCCCCTCAGCGCCATCACAGCCGGAGCCGAGCGCCCTCGTCCCCGAGCTCGTTCATCTCCACCACCAAGAGGATGTCGCTCTGCCGAGGCTACCATTCGTCGAGCCGACGTGAAGGATCCACGCGTCCCTCACCGAGCGACTCCGCCTTCGAACGATCCCGGAGGTTGTCGTCCTGTCGAGGCTACCCCTCGGTGCACCAAAGAACGGATCCGCACCTTCCAGCTCAAGCGAACGCGCCATCGATCGACCCCAAGGGTCGTCTCCATCTCACGCGACAGTCACGACAACACGGGGGGTCCCGTGTGTCCCCCTTTTGACTGTGTTGACCCCACACCCTCCATACTATCAACATGTTGTGCGAAAAATCGCCCAAACACCCTTCTTCCCCCCCCCCCCCCCCCCCCGAAGAGGGGCCTGCCCTTCCCCCCTCCCAATGAGGGCGCCCCCCGAGGGGTGGGCTCTCTGGCTGCCGCCCCCGGACGGGGGGCCCTCTGTGCGACCCCCCGGGCGGGGGGCCCTCGGCGCCGCCCCCCTCTGACGGGGGGCCTCTTTGCCCCCCCCCAGACGGGGGACCTCTGGTTGCCCCCCCTTCGGACGCGGGGGTGGCTTTCCGCCTGCTGCCCCCCCAGACGAAGGGCTCCTCTTGTCGTCGCCTCCCCCCTGATGGGGGGATCCCCATGGCACCGGCCGCGCCGATCGGTTTACGTAGATAGTGGAGGGAGGGGGACACGATCTGTAAGATGAAGGGGTATGGGCTTTTTACACTCCTTAACAAGTACCTTGATGTTTGTTTTAGGGCTTTTGTATTTTTAAGTACATTTTACTCCTATTTGGGCATTTTAGATTTAATTTTAAAATTTATAGCCCATGGGCCTCCTGCCCCCAAACTAAATAATAGATTAATTATTTTGGCTGTTTTGGGCCTGGAGCCCACTCATAATCATTTGCTACTTTTTAATTATTGTTAACCATTTGCTACATATTATGTCAATCATGCAAACTTTCTAAAAAATTGGATTTATTTCAAAATCCTACACGATTTAAAAATTACATAGACCCTGAGACTGCTCTGTCTTTAGTTACCTAAACTAAATATGAATGACGTTTCCCTTTGGTCAAATTAAATTTTTAACCGTAATTTTATTATTGCCCTAATGTTGTAAATGTATTCTTTGCATGTGTAATCGCGGCAATTGCTTTTTACATTACCTGTAGCAATTATAAAACTGTGTGCATGTTTAAATAAATCAAAATACGATTTTTGGAATCGGCCAGTTTTTGATACCCTATTATTATATTCCTTCTCTTTGTAATTTCTTTTTCTTTTCTGAGAGAAATTTGTAGTGAGGAAATTATGTATAATGCCAAAGACCGGTGTTACTACCTATGAAGATGGAAGAGAAGATTGCATAAAGCTGGGACCCAAAAGGGTTTCCAAATTGTATTTTTCTTTATCTGCTTTATGGACTGTAATATGGACTTTGAACATTTTATGTTTTGGGTATCTAGCCGATCCCCGCATTTTTTCTTATTTATTTCTTTTAAGCATGATTTTAAATATTTAACTATTTATACATGCTTATTTAATTGCATAAATTAAAATGGCAAAATTGGCAAGCGTCGATTTCGAGGTTCTTGACGCAGCGAGAAAGAACTATCTTAGCTGGCGAGTGGACCTGAAATTCCACTTGTGTTCAATGGCACTTCTCCACTCGATTCTGGCCCCTGTAGTGGCTGGGACAGCTGCTAGCAGTGCCCCCGAAGCGGCACAGCCATCTAGCAGTTCTCCTACCGTTGTCTTCGACATAGATAAGGTGAAAGCCATTATCTATATCAGGAGACACATATATCGGACCTTAAAGGCCGAATACTTAACGGTAGAAGACCCTTTGGAGTTGTGGACAGCACTGGAGGCACGTTATAGACATCAAATTGATGTTATATTACCACGTGCCAGTTATGAGTGGGAAAACCTCAGACTTCAGGACTATAAGTCTGTTGCCGAGTATAACTTAGCACTTCATAATATCACCTCACGCCAGAAGTTGTGCGGTGAAGAAGTGTCTGAGCATCGCATGTTGGAAAAGACATTTACCTCGTTTCACGAGAAAGATGCAATCCTCATGCAACAGTATCGTGAACGCAACTTCATGAAGTTCTCTGATTTGCTCTCTTGCCTTCTTAGGGCAGATCTGAATAGAGATTTACTGCTAGTCACTCAAAATTTGCGTCCTGTTGGTACTACCCCTTTTCCTGAAGCCCACCATGTTTCTCCCAGAAGTGGAAAAACAAAAAGAAGGCTAGAAAGAACAAAGGGAAATCTGTATTGAAACCAGCAAGAGCACCACCCCAGACAAACACCAACAAAGGGAAGAGAAACTTCATATGGAAGCATAAGAACACTGATCCAGTGTCAATTCCTAAGAAGAACTGGGAGGATAAATGCCATAAATGTGGCATGACTGGACATTGGTCCAGAAACTGTCGAACTCCTCGCTACCTCCAGGATCTGTATCAGGCAAGCCAGAAGTCCCAGCTTGAGACAAACTTGGTGGCTGTTCAACCGCTCACCAAGTTCACTGCAAAAGATTTCGAAAATGACGACCAGCTCGATTGAGCCCTACCTTATATCTATGCATTTAAATTTATGTAGCTTCATCTGTAGTTTGATTTGAAAGCACTTTTATTTGAATGTCAGTTTTTCATTTACTTAAATAAACTTTCATTTTGTTTATATATAGATGAAGTATGAGTGCCTAATGGACAGTGCCTCAACGCACACTATCCTTCGCGATCCATGCTATTTTTATAGCTTAAATAAATATGACGGTCATGTTATTACGATTTCAGGACTATCCAACATAATCGAAGGATCTGGGGAAGCAATCATATTGCTCCCAAATAACACAAGACTTAAAATACAAAATGCATTATTCTCTCCAAAATCCAATATGAATCTCTTAAGTTTCAAATATATTCGTTTTAACGGATATCACTTAGAAACTAGAGATGAATAAAACATTGAATATATGTGTGTGACTCGTCAAGAAGATGGCCAGAAGTCTATCTACGAACGATTTAAGGGACTCCCGTCGGGTCTCTACCACACATATATTCAACCAATAGAAGCCAATATGACTGAGCACCAGAAATGCCTTTAATTGCTAGAGTTTCAACTCTGGCACAATAGTCATTGTCACCCCGGATCAGCTATGATGCGTTGCATTATCTCTGAATCCCGTGGATATAATTTGAAGAACATGAGGATTCTTCAAAAGAGTGAATTTCCTTGTCCCCCTTGTTTTCAGTTAAAACTAATAATGAGACCCTCCCTAATGAAAGTGGGATAAGAGTCTCATGGCATCCTAGAGAGAATTCATGGAGACATTTGCGGGCCTATTCACCCCACAAGTGGCCCATTTCGGTATTTCATGGTACTGATTGATGCATCCACAAAATGGTCATATGTGTGCCTATTGTCCACTCGCAACCTAGCTTTCCCAAAGCTATTGACACAAATAATTAGGTTGCGGGCTCATTTCCCCGTTAATCATATCAAGAAATTACGTCTTGATAGTAAGGGCGAATTCACTTCGCAAGTCTTCGAAGACTATTGCCGGACAACGAGTATTGAAGTTGAACATTGACGTGCGCTTATATTTCATATATTCACGCACGTTTTCTTTTGTGTTTCTCCGTGTTTTCCGCCGTCTCTTATTCGTTTTCGTATATTTTCCCGTTTTCTTTCACTTTTCTTTGTTTGTCCATGATTGCAGGAGTTCGACCACGTAGGGGACGTTTTACGATGATATCCCAAGTCCCCGGAGCAACGGGAGAAGTCACGCGTGATCCAGGGGGTCAAACGTCGAAGAATTCATCTTTCAGCCCCTCACCCGGTCGGTTGATCATCTTCAACCGATCGGGTGATGCACGCGTGCACCACCCGGTCTCTACCGCAGCTCACAAAGAAGTCACCCGACCGGTTCACAGACCGGTTCTGCGGGCGGCTGTTCTCTATTTTTTCGAGCAGAATTCCAACCGATCGGGTGACTCTCACCCGATCGGTTCATCTGTAGCTGAGAAAAAGAGCTGAAGACACGGGCGTCGAACCGACCGGTTCACCCGACTGCTCCAAGATCCAACCGGTCGCTCAAGAACTCACCCGATCGGTTCGTGAGATCGGGTGAAAACTCGCCGTTTTCTGTAATTTATCTGTAACGGATCAACCGATCGGTTGATGCGAAAATCTATATATAGGACCCCTAGGGTTCCAGAAACGAGAGAGTTGTATTTTTTTACTGTTTTATTTCCCTGTGACGGCTGTAATTGTTACTCTTAAGTAAGTTTTCAGATCTTTCTAAAATTTTAGTATTGTCTTTATTACTCCTTTACTTCCGCATTGCAATTGTCTGATTATGATTCTAACGGTTAAATTTCATTTAGATTGCTTTTTCATGAATTTTTGTGAGTAGTTCCCAAATCCGGGATTTTGGTGGAAACCCCTTCGGGGGCTCTTCCCGATGCGTCCATAGGGTTAGGAAATCGGTAGGGAGTAGGAATCTAACGGTTACACTGGGCGTTTCATTGTCATCGGCGGGAAAAAGACCGCCTTTGACCGTCGGGCCAAGGGGGAATAAACTTGGCGGTTGACTCCCTAGCCAAAGCTCACGCCTTTAGCGTAGACGCCAAATCCTAGCACGCGGGAGCGGCAGGATGAGACGTCGGGAGATATCGTTGCGGACTTAGTGCTCCCGGGATCGATCAGTGTTAATGGACACGGGAGTGCCCACTGATCGAATCCGGGAAGTCCGGTGTATCATCCTGGGCACCGACCGGAATATCGGGCCCATGGGACGCCGGTACCACTTTCAGAGGCAACGTCTCACCATTAGACCCTAATCCCGATCGCTATCCATACCCGTAGGCCGTATCGGCGAGAGTCTCTCGTCGGGTTGGAAACCAAAGTCCCGGGTTTACTTTCTTTTGTTCATACGCTTTTATTTCCTTTCGTGACAACCATCCACTGATTCGGGCTAGCTCGCCTCTCGGGGTGATTTAGGTCCTACCTGACCCAAGCACAACCTCGCCTCCCTGAGTTCGATATTCCCGCACCCTACACTAACCGTGAAACTTGCGGTAGACGACACCGCGCCGCCGCGACTCCAGCGGGCGCCGGTCAAACATCCTGTAGCACACGTTCACACCCAGAACGGATTAGTAGAGTCTCTTATAAAGAGACTCCAATGGATTGCACATCCATTGCTCATGCAATCCCAATTGCATGTGGATGCTTGGGGGCATGCTATATTGCATGCCGCATCGCTGATTAGGATAAGGCCCTCAGGTGGCCATATATTATCCTGATGCAGTTAGCATATGGTGCATCCCCAAATATCTCTCATTTGAGAGTGTTTGGTTGTGCGGTATATGTCCCAATAGCACCACCTTAGAGGACCAAAATGGGTCATCAGCGTCATCTTGGTATCTATATTGGGGTTGATTCGCCCTCTATTATTAGATACCTGGAACCTTTCACGGGGGACGCATTTAAGGCACGTCTTGATGACTGTGAATTCGATGAGAAAACTTTTCCAAAACTGGGCATACAGTCTAAGAAGCCTGACGCTTCCGAGACCATTTCTTGGGACAATAAGTCTTTGTCTCTTTATGATTCGCATACTAATCTGTGTGAAGATGAGATCCTGAATATCCTTCACATTCAGAATAGTACACCTTCTACCGGATAAATTTATGGACAACCAGAAGATTGTTCATTCACACGTCCCTGCTGCCAACACGCTAGCTAGGCTTGACATCCCCAAAGATGGACGCAATCCACCGATAGCAGAATTGGATGTACCTCAATTGAAAAGAGGACGCCCGCCAGGCTCAAAAGATAAAGTTCCTCGAAAGAGAAAGATTTCTGGTGATAATAAGATGATCCCTCCACAGAATGTTGAGCTCAGACCAGCAACCTCTCCTCTCCTTATTTCCCCTGCAGAGGAAACGATAGGAGAAACATCATTAAAATTACGTACGTACTAGAGAGGTACTGGACAGACATAACACAGTCATCGTCGACGATTTTGCTTTTACTATTTCTGTTCACGTCGCTGAATACGACGATGACGTCGAACAACGATCTCTAGCGGAATGTAAACGCAGAGATGATTGGCCAAAGTGGGACGAGGCAATAAGAGTAGCGCTGGACTCACTCTTGCAACACACAGTTTTTGGACCAGCAGTCCAAACACCTGTAGGTGTTAAACCTGTGGGATATAAGTGGGTCTTCATCAGAAAAAGAAATGAAGAAAATGTGATCGTACGCTACAAGGTGTAACACATCACTCCTCAGGATACTCTAAGCAGTGAGTGTTAAAGAAGGGAAATACAAAATACAAACACAAAAGCAAAGCAGGTTCACTGCATGCTGCTGGGAATAGTACAGGCGGCATTCGACAACAACCAACCAATAAACACAGAACGACACAAGGCCACAGAGAAATATTAAAATAAAACATACACTATACAAATTCATACACATCTCAAAGCATCATTGCGCATCAATTCATATAGTACAAGCATCTCTCAACCCAAAAGAAAACCCAAAGTACACATAGCTCTCTCCTTACCCCTCACCACCAAACCTAAACTCCAACTGCCAACAATAGAACTCCAAACTCAACCCCCAGCTCTATCTGCCATCTCCAAGAACCACACCTGAAATAGTCAACGGGGGCACATCAATGCGTGACCCAGTAGAAATTCCATACTCCAACCTAAGTGTGACACACACACACACACACACACACACACACACACACACACACACACACACACACACACACACACACACACTAAAACCACTACTAAGTGCACGGTGCTACAAGTGAAAGTGCCACAACTAAACATGGCATGCACAACCAAAAGGAGCAACAACAGCACTATACATAAGAAAAGAGAACAGAACCAAACAACGGGTATAAGGGGAGGGGTGACGATAGTAACGGTAACCAACACCAGTGTTACAAGGTATAATAAAGGGCCAGTCAACCAATTTCACACAATGTTAGTGTTGGAACCCCAATATCGAATACGACATATGGGACTGGACATCTCCCAACCGTGTGGGAGAGCAAAGAGGACTCCTCGCCGCGCTAGCCCGTCAGGAGCCTCGGGTACCACTCTGTAATGCCCTGAAAGCTACTGCACAAGTACTAGAGGGGGAGTGAATAGTACTTTAAAATAATTGGGAGTGCAATTCCTAATTATAGTGCAAACACTACCAACAAATGCGAAATTGAAATATGACAACAACAAATAACCAATGCTAACAATAGATATGATGGGTTCGGATCCACACAAGTCTCCCCGACTTGTTCCCGGTGATCCTACGTCCCAGTACACCCGGATCCCCTCCGGATACTTGAGTTAGAAACCCTAACTCAAGATTTCCACTATGAATACCTTGTAGAAAACCTCTACAAGATCAAATCATACAATCAATAGCAAATGTGAATCCCACAACCCGGGATCACAACCTTCTCTCACAACCGAGAGAATCAAACTGAAATAATGAGTTTAATGAAATAAACAACAACTTACCACAAACCCTATACCTTGAGTATTCTTACCAAATTAGGGCAAGGAGGGATTTGAGGAAGGAGAAGTCACCAAGACCTAGCACCACCAATATGAGCAGCAATGGGTGGCTAGGAATGAGTAGGAGACTTGATTCAAGCACTAGGCTTGGATGGCTCAACAAGAATGAAGATCTCTCAACAATGGATTTTAGGTCACAATGAGAGAGAGAGAGATTTCTTGTGAGGAAGAGAGCTTTGGAAATGAGATTCAAACTCTATCTCTTTCAATCTGAATAAGGCTCTCAATATTAGCTCTCACCTTGAGAGAAACGACCAAGCTTTGTATTTATAGGGTCCCCTAAAATCGAGCTAGGTCAACTCTCAACGGTTGGAAATCTGAAGCGATTAGTCGGTCAAAGAACAACCACTGACCGACTAGTTCATCAACTAGTCGGTCGGTGAAACAGCATGAACCGACTAAGTGGTGAACAGTGAACAGATGAAATTTCAGACCTAAAGAACTAGTCGGTCCAAGAAGACATTCCGACCGACTAGTTTCACAACTAGTCGGTCAGTCAGTTAACGTAGACCGACTAAGAGATAAAAACTAATAGTCTGAATACAAATTAATTTAGTCGGTGCAAGAACAAATGTTGACCGACTAACGATAAACAGTAACTTGGCATAAACAGGGAAAGCTCAACTAGTCGGTCCAAGAAGGATCACTGACCGACTAGTTCACCAACTAGTCGGTCGATGAGTCAACTTAGACCGACTAACTGTAAACAGTAAAGAGCTTAGAATTTAGGAGACAAACTAGTCGGTCCAAGAAGCTTTGCCGACCGACTAGATCACCATCTAGTCGGTTGGTTCTTCTTCTTGAACCAACTAACATGCACTAGAAGTCGCGAATCGAAGCGCGAAGCTTCGAAAAAGTTCGAATGGACTTATACTAAGATCCTAGCTCTAAGATAGGAGCGAAATGAAGATTAAAACGTAAGACCTACTCAAGGCTTAACATTCTACAATACGAAGCTAGAAGACTATAAATAAAACTAGACGAACCGTCTTCGAAAGCTTCGATCGAATCTTCATGACTTCAATAATGGTCCAAAAGCTTCAACGAAGCTTTAGGCATACGAATGCGTGCTTTGAGAAGTCTTGAGACGTCGCTTTGGATGTTCACGTGAATTTGGCGACGATCTCCATAACCGCGCTCACAAAGTGTTAGTTCACGATATATTTATGTTTGTTCATCATCCAAAACCAAATCCGGGGAGTCCAATACTCAACATTCTCCCCCTTTTTGGTGATGACAAACCAACATAAATAATAATAAAAAATAATGATTCAAATGTAATTTACTTACTCCCCATGCATTGATGACACGTTAATTCCAAAATGAATAATAATAATACGCATCAAGCAGACGAGTAAAGTATAAAATGAGAATCGATTATTGGAATATTGGATTTGAAAATCCATTTATATATCTTAACTCCCCCTGAATCTAACATATCAAATTAGATTCATGACAAAATGCTTAAATTATCATTTAGCTCATCGTTATTATTATATCTCTCCCCCTTTGGCATAAGCAAAAAGAGCAGGAGGAGATCAACGACAACAACAATGGCTTCAAATAAAAGCACGGGAGTCGTAGAATACGACCAAGGTCCAAATGACACCAAAGGAAAATACGAAATTAAATCAAAGCGTGTCAATAAGACCAAAGTCGAAAATCGAAAAATCGAATCATCAAAACTCAAATTAATTTTACGAATTGAGTTATGGAATATACTCTCCAATATCAACATTCTTGGTTAAATTAGTGCATGGAAAACAATTCTATGTTTTCATAGAAATAATTTCTATTTAACCAAGTTATTATCGTCGAGCGACGAAATCGAACATCAGAGACATAAAAAATATATAATGTGCACAACGAAGTAAAAGTCAACAGCGATGTGTGTGTGTGTGTGTATATATATATATATGAAGCATGGAGTACAACAAAAAGATACATCGACTATGTACATCCAACATCACAAAAATACAACGATCCATCGCAACAGTGAGTATCACACACTACATCACCATCAAAACATCATCAACATCATCAACATCATCAACATCAACACATCATCGACATCAACACCAAAACATCAAAATACATCAAAATGAAACACTATCAACCACATGATCCAAAAATCAAAGAAACACCCACACTGTCCTAACCACACTCTCACTATATGAAGTATCATCCAAGGAGCATCGGAAGAGTCCTCCAAACAGACTCTCAGGAGGGAGTGGTAGGGTCAGCAGCATCAGCTGGTCCAGTCGAAGGAGTGGACTCAGGCTCAGCCGGGAGGACGGGTGTGTCAACTGACGGAATGGTCGGGGCAGGGGTGCTCACACCAACAGAAGCAGAAACATCAACTAGAGCAGAAGTCTCTGGAGCACCAGAAGAAGTAGCATCAACAGCAGCAGTCGTGGCCTCGGGGTCACGAGCAAGAGAAGTAACCAACTCATCAAGCTCCTCATCATCCATCTCCTCCTCGTCAGAAACTGACGGAGGGACCTCAACACCAATCTCACGAGCGATACGACAAAGAATCTCCTCAGAACGAGCATACCGAGACTCCAAACGTCGAACTGAACGAGCGAGCTCGTCAAGAGTAGTAGGAGGTGGAGGAGCAGCAGCAGCTAAGGTAGTGCCCTGGGAAGCTGAAGGTGTCATCCTCTGAACGTGACAAAGCGTCACAAGAGATTTCTTGACGGTCGTCGCGTTCAGCGGAGGACCAAGAGGACGCTCATCGTCAGGAGGAAGTGGGACACGAAAGTGACGAAAAACAAGTGTCAACAAGGACGGATATGGAATATGAGCAGACTTCTTGGACTTGCGGATACACTCGAAAGAGTCCATCTTATCGAGTATAATCCTAGCCCAGTTAATCTCGCTCACCATGAATAGAGCGTATATCAGCTTGAGGAATGGCTGGGATGGCAATGAAGAAGAGCCGTACTTATGAAGTAAGCACGACTTCAGAATCAGATTAAGCACCTAGGCATTCGGCTTGAATGACTTCGATGGCACGCCAATCATGGCAGAGGGAATCTCATGGAAGATATGGGAAAGCACGACCTGATCAAGATCAGAAATGACATCGATGGAGATATCAGAAGGGAGGAGGCCAGACGAGGAGCAACCAATCAACTCCCCTAAGATTTCTGCCGTGAGGACTATCGGAGTCCCCAAGACAGTCGTCTCAATGGAGTGGGTCTCGTCGTACTGACCCCGGACTCGGTTCGCATAGAAGAGTTTGACAAGGCAAGGATATGTATGTGGATTCACCTTAGGGTCAAAACGAAGATAATCAAGAAGACCACTATACGAGAGAAGATCAGCTAGGCCTGGGAAGTCTGAAAACTGAATGAAATGCTCCAACAACAGCAGGCAGTGTTTGATACGGTTGTATGCCGCGAGACACAAAGGGTCATCGCGACATAGCGAGATATCGATACCACCAGCTGGCATCGGAGCCTTCCCCTTAGGCTGACGAGTTCTAGGACGGAGTGGAGGAGTGGGTTCCTTACGGCTAGGCTCATCCTCAGGTTTAAATTCAGTGTCGGAATCGGATGGAGAAGTGGTTTCATGGAATGAAGAAGCTGAAACGGTTTACTTCCTAAACTTTGGCTTAGATTTAGGTTGAACTGAGGATTGAGCTTGAGCTTGGGAAGCTTGGGCTTTGGGCTTTGGCTTAGAGGTTCTCTTCCTCTTCAAAGGTGGCGAGGAAGAAGAGGGTTGAGTCGATTTGGCTTTGCGCTTGGGTGGAGTGGTAGCGGGGTCGACGGTCATATGGGAGGCACCGGAGGGAGTGATCGGGATCCTCGTCTTCGCCATAAGTGTGACGAGACGAGTTCAATCAATGAAAGAAATGAAATCGAAAAACCCTAAGTTTAAACCCTAGATGCTGAAAGAGAAAACGGTGGAAATAGACCTAGATGGGAACCCTAGATGCAGGAGAGGAGAGAGGAGATACCTAGGTAGGAGGATCCACGGCCAGAAGATGGTCGGAGATCACGATCGGACGGCGGAATCGATGGAAGCGGAGGGAGGAAGATGAACGGTTCCAAGGGGTTTCGGGGGTTTGAGGTGAGAGAGGAAATGAAAAGACCGACTAAAAAGAAAAGAAGCCGGTTAGATGAGTTTTAAGTCGGTCGGAAAAGAATTTAAACCGATTAAAAGAGTGAACCGACAAAACTAGCCCTAACATGATTAGTCGGTCTTAGTTCATGTGCTGACCGACTAGAATGGAATCTAGTCGGTCGGACAATGAGCGTGAACCGACTAAATGAAAACAGTACGTCAGTCGAAAATTTTGGGGCTTGAGTTAGTCGGTCTGAGGTCATTCACTGACCGACTAGAACTCAATCTAGTCGGTCGGTAAGTAAGCTTAGACCGACTAAACGAAGACAGTAGGAAAGGAAAAATTAGAAGCTTGAACTAGTCGGTCTGAGTTCATTGACTAACCGACTAGATGATAATCTAGTCGGTTGGTGATTGAACTGTGACCGACTAGATGAGTTCAAAAATTTTAGAATTTGAAATTTTGAGTTCTCTCCTAATCGCACTTGGACTAAACATCATAAACCTCTCAAATATCATTATACTACCCCATTAAACATCGAAAATCTTAAATACGACGTTCATGTAAAATTCGAGCATAAATTCCGAAAATTCAACAAAAATCCAGAAAATTCCAATAAGTCTAGCATGAGCAAATATAACGAAATTGAATAGCATGCAAGATTATTGAATAAAAATGAATCCTAAATCTCAGATTCACCCATAATCCCTAATTCTCGACGCAACCGCACAAAGGAGTCCTCCTTTAGGGGTTTCGTGAAAATTTCGGCGTTTTTCTTCTGGGTTTCAACGTACACTAATATGATGTCCTTTTTAGCAACATGGTCATCTAAGAAATGGTGTCGGACATCTATGTGTTTAGAACGGGAATGGTGCACCAGATTCTTTGAAAGACAAATGGCACTTTGGTTGTCCACCATGATAGGGCTAGTATCACAGTGTATACCAAAGTCCTTTAAAGTGTGTCTCATCCAAAGAACCTGGGCACATGCAGCACCGGCGGCAATATATTCCGCCTCGGTGGTTAAAAGTGATATGGAATTTTGCTTCTTAGAAAACCAAGAGACAAGAGAATTTCCTATAAAATGGAAAGTGCAACTAGTACTCTTTCTGTCGGATTTGCATCCCGCATAATCGGCGTCACTATATGAGATTAACTCATACGTGCTAGATTTTGGATAAAGTAATCCAAAATCAAGTGTGTAACTTAGATAACGGAAAATACGTTTTACCGCTACTAAGTGAGAATCCTTAGGTTGAGACTGATAACGAGCACATATACATACGGCAAACATAATATCGGGCCTACTAGCGGTAAGATAAAGTAAACTACCTATCATACCTCGATATAGACGAATGTCTACATCTTTTCCGCCCGTATCTTTATCAAGATGCGTAGTAGTGCTCATTGGAGTCTTTTTCCCGGAGGCATTCTCCATTCCAAATCGCTTTAGCAACTCCACCGCGTACTTCGTTTGGTGGATGAAGATTGCATCGTTCATTTGGTGAATTTGGAGACCTAAAAAATATTTGAGCTCACCCATGTGGCTCATCTCAAATTGTTCCTTCATGAAATTAGAAAACTCTTCGCAAAGAGCGAAGTTAGTAGCACCGAAAATGATATCATCAACATAAATTTGAACTAAAAGAATATCATTATTCAAATGCTTAACAAAAAGTGTAGAATCGGCTACACCCATTTTAAAATTCAAATCCAAAAGAAAATTCTTTAGGCGATCATACCAAGCTCGAGGAGCTTGTCTCAAACCATAAAGTGCTTTCTTTAGTTTAAAAACATGATTTGGAAATTTTTCATTAATAAAGCCCGGAGGTTGAGAAACATAAACTTCCTCAACAACATCTCCGTTTAAAAATGCACTTTTTACATCCATTTGAAATAGTTTAAAATTTTTATGGCATGCAAAAGATAACAATAATCTAGTAGATTCTAATCTAGCTACCGGAGCGAAGGATTCTTCGAAATCGATACATTCCTCTTGCCGATAGCCTTGAGCTACTAACTGAGCCTTGTTCCGGACGACGATTTGGTTCTCATCGGTTTTGTTCTTGAAGATCCACTTCGTTCCTATAACGGTGTGGTTCTTCGAAGGCAATGGAACAAGCTCGCATACCTCATTCCTTTCGAATTGAATGAGTTCCTCCTCCATGGCAAGGATCCAAGCACTATCTTCGCACGCTTCATTTATATTCTTTGGCTCAATTGAGGAGGCAAAGGCACAATTGGCGAAGTGGTGGACTTGTGATCTCGTCTTGACACTATCATGTATATTGCTAATGACTTGCTCATGGGGATGGTCACGAACTGTCTGAAGCCGTTTGGGAATTCCCTGATCACTAGGAACATTATCAACAGTTTCATCAGTGGGGTTAGTATCAATAGAATCAATAGACTTAGAATTATCAAAACAGTCAATGGACTTAGAATTATCAAGAGAATCACATAAAACATCCATTGAGTCATCATCATTTTAAATTCTAGAAGGAATAAAATTTTCATTAAAAGAGACATGAAGTGATTCCTCGATCATCGAGGTTCTTTTGTTGTATATCCGGTAGGCTTTGCTACGTGAGGAATATCCAACAAATATTCCCTCATCCGATCTCGGATCAAACTTGTCCAAATTTTCATAAGTGTTTTTAATAAAACATTTCGTACCAAAAACACGAAAATGTTGAGGTAATCTACCAAACAACAATTCATAGGCAATCTACCAAACCCTATACCTTGAGTAGTCTTACCAAATTAGGGCAAGGAGGGATTTGAGGAAGGAGAAGTCACCAAGACCTAGCACCACCAATATGAGCCGCAATGGGTGGCTAGGAATGAGTAGGAGACTTGATTCAAGCACTAGGCTTGGATGGCTCAACAAGAATGAAGATCTCTCAACAATGGATTTTAGGTCACAATGAGAGAGAGAGAGATTTTTTGTGAGGAAGAGAGCTTTGGAAATGAGATTCAAACTCTATCTCTTTCAATCTGAATAAGGCTCTCAATATTAGCTCTCACCTTGAGAGAAATGACCAAGCTTTGTATTTATAGGGTCCCCCAAAATCGAGCTAGGTCAACTCTCAACGGTTGGAAATCTGAAGCGATTAGTCGGTCAAAGAACAACCACTGACCGACTAGTTCATCAACTAGTCGGTCGGTGAAACAGCATGAACCGACTAAGTGGTGAACAGTGAACAGATGAAATTTCAGACCTAAAGAACTAGTCGGTCCAAGAAGACATTCCGACCGACTAATTTCACAACCAGTCGGTTAGTCAGTTAACTTAGACCGACTAAGAGATAAAAACTAATAGTCTGAATACAAATTAATTTAGTCGGTCCAAGAACAAAATTTGACCGACTAACGATAAACAGTAACTTGGCATGAACAGGGAAAGCTCAACTAGTCGGTCCAAGAAGTATCACTGACCGACTAGTTCACCAACTAGTCGGTCGGTGAGTCAACTTAGACCGACTAACTGTAAACAGCAAAGAGCTTAAAATTTAGGAGACAAACTAGTCGGTCCAAGAAGCTTTACCGACCGACTAGATCACCATCTAGTCGGTTGGTTCTTCTTCTTGAACCAACTAACATGCACTAGAAGTCGCGAATCGAAGCGCGAAGCTTCGGGAAAGTTCGAATGGACTTCTACTAAGATCCTAGCTCTAAGATATGAGCGAAATGAAGATTAAAACGTAAGACCTACTCAAGGCTTAACATTCTACAATACGAAGCTAGAAGACTATAAATAAAACTAGACGAACCGTCTTCGAAAGCTTCGATCGAATCTTCATGACTTCAATAATGGTCCAAAAGCTTCAACGAAGCTTTAGGCATACGAATGCGTGCTTTGAGAAGTCTTGAGACGTCGCTTTGGATGTTCACGTGAATTTGGCGACGATCTCCATAACTGCGCTCACAAAGTGTTAGTTCACGATATATTTATGTTTGTTCATCATCCAAAACCAAATCCGGGGAGTCCAATACTCAACACACTCTACACTCCCTGCCGCGCTAGCCCGTCAGGAGTGCAAGTGTACCCACCACACAAAACCATAAAGACAACACAACCGGTCCATCCCATAGGCCTACCCGATACTTCGGAGCTCCCCCAACCCGTGTCACCCTCCAATGGGAGGACTGAAACACTATCTCACTCTTACATGTTCATGACAACATTGCACTTTCCAACACCACATATGAAACCAACCATTTTCAACTTCATCACACCATCCTTTCATTACCACATCATAAAAGAACCTATAACCACATCATAAAATAACCCATTAACACGTCATTTACAACACAACCAGTTGTACAATAGGTCCATGGCCGAAATGTCCAGGTATGAGAAAAATGCCATCAAGTGAACCCCCAAAATGCAAGTAATAAGTAGAACATCAAAGCTTTATAATGCTACGAGACATGAGAGGGGATTCTCTACAATTACTACATATCATGAAGAATTATCCCCACTTGAGCATGTTTCCACAACCAAGCCATACAAAATAAACCTTATGCATATCCCTTTACTAGGAGGGCAACATATTCATGTTAAAATAAGAAATTCGGCATCCTAATACCCATGTGAAATAGCAATTAGTACATGCTTACCAAAAGATAGACACTTGGCAACATTTAACAACACACCTAAAAATTCCTCCCAAGGTGCAAACTTAGCAATTTTTATCAACCAAAATGTAACTTTAACAAACTACATAGGAACTTTCCTTCATAAAAACAAGCCATGTAGGATTTCTTCTTAAGGGTGCAAGATTTGGCGAGAGTATATTACCATTTGCAACATGTAAAGATTTCTAAGTTTATGTCTACATTACATGGCGACTACCTTTAACCAAAATTTGACAACAATGCACTAACTTTAACTAAAGAATGAAACCTTATGAGAATTACACAAAGGTTCATTTTAAGCCATTAACTTTAACCCAAATTACATGGAGATAGCAAGATTAACATCAAAGTTTCTAATTAAAAAGAGACGAGAAAGATGTTACCATTTACACAAATTTGACATGCTACTTAAGAAGGATATAAGCTTTAAGTGGCCTTCAACTAAGAAATACAACTTTTACAAAATATCAAACCACAACTACAATCTTTGATGGAATTAAATAAGGTCTATTTAAAGTACCATCTTTAAGAAGGTCAATATGAATCCTATGTGAAAAAAAAGTTTTAAGAATGATTATAACAAAAGTAGGCCTTGTTAAATAAGAGGAGACTTTCCAAGTAGTTAAGGGAATTTTAACAAAGGAATGCAACATAAAAGAAATAACAATATTAGAATTTGAAGATTGCATTCAACAACAAAGCTAGTTTATTCCATTTCAATTAAATTTAGTGTGTAGCATTAGGTTGACATAAGGAAAATGAAAGGGCTAGCGTGCATTAAAATTAAAAGACTAACATGCACTAGAAAGGACAATGTAATGAAAATCATTGACTAAAGGAAAGCGACATGAACCAATTTCATTAAAATTCCATGGTTGGATTAAGGATTAATTAGCAACTTGAATCACTTTCACCAGAACATAATCTTTCCAACATAAATCTTCCCAACATGCCAATTTCAACATGAACTAATCCACACGCATCATAAAAGTTCCCAACATGAGCCTTCCCAATATACCAATTTCAACATGAACCAATCTCCATGCGACATACACAATTCTCATTTCATAAATGCAACCAAGTAAATGCTAGACAAGTGTTCATTAAAAAAATGCAACATTTACAACTACTTAGTTCATGTCTACACAAAAAGCAACTATCTTAACCCAAGTTTCACAAAATTGCAATCAATTTTGACTAGAGAAGGTAATCTTGCAAAATCACACAAGATGTTACTCCAACAACCAACTTTAACCAAAAATTGCATGGAGGTATATAGCAAGAAGTATGACAAAGATACTATCTTTAATCAAAAGATTCATGAAATGTGACACCTTTTCCTCATATGAGTCATATTGCTTAAGAACAACAACTATAATGCATTAAAACCATAAATGGAGTAGGATTTCTACCTCAATGAAGAAGCAAAGCCCTCTACCAATTCATGAAATCCACCAAGAATCCAAGAATTCCACCATGAATCAAGCTCCAAACCCCAACATTTCTCTTTCCCCAAGTCTTCTTCTTGGATTCCCCCTCCATCTTCTCTTCTCTTCTTTCTTCTCTCCATTTCTTTTTTTCTTTTTTTTCTTGGCCTGGAAACAAAATTCGGCCATGGAGCTTGCTGGCCACATTCGGCAGCATAGGGGGGGTGGGGGGGGTGGGGGGGGGGGGGGGGGGGGGGGTCTCTGCCATGGGGGGATGGGTTCGAGATTGGAGAGGTAGGAATTAGGGTAGCAAAGGGGCTTTCTCCTCTTCTCTTTCTCCTCTTCTTTCTTTTTTCCATTTCTTTCTCTATTCTTTTTTTCCTCCATTTTTTTGGCTTTGACCTGGGAACTCACGTAGCCATGGGGGAGTATGGGGGGGGGGGGGGGAAGAAAGGGGAAATAGGAAAAAGGAAATAAAAAATTTGAAGAAGGGAATAAGTTTGTAGAAGTAGGGAAAAGAAATAATTAATTGGAAACTGTTGTAAACCATGGCGGCTACGGAACCCCGTAGCCCTGTATTTATAGTAATAGGGTTACATAATGGGTGGATACCCACTAACGGGTTGGGCCTCCAAAGCCCGTTTATAACACTTCCCCTTATCCATCCATTGTTGTAAGCCGTGATGAACGCTTCAGGGTTCATGGAGCTTATCTGATCATGGGTATATGGATACTTCTGGATCCCAAGTTTAAGAGTACTTGCCTCGTTAAAACCTTTGCCGAGGAAAACCCAGTGGGAAAAACCAATGGCTAAGGGAAAAGAGTACAAGTCTCTGTAACTTCCCCTGATCGATGGATATCACTAGAGGTGGATACTTCTGGATCCTAAGTTAGGGATAACTGCCTCGTTAAAACCTTTAGCTATGGAAAACCCAGTGGGAAAAACCAATAGCCAAGGAAAAAGAGTACAGTTTCCGTAACTTCCCCTGATTAGTGGAAGTATTTAGGGGGTGGATACTTCTGGATCCAGAGTCAATGAGTTTGCCTCGTTAAAACCTTTAGCTATGGAAAACCCAGTGGGAAAAACCAATAGCCAAGGGAAAAGAGTGCAACACTACATTTGACTCCCCCTGATCTGTACAAGCTGCAGGCTTGCAGATCTCCTAGGCATCTATACATCAATCTCTTACAGTGTTCCGATACAAAGTACAAGGCATCGCTCACCTATACAAGACATCGCTCATCTATACAAGTATCGCTCATCTATAGCAGTTACTGGATCTGAGGGATCTCTTCTGAGGAGGAGTGGTCTTCAGACTCGGTAGGTTGCATCACGTCTCTGACCAGTCTTCACTGTGTCTGCGAGGTACTGCAGGACCTGGCTGTGCGTACTTATGATTTGCTTCTTGGATTGATGAGCCTCTCGGGATGGTGGGATTGATGTTGCCTTGGAAGTATGCTTTGCTGGTCTCCAGGAGTTGGTCGCTTCTTGGTTGCAGTCATCGCGATGATCTGTGACCTGTATCTGCAAATACATTTAACATGTTGTATGATCCTTGACCCTTGGAGGTAGCGCAGAAGCTACATATCTCTGGTCCAGTGGTGCGCTGCAGGCGCTGCACTGTATCTGGTTAAAGTGTTTGCTGCCAGATAAAGGAGTGTACAAAAGACATTTGAGTAAGGCACTTCAGGACCTAGGATATCCTTCCCCTCTTCCAGCGAACGGAAGGGGTCTTAATGTGCATCCATACAACCAGTAGGTGTATTGGTGGATTGCAATTTTCCATGTTTCTTCATCGACTGGATGATAATTTCATCTTCTGGATGGTAATTCATCTGCTGGATGATTATTCATCTTCTGGATGATTATTCATCTTCGGGATGATGGTTTCATCTTCGGGATGATAATTCATCTTCAGGATGAAGGTTTCATCTTCAGGATGATAATTCATCTTCAGGATGATTATTCATCTTCAGGATGAAGGTTTCATCTTCAGGATGATTGTTCATAAGGGTATGTTGTCACATCATCCATAGCAACATAGCCTAAAATTATCTTTGCCAATCGTATGGTTTTCGCAACTATGACCAGGGAGCCTGATGCATCAGTTTAATTAATTTTTGTAAGTGAGTTAAACTCTTCTTACATGGTTACTTCCTGGTTTCTGCGAAATAAACCTCTAAGCTATAGCGTTTTGCTTTTAGCATACGATTTTATTTATTTATACAATACTCGGTAGCCCACAGGTTTGATATCTTTTGATATCAGGACTTCAGGTCCAAACACTTCACATTTCATAAGTGAGTCCAGCTCAACTTATTATTGCCTCGTTCCATATAATTTGGCCAAATTTCTGCGTTTGCTTCAGGAAACGGAGATTGTGAACGATATCAATAGCAAAATGAAATGTGAGTAATTGTCGACAAGTGTGTTTTATCCAAATACCTCTCCGTGTACGTACATTATTCAATTTATTCCAGATTTATCTCTTCTGGAGGTTCTGGAAAGGGAGAGGATATGGAGATGAGCTCACTTTCCTGTGGTGGTATTGTTTTAGGGTCTCGTGGTATGTCCTCTCATCCATTGAGGATATCCACTTCTGCTACTGGTAGATTGCATCCATTATAGTTGGTATGTCAATCCTAGCTGGATTTTTAGTAGCAGGGATGTGTGAATTTGACAATATTTATATTGTCAATAGCTATGTCTGATAACTGTTTAACAGTTTCAAAAGTGTGGATCGTCAGGATCTCATCACTATTCATGATAATCAGATCATAGGTATTAATGTTTTAAATGGTCCATATTGGTGATATGGGAATGTAAACTCATCATGACTCCATCGATAAGATGTGTACTAAACGCTTCCCCCGTTAGGGGTTCTCGGAAACTGTTTATATGAGGTGATCAGGCTCATATAAATAGTTTCTAAGGAGGCGTTCTGATGGTATGCATGTTCCCACATGGTCACCTACAACTGGATTTCTAGTGGATAAGTAATCCGTTTAAATCATTTTAATGATTTACATATAATCCATTTCTGGGTGTGAACACAAAGCTTCAGGGTGTTCAATTTTCTTCCAGTTGTTAAATTGATTTCCCAGTGTTATCCCAAAAATCCGCATTAAGTTCGACTTCAATGAAGTTGAGCATAGAACTAGGGATATGAACCCGTCAAGGCTCCATCTATAAGATGTGCTCTAATGCCTCCCCCGTTTGGGGATCTCGGAACATATTCATCTAGGAGGGTTAGTCCCGATGAATAAGTTCCACTGCGGCATTTTGAGGGTGGTATGAGGGTAAGTAAAAGCCCAACCAATATCCTAGTAATGTAATATGTCCGTTGTGATTAATAATAATCTGGACTGCGGTTGGATAACAGGGTTTTGATTATGACCATTTTAAGAGGATATATAGATGAGTACTCTAAGGTACATCTTTAGCCATATGTAGGGAGTGTGTGAGTCCACTTTTGTCCCTCAAATACTCTCAAGAGGCCTAAAGGTCTCATTTTACTAATGATAGTATATCATTTTAAATTCGTTTGAGGAAGTGATGAGAGTCAATGTCCATGTGAATGGGGATGATCTCGTAATCATTTTTCCCTTTTGAATGGGATAATGAGAGTTTCACCCTTTTTTGAAGAATCTTCGGGTTCGTCTGGTTAATGATGTCTTGTATCATCAATCCAGGGTGACATCGATCCAAAGTTGGTCGATTCTGGACACTTCTGGTGTTCCAAATTATTTCCTCTGTTTGAATTTATGTGGGACTTTATAAGTTTCAGAGAGTACATGGTATCCTCATTTTAGGAGTATTCAGGATGATAAATCATTTACAGTAAAATAAAATGCGTAAAAGGCACATATATACTGCAAGAGAATACTACTAATAATTATGTTAGAGCAACAAGTTTCATAGTATGATGTGGGTTCTAGAAAGTATACGTCCACAATTGTGCTCATTTTAGACTCATATTATGACAACAGATCAAATTTATTTTCAAAATTTATTTATCCTCGGGAAGTAGCGAATTATACATACTGTCAATTTGACTTTCGTCGTTTAGACTAGATATGTATATATTTTTATATGGCATACGTTAATGCCCATTAATTTTGCGAAAAGCATTATGGGTCTTGTCAGAGCTTCTGGTCTGATATTGGGTTGCCATTTCATACTCCATATCGAGGTACATCATATCTTCCCTTTCACATTTTTATTCAAGACTTCCCCTGTTTTCAGTTTTCCTTATTGTCGTTTATAAGGAAGAATGATTATTGGTCTTACGAAGTAGACACATATAAGGGAAATGAGTTAGTCTCTATTTTTCCACTTTCTAGTTTATGATAGACTTATAAAGGTCTATTTGAAAACTCAAGTATGGTTTTCAGGCCATTTTTATTGAGTCATTCAAGTATTGTGTGGATATAGGATCATACTCTAGGGGAAACAATTACGTGGGTACGAATTTTATAATTTCTCACTTATCTATTAAGCCACGACTTCGGGCGTACGCTTAAAAAATAAGGTTAGATTCAAGAATCATACCTTGTAAAGTGAGATTACTCAAAGGAGTTTGGCGGTGTTATGACAACTGCTGGTGTCAATATCGGTTTATACAGACCGTGGATCTGAGAGATCTATTCACCGCGAAATGCGTATTTCTAAAAGAAATCGCATAAATGTTTTTCGTATAAGCCATCGTACTTGTTAATATTTATTAGTGTGAAAGGGTGTTGACTTTTGATTTGATTTTGAACTTCAGGTTCATTTTGGTTTTGAACTCCAGGTTCATTTTGTCAACTAGGATATGGTGTTAAAATTTATTGAAATCAATATTGGTTTGTTGTCATGAAATATTGTCATGTCATGAGCATATCATACAAATAATATAAATCCAATAAAATAAAAGGTTGTGCTCAATTAACCAGAATGGAAACAATTATGATGTATACATATGCTATTTATATTCTGCAGGTATATAAATAATTTTATCTCAGACATATATTTATGCTACAGGCATTAAAAGTACATCAAAAAAGATTTTAGCATGCTAAATAAAATGTTTATTACAGAACATTAAATATGCGACGGGCATATAATTTTCTACGCATGCATTTATAGTGTTTAAGTGGAAATTCATGCTAGAGGCAACGAAAATATACATCACATCGTAGAAAAATGCGGCAGGCATTTAATATCATAGCAGACGATTAACACAGACAATTAATCATCACATGCATTTTATAATGGAAATGAAAATTTTTCGTTTAATAATTATTGGACCACTAGGCAACGTCATACACCGTTAGGTTAGTTGACTAACGGCAGAGCGGTCGCAGGATCTTCCTAATTATTAAACGTAAATAATCAGATAATCCGAATAAAATGCGATGAATAAAAATTGTGTAATTTAACAGATTTTGACGAAAACGAAATCGTAATTAAATCTGAAAAAGATTTGAAAATCGAAAAAAAAAAAAAATTTCGGGGTCAAACCCTAGTTAGGGTTTTTGGTCGCGCGGATTGCCGCTTCAGGCGGCTAGGGTTTCCGGGCATGAGCGCGCACCGGGGGGGTCCGATACGAGCGGCTGCCGGGGGGTGGGGCCCGCCGCGGCCGGCGGCGGGGCCCGCCGCTGCGGCCGGCGGCGGGGCCCGCCGCTGCGGGCGGCGTGGGTGGGCCCGCCGCTGCGGGCGGCGGGGCCCGCCGCTGCGGGCGGCGGGGTTGGGGGCCCGCCGCTGCGGGCGGCGGGGCCCGCCGCTGCGGGCGGCGTGGGTGGGGGGGGGCCCGCCGCTGCCGGCGGCGGGGCCGCCCGCCATCGCAGTGGCGGGTTGGCCCGCCGCTGCTGGCAGCGGGGCCGCCCTCCGCTCCTGGCGGCGGGGCAGCCCGCCGCTCCTGGCGGCGGGTTGGCCCGCCGCTCCTGGCGGCGGGTTGGCCCGCCGCTCCTGGCGGCGGGTTGGCCCGCCGCTCCTGGCGGCGGGTTGGCCCGCCGCCGGCGGCGGCGGGGCCGCCCGCCGCTCCTGGCGGCGGGGCCGCCCGCCGTCGCAGCGGCGGGTTGGCCCGCCGCTCCTGGCGGCGGGGCCGCCCGCCGTCGCTGGCGGCGGGTTGGCCCGCCGCTGCTGGCGGCGGGGCCGCCCGCCGTCGCTGGCAGCGGCGGGTTGGCCCGCCGCTGCTGGCGGCGGGGCCGCCCGCCGCTGGCAGCGGCGGGTTGGCCCGCCGCTGCTGGCGGCGGGGCCGCCCGCCGCTGGCAGCGGCGGGTTGGCCCGCCGCTCCTGGCGGCGGGTTGGCCCGCCGTCGCTGGCGGCGGGTTGGCCCGCCGCTCCTGGCGGCGGGGCCGCCCGCCGTCGCTGGCGGCGGGTTGGCCCGCCGCTGCTGGCGGCGGGGCCGCCCGCCGCTGGCAGCGGCGGGTTGGCCCGCCGCTGCTGGCGGCGGGGCCGCCCGCCGCTGGCAGCGGCGGGTTGGCCCGCCGCTGCTGGCGGCGGGGGCCGCCCGCCGCTGGCAGCGGCGGGTTGGCCCGCCGCTCCTGGCGGCGGGTTGGCCCGCCGTCGCAGCGGCGGGTTGGCCCGCCGCTCCTGGCGGCGGGGCCGCCCGCCGTCGCAGCGGCGGGTTGGCCCGCCGCTCCTGGCGGCGGGGCCGCCCGCCGTCGCAGCGGCGGGTTGGCCCGCCGCTGCTGGCGGCGGGGCCGCCCGCCGCTGGCAGCGGCGGGTTGGCCAGCCGCTCCTGGCGGCGGGGCCGCCCGCCGCTGCCGGCGGCGGGTTGGCCCGCCGCAGGGAGCGGCGGGGGTGGTTTTGCCGCCGCTTCGGGCGGTGGGCGAGGGTTTTGGCGCGAGATCTAGGGGGGATTCGCGTTCCGGCGAGAAAATCCCCTAGGGTTTCATGGTTTTTGGGGATAAAAATCTAATTTTTAGTGGAAAAAATCTATTTTTAATCTCCAACAAAACGTTTTTATTGTAAAAATTTGATTTTTCATCAATAAAAACCTTGATTTTTATTAAACAATCGATCCAAGAATTTTGGATCTAGACATATGCGCATATGAAATTTTAGATCTAGGGTTTTAGGGTTACCTCTAGATCCTACCCGCCGGATCTAGCGACGTTCGGTGAAGGAAGCCCGTTCGCGTCGCGTCCGTTCGTCGCGTCCGTCCGTCACGTCCGTCCGTCACGTCCGTCCGTCGGCAGGGGTTCGGCTTAGCTTTGAGCGTGCTGATAACGTGTTGTAAACCATGGCGGCTACGGAACCCCGTAGCCCTGTATTTATAGTAATAGGGTTACATAATGGGTGGATACCCACTAACGGGTTGGGCCTCCAAAGCCCGTTTATAACAGAAACCCCTTATTATACAAGTTTGCCATTCTTCTATAAAAATATCACTTTCTAAAAATATCTATACACATGCCAACTCTTTTTACACACACACATACTTAATTACAAGTTTGCCCTTCTACTTTGCACACACCCCTACTAATTACAATAATGCCATTATCCAAATTTAATAATAATAATATGAAAAATTAGCACCAATGAATCTCATTAAAATAATCATAATAATAACCTCTTAAAATAATCTTCACAAAATGATTATCTTAAAATAATCCATATTAAAATAATATTAAAAGTATGTTTTTACTATACACACCCACCAACTCAAATCTCACTACATATTCATAAATCCAACAATGCCAATCATTTTACTACCTCAAATACATCTATATTCATCCAATATGTCATACAACACATAATTACTATATACACTACGCAATTACTATATGCACCACACCATTCCTATACACACTACGGAGGCACACATGCACAGTATGTACTCGTTCGAGTATATGTATATTACATACATCAATCAAATAGGTATACCCTAGCGTACATGGCATTAAGGCCATTACACAAGGCACGCCTTGTAGCACATGGATTTTCCCAAAGACCGGGGATTGATTATGAAGATACATATTCCTCGGTCATGGATGCGATCACTTTCCGATTCTTCTTAGCCTATCATCTCTGGAAAGCCTAGAAATGCAGCTCATGGACGTTGTGACTGCATATCTATATGGCGATATAGATAAAGAAATCTATATGAGTCTTTCAGATGGGTTTAATTTACCCCTAGAGATGAAAGAGAGACCTCGGTGACGTCTTCTCGATAAGGCTTCAAAGATCATTATATGATCTAAAGCAATCAGGAAAGATGTGGTATAACAGACTAAGTGTTTTCCTTGCACAGCAAGGATTCACAAACAATGAAGTCTGCCTGTGTATCTTTATCAAAAGAACGGAAACAGGATTTGTCATCGTCGCGATATATGTTGATGACTTAAATCTCATTGGATCTCCGACAGAGATCAATGAGATATCTGAAAGCCTAAAGCTTACCTTCCAAATGAAAGATCTAGGCAAAACGAGGTACTGTCTTGGCTTACAGATTGAACACCTACGAGGTGCAATCCTGTTCCACCAATCAAACTATACAAGAAAACGTCTAAACAAGTTTCGAATGGAAAAATGTCATCCTTTATGTACTCCTATGGTCGTGAGATCACTGGATATTCATCAGGACCCCTTCCAGCCGTTGGAAGAGAGGGAGGAGTTACTGGGTCCTGAAGTACCCTACCTCAGTGCCATTGGAGCACTTCTATATCTGGTAAACTGTACGCGTCCCGATATAGCGTTCGCAGTTAATCTACTTGCCAGACATAGTGCTGCGCCTACAAATCGCCACTGGAACGGAGTAAAGCATCTTCTACGCTACCTCCAGGGTTCTATAGATCTGGGACTATACTACCATAAAGATTCCTTCTCCCAGCTGCTTGGTTATGCTGATGCAGGTTACCTATCTGATCCTCACACAGCAAAATCACAAATTGTCTTTCTGTTTACATATGGTGGGACTGCTATCTCATGGAGATAGGTAAAGCAAACCACCACAGCGACATCATCCAACCACGCTGAACTCATTGCGATCCATAAAGAAAGCAAAGAGTGTTTTTGGCTTCGCTCCGTCGTCCAACATACCTAGATGCCACTGGCCTGAAGACTGGTGATCTTGAGCCCACTGTCTTGTTTGAAGACAATACTGCATGCATAGCACAACTCAAAAAGGGCTACATCAAAGGCGACAGAACGAAACACATTTCTCCTAAATTCTTCTGGACGCATGATCTACAGAAGAACGAGGAGGTCAAGATTCAATAGATCCAGTCATGTAACAACTTAGCTGATCTTTTTACTAAATCTTTACCGAGATGTATTTTTGTAAAACTTGTAAAAGGAATTGGTATGAGACAGCTAAAAGACCTACAAGCCTGAAGCTTGTACGGATAAGGGGGAGTAACCTGTGGGTTGCACTCTGTTTCCTTAAACTGTTGGTTTTTCCCACTGGGTTTCCACAGCTAAGGTTTTAACGAGGCACACACATTTACTCTAGATCCAGAAGTATCCACCCTCTTAGTAATATACGCTAAGACCAAAGTAATGGATGGATAAGGGGGAGTGTTATGAATGAGGGATGACTTTGGCCTCCCCTCATTATTATCCCTCCATTTAGTCCCTCCATTAGTGAGCTTAATGAGAGGGTCTTTTGGTTGATCATGTCTCTTTGTATCCCATGACTATTTGTATTCCACTCCATATGAATATATAGAGTACCAAAGCTATGTGCAATGGTTACGCATTTTTCTATCTATTTCCCAACAGAAATGTTTTTTTGGTCATTTCTGAAAAAGTTTTTTTGTCACCCTTTGTTTCTGAAAAATCTCCGAAATATTCTAGAAAAAAATCCTGTTTTATTGTTTATTAAATTAAAATATTGTTATGAATCAACTACTGGAGGAGGAGCCACCAGCTCTTTATTTATAGGCATTTGGGAGAATACAAAGATGGGCTTACAGTGATATGGGCCTATCTCTAAGATAGCCCAGAATCTCACCCAACTACGGTTAAATAATAGTTCACAACACTCCCCCTTATCTATCCATAGGTGTGGACTCTACTCGTGAATACTTCAGGATTCTGAGCATAAAAGAGTCTCACATGGTGTGGATACTTCAGGATCCTAAGTTGGTGAGATTTGCCTCGTTAAAACCTTTAGCTATGGAAAACCCAGTGGGAAAAACCAGTTAAGGAAAAAGAGTACAAATGCTCTTTAACTCCCCTGATTTGTACAAGTGACTCTGCTCATGAATACTTCTGGATTCTGAGCGTCACAGAGGGGTGGATACTTCAGGATCTAGAGTTGATATGATTTGCATCATTAAAACCTTTGGCTATGGAAAACCATGTGTGAAAACCCATAGCTATGGGAAAGGAGTACAAATTCCCTCAACTCCCCCTGATATGGAAAAGCTCTTAGGCTTTCAGATCTCTTAGGCTTATCACAACACTCCTATTTACAACATTCCGAAAATATACACCGATTACAAATATTATCACTATCAAGCAGCTGCTGAATCCAGAAACTCTGGAGAGGTGTGCTAAGTCTCGTCGCCTCTGATGTGGTCTTCAGACTATATGGTCAGCTCGACAAACCAGCCTCTGCCCCAATCGTCGCTGGGATGTGATGTACCACCAGGCGCCCTCCAATACACCATTGGTGTGATTCTGGAATGGTGAGGATCTCGGAATGATAGGATGATGTTGCCTTCATAAGTTGCTTTGCATATTTGCTGTAGATGGCCATCCCACTGTGGGTACCCGTTCTGTGATTTCTCAGTATAGGGACCGGACTTGTAACCTGTATTTGCATAAACATTGGAGGATGCTACTTCATATTGTAAGTCCAAATCTTTCGACCCTTGGAGGAAGCGCAGAAGGCTTAACTCCGGTCTAATGGCCCTTTTAGGTGCCAACTATCTCTGGCTAATGAGTTTACTGCAATTGCTATATCGGGACACGTGCAGTTAGCCAGGAGTGCCTGATCGCACTTAGATAAGTGACTTTAGGACCAGTTATATACTCCCCCTCTTCCAGCGATCGGAAGGGTTCTTTTTTGTTCATCCATTAAGTATACTCCCATAGGTATACTTTTGATGACAATGGCCCTTTTAATTTCTCCAACGCACTTCTGGGCGTATGTAACAGGATTCTATAAGCCATGACTTTATATTTGCCTAGGTCTTTTTATTTCATGTTTAAAAGTCAGGCTTGAACAAATGTCTCGGTTTTCTCTTCAAGAGATCCGATGAGATTTTAGTTGTTTACAACTATGATCTCAAATCCTGTTCTTTGCTCAGATGCAAAGACAACCTTCGGTAGGAATCATTGCTTTGTCAAGCGATTCTCTTGATTGTACGTTATTTTTATTGTTTTTTTAATAGAATAGACGTCCCGAAGTCTATTCAGGCATTTAAAGAAATGTGGAAATTATCTTTACCAAGTTGTCCATGAAGGTATGCCGTCATAACATCCAATAACATCATATCCAGAATTTCCTTGGCCAAATCGTAAGGTATTCGCTTTTGATAACTTAGGGACTGATGCATCATTTATGAGTCATGCTCATTTTAATTTGTCCGATCCCTAGTTTCAGCGAAATTTGCCTTGGGCTATATGTTGTACCTTATAGCATACGATTTTGTATTTATTTTTCTTATGTGTGCAATACTTTGTTTTATCCACAGGTTTGACACCTTTTGGTGTCTGGACTTCAGGTCCGAACATTTCACGTTTCATAAGTGAGTCCAGCTCATCTTTTATTGCCTCGTTCCACATTTGTCCAATCTCTACGTTTGCCTTCTAGCAACGGAGTATGGAACGATAATTTATAAACATCATCGCTTTTGCGATGTATATGGCAATATGATACGTGAATACATTGTCGACAATTTATGTTCTATCTGTCCAACACCTCCCCAGTACGCACAACATTTACTTTTAATTTCACTTTTTCCCGGCAATTACTCTGCAGTGGATTCTGGGAAGGGTGAGGGTGTGGACATGAGCCTATTGTCCTGTGGTAGTATTGTCTTAAGGCCTACAGGAGTTTCTGTCCTTGGATCCTGGTGGTCTGCCTCTTTTCTGTTGAGGATCATCCACTTCTGATGTAATGACTGGTTTTTCATGTATTAGATTATTATTATATATATATTATTGGTTGTTCTCTCTTTGTTTGCGATTTCCATTTCCGTCTCCGTAGTTTTCGTTTTCGTTCGTTTCGTTGTGATTTTCTAGATTCTTCCGTCGATCGATGTGTTTGGAGTAAGTTACTCGTGACGAGCTTCATAACGTCGATATCTTAGAGTTAGGACGAGCCTAGGAGGCTTAGAAATCAATCCCGGAGCTTCGCGCTCCATTTTGGAACTTTTCAGTGCACGTTAACCGGTACAAGAAGGAGAACCAACCGACTAGATGACGATTTAGTCGGTCGACAAACCTTCATGGACTGACTAGTGGGCTTTGAAAATTATTCAGGAGTTACTGTTTATCGTTAGTCGGTCTAAAAACATTCGTCGACCGACTAGGTTGCAAACTAGTCGGTCAGCCAGTGTTCTTTAACCGACAAGTACATTGATCATTTTATTGCCAAGTTACTGTTTACACTTAGTCGGTCTGCGTTGGTCGACCGACCGACTAGTTCCCAAACTAGTCGGTCAGTGGTTGTTCTTTGACCGACTAATCAACCCAAAAACCCTAATTTTGGATGCGGCCGCCGGTTCTTCCTATTTAAACCCCGATCATTTCTTCTTCTTTCTTCTTCTCTCTAAACCTATTTTCTTCCCCAGTTGATCTATGACCACCCCCAACCTTCCTCAACCCTTTCCTTCATCATCTCGAGCCCATCTCACCTCCATTTGTGTCGGCCACCTCCCCGAGGCCGCCGGAGCTCGTTTTTCAGCCGTAGCTTTCCCGGATCGGTCTTCCGCTGCCATTCTAGATCCATTTTGGCGTCGTTATTCCATCTACTCTTACGGTTTGTGTTCTACCCTTTAATCTCTTCATAACCCACACTTTAGATTAGAAAACCTAACTAAAAACGGATTATTAGACGATTAGGATCCTATTATGAAATCGATTAGAAATCGTTGTTCTAATAATTGTTTTGCCGTAACAGTGATCCAATCCGTAGATTAGCTTGTGTGACGATCCTCGTTGCTCGTCAACCTCGGTGCCAGGCAAGTGAAACTTGCTATCTCTTGATTGGGCTTGTCTTAGGCCATTACCTTGCTTTAGCGTAAAAGAGACTAGACAGTGAAAGGATAGCTGTCTGGACGCCATTGATCTAGCTTGACAACGAAGCTAGATCCGTCACCTTCATCATGCTTGTATGTCACGTTTAATTTCAATTAACGGTACGCGTATTATCTGTACATGTCATCCATGCATCTTTAACTGTCATGTTTAATTTCAATTAAGGGTACGCGAATATCTGTTCATGTCATTGCATTTTGCCTGTCATGTTTAATTTCAATTAACGGTACACGAATATCTGTTCATGTCATTGCATTTTTCCTGTCATGTTTAAATTCAATTAATGGTACACGAATATCTGCTCATGTCATTGCATACTTGAATATTCATCGTGATTGCAAAGCACCCACTACATACTTGTGCTATTTGTTCCGGCTAGGCACCTACTTCGCGGGCACAACCCTATGCAAATACAATTCTGGCTCGTGGTCCAGAAAACGAGCTCAACACAGCCTGCGGGCAATAGGGCACTCACCTGTGTGTGGGTGATCCCTTGTACTTGAACACAGCCTGCAGGCAATATGGCACTCACCTGTGTATGGGTGATCCCTTGTACTTGAACACAGCCTGCGGGCAATATGACACTCACCTGTGTGGGGGTGATCCCTTGTACTTGTTACTTGACAATACATGTCATACCTACCACTTGTTACTTGCTACTTGTACATTACTTTACTTGTTACTTCCATACTATACTGGCCATGCATCATACTTTAACTGCCAGGTTGTTAGTTTGCATTTACTTTCAGTTTCCTTGCTCAAGTCTTTTTAGACTTGCTGACATGTGTCCCTTTTCTCTTTTAGGTGACACATGTTAGATCCCGAGCCTGAGTTTGCCGCTGAGGACGTGGTGTTTGCTGACGCTGAGTCAGAACCCGCGTTGATCGAGGAGTATGTGGACAATGGTGATCAGTCTTAGTGTCATCGTTGAGCTTTCCCTTTTGCTTTAGACTGCTTTTAGTTGTCGGTGCGTAGCACCAATACTCTGCTTTGTGTTTGTTTTTGCTGGCCGTGTGTTAGGCCTTTAGACTCTTTCCTTTTAGCCTGGTGGCTCGTCTGTGATGTTGGATATTATTGTGGGCAAATGCTGAGATTGGTTATTTTATATCAGTCTCCTTTCTATGTTATTATTATTGTTGTTCCGTTGCGGTTACAGGGACATGTAGAGTTTTTATTATTGACTCTTATCGGGCGTGCAGCTTCACGGCTCCACGCCCGTGCGGACCTTCTCGCGTCTCGCCTCCATTTTAGGGAAGCGGGGCGTGACAGGTTTTGTTGGTGGCCCATGCAGGTCTGCTCTGTTCTGTAACTGCAAATTATCGGAATAACGATAATAATATAAGAATGTCCAACAAATAAAATTCGACATCCGAGTCATAAGCTATGAGTCTAATTATTTCGTTTTTGTGTCATTTAGATGGCAGGAAGGCGAAATACCCGTGCTGGTGGTGGTGCGCTCCCTCATGTCGAGGAGCCTAATCGGGAGCCCACCAATGGGGAGATGATGCGGATGATGATGCAGATGATGCCGGTGCAGCAGGGCGTGCTTCTGCAGGTCCAGAATGCTCCGGTTGCTCGAGCTACTCGGGCAGTGGAAGCCCCTCGCCCCGAGCCTGGAGCGAAGCAGTTCTGAGAGCTGGGTCCTGCGTATTTTGATGGAACTGAAGGTCCTCTAGCTGCTGACGAGTGGGTCAGGAACGTAGAGGACAACTTGAAGATGTCCAAGGTCAACGAGGTTGGTTGGGTTGACTTGGTGAAGCGCCAGCTGAGGGATAATGCCAGAAATTGGTGGGATGCGGAGGAGGTGTTGCTGGAGGAGCCGATAGTTTGGGCTACCTTCAAATCCAGATTTGATGGTGAGTTCTTCCCGAAAGCTGCCAGGCAGGCGATGCTTCAGTTCTTCATTGATCTGAAGCAAGGGAGCTTGACGGTGGACCAGTACCACCAAGAGTTCATGAGGCTGAGTCGGTTCGCACCAAAGATGGTGCAGGACGCTGATGAGAAGGCCCAGAGATTTCTCCAGGGACTCGTCTTGGAGCTTCAGATTTTTGCGACCTGTTCTGACCTGGAGTCATATCAGAAGGTTCTGATTGTAGCGAGGAGGCAGGAGCTGAACGTGAACCAGAGGAGAGGATTTTCTTCTGGGGCTGGGAAGAGGCCTATGGAGCAGGCCAGAGCGGTGGTTAGGCCTGGATTCAGGACTAACCAGCCTGTTCAGTTCAAGAGGCCAGGAGGGCCTATTCAGAAGTCTTGCCATTTTTGCGGTAAGACCGGGCATATCAAGGAACAGTGTAGGAGATTCCTGGGGCAGTGTATTGTCTGCGGAGATCCTACCCATACTATCAGGGAGTGCCCAAAGTCGAAGCAGTCTTGGAGGGCACCTATTGCAGCTCAACCGTTACAGCAGAGAGCCCATGTGCCCGCTGGACGTGGAGCACCCCTTGTTCCACAGAGGCAGTCCTTTCAGTAGTCTATTCCGCCGAGGAGGCAGGCTTTTCTGATGACTGAGGAGGAGAGCATGGCTGTGGATGAGGTTATCACAGGTAACTCTCCTTCTAGCTGTTTCTTCCATAGTTGGTTGATTGTTATATTATGTTGGTTGCTTACATATGATTGTTTGCTAGAATAAGGTTTGATTGTTAGACTGTTTGTTAGGTGTGGTTTTGGTTTGCATATTTCCTGCTCGAGTCCTCTTTGACTCATGTGCGTCGATGTGCATTTTGGCCCGGAGCTTCGTGGAGAAGCATTCTTTGTCGACGTCCTCTCTTCCCAAGAGTTGGAACATCGTTACAGGGAATGGTGTGGTCTCGGTGCATCGTGGGTGCAATTCTTGCCCATTGGTGGTTTGTGGACATGAGCTTTATGCTGATTTTATTGTTCACAACATCAGCAACTACGATGCAGTCCTTGGGATGGATTGGCTTGCGAGCTTCTATGCTACGATCGACTGTCGGAGGAAGAAGGTGGTGTTCGAAATTCCCAGACATCCAGTATTTGAGTTCAGTCGAGGTAGCAGTTCGATTGGTCCGGTCAGATTTCGGGCCAGACCAGTGGAGGTTGTGGCTTTGCAGATGGAGCTGGAGAGGCCAGCTGTGATGCGAGATTTTGATGACGTCTTCCCCGAGGAGATGTCTGGACTGCCGTCCGATCTAGCTTTAGAGTTTTCTATTGATCTGATTCCGGGGCGCAGCCGATTTCGAAGGCACCATATCGTATGGCGCCAGCAGAATTGGAGGAGTTACGTAGGCAGCTGGATGAGCTTATGCAGAAGGGTTTCATTCACCCCAGTGTGTCTCCGTGGGGAGCACCGGTCTTGCTGGTGAAGAAGAAGGATGGTTCACGTCGCATGTGCGTGGACTATCGAGGGTTGAATGCGGTGACCATTAAGAATAAATACCAGTTGCCTCGCATCGATGATATCTTTGATCTGCTTGGAGGATCGAGGGTGTTTTCTAAATTGGATTTGAGGAGTGGTTACCATCAGTTGAAGGTGAAGAAGGATGGTGTTTCGAAGACAGCTTTCAGGCCGAAGTATGTACACTATGAGTTTGTGGTTATGCCCTTCGGTGTAACTAACGCACCCGAGTTTTCATGAATTTGATGAACCTGATCTTCTACGACTTTCTAGATAAGTTTGTCGTTATCTTTATTGACGACATTCTGATCTATTCGAAGTCGGAGGAAGAGCATGCCTCGCACTTGAGGACAGTGTTGGAGATTTTGAGGAAGCATCGTTTGTATGCTAAGTTTTTCAAGTGCGAGTTTTGGCTGGACAGAGTTGCTTTTCTCGGGCAAGTGGTGTCTAGAGATGGTATTTCGGTGGATCCCGAGAAGATTAGGGCCATCAGGGAATGGCCTGTTCCGCTGTCAGCATCTGAGATTCGGAGTTTCCTTGGTTTGGCGGGCTATTATCGGCGCTTCATTAAGGACTTTTCCTGTATTGCGGAGCCGATGACCAGATTGACGCGAAAGGATGTTCCTTTTGTTTGGTCGGGTGATTGTGGGGATGCCTTTGGCATTCTGAGGGAGAGGCTGACGACTGCCCCCGTTCTTGCTGTGCCTGATCGCAGTGGAGGATTCGAGATCTTTTGTGATGCTTCTGGCAAGGGTCTCGGTTGTGTGTTGCATCAGCATGGACATGTTGTGGCTTATGCTTCGCGTCAGCTCAAGACTCATAAGAAGAATTACCCGACACACGATTTGGAGTTGGCTGCTGTTGTGTTTGCTCTTAAGATTTGGAGGCACTTCATGCTGAGTGAGAAAGTGAAGATCTTCACTGACCACAAAAGCTTGAAGTACATTTTTACTCAGAAGGAGCTCAACATGCGACAACGTCGATGGTTGGAGCTCATGGCGGATTATGAGATTGATCTGCAGTATCACCCTGGCAAGGTGAATGTGGTGCCGGATGCTTTGAGTAGGCTTCCAGCGGTGATGATGTTGACTTTGCAATGGAGGTTGCAGCAGGATTTTTGCGAGTCTGGAGTTGAGATTGTTCTTCCTGGAGAGGCTTCTTCGTTGATGTGTATGCAGATACAGTCAACGATCGTGGATCGGATTAAGGCTGGGCAGGCCAGAGATCTGAAGTTGGTAAAGATTCGAGGGCATGCTGAAGCCGGTCTGCGGACTGACTTTTTGATTCATAAGGATGGCTCGCTGAGGTATGGAGCCAGATTGTGTGTGTCAGCTGGGGATATCAGAGAGGAGTTGTTGGTGGAAGCACACATTTCGCCGTATTCTGTACATCCTGGTGGGACCAAGATGTACAAGGATCTTCGTCTGAACTATTGGTGGCATGGCATGAAGAGGAGTGTGGCTCGGAGTGTAGCCAAGTGCCTGGTTTGCCAGCAGGTGAAGGCGGAGCATCAACGTACGGCAGGGTTGCTACAACAGCTTCCGATTCCATAGTAGAAGTGGAAACCCATCACTATGGACTTTGTGACTGGACTGCCTCGGAGTCCGAAGCTGAATGACGCGATTTGGGTGATCGTAGACCGATTGTCCAAATCCGCGCATTTTATTCCATTCCGAGTAGGACAGTCTACTGAGGCGCTAGCGAGGAGATACATGGAGGTAAAATTCTTTTACTCTCCGTTTCTATTTTCTTTTCCTAGTTTAGATAGTGATGTAACGTGAATCGTGCAGGAGATCGTACGACTTCACGGAGTCCCTGTGAGCATCGTGTCGGACAGAGACACGAGATTCACATCTCAGTTCTGGCAGAGTTTGCAGAAGAGTTTGGGTACGCGTCTGAGTTTCAGCACGGCGTACCATCCGCAGACGGATGGCCAGTCCGAGAGGACGATTCAGATCTTGGAAGACATGATGAGAGCGTGCATGTTGGATTTCAAGGGTTCGTGGGAGGATCATCTACACCTGGTGGAGTTCTCTTACAACAACAGTTTTCAGGCGAGTATTGGCATGGCGCCTTTCGCCACGTTGTATGGGAGGAAATGTCGATCACCATTGAGTTGGGATGACGTTGGTGACCGGGAGCTGTTAGGACCTGAGATGATTGTGGAGGCTGTGGAGGTTGTCAGGAACATTCGGGAGAGGTTGAGGATTACTCAGGACCGTTTTAAGCATTGGGCTGATGCTAAACATCATCCTTTGGAGTTTCAGCCAGGCGACCATGTGTTTTTGAAGATTTCCCCGAATCGTGGAGTGATTCACTTTGGGAAGTGAGGGAAGTTGAGCCCGCGATACATTGGACCGTTTGACATTCTGGAGAGAGTTGGCGAGGTAGCTTACCGCTTAGCCTTGCCGCCATCTTTGGAAGGAGTCCACGATGTTTTCCATGTGTCGCAGCTTCGTCGATACATCAGCGATCCATCTCATGCTGTGGATTTCTCGGAGATCGCCGTTCGCCCTGATTTGACGTATGACCAGCAGCCAGTGCTGATTTTGGACAGGCGTCAGAAGTCACTTCGAAACAAGGTTGTTAATCTTGTGAGAGTGATGTGGCGACATGACTCGCCAGGAGAGTCTACTTGGGAGAGAGAAGATGAGATGCGAGAGCGCTACCCACTTTTGTTCCCGGACACATGAGTGTTGGGAAATTTCGAGGACGGAATTTTTCTTAAGTTGGGGAGGATGTAATGACTGGTTTTTCATGTATTATATTATTATTATATATATTATTGGTTGTTCTCTCTTTGTTTGTGATTTCCATTTCCGTCTCCGTAGTTTTCGTTTTCGTTCGTTTCGTTGTGATTTTCTAGATTCTTCCATCGATCGATGTGTTTGGAGTAAGTTACTTGTGACGAGCTTCATAACGTCGATATCTTAGAGTTAGGACGAGCCTAGGAGGCTTAGAAATCAATCCCGGAGCTTCGCGCTCCATTTCGGAACTTTTCATTGCACGTTAGCTGATACAAGAAGGAGAACCGACCGACTAGATGACGATTTAGTCGGTCGGCAAACCTTCATGGACCGACTAGTGGGCTTTGCAAATTATTCAGGAGTTACTGTTTATCGTTAGTCGGTTTAAGAACATTCGTCGACCGACTAGGTTGCAAACTAGTCGGTCAGCCAGTGTTCTTTAACCGACTAGTTCATTGATCATTTTATTGCCAAGTTACTGTTTACACTTAGTCGGTCTGCGTTGGTCGACCGACCGACTAGTTCCCAAACTAGTCGGTCAGTGGTTGTTCTTTGACCGACTAATCAACCTAGAAACCCTAATTTTGGATGCGGCCGCCGGTTCTTCCTATTAAAACCCCGATCATTTCTTCTTCTTTCTTCTTCTCTCTAAACCTATTTTCTTCCCCATTTGATCTCTGACCACCCCAAGCTTCCTTAACCCTTTCCTTCATCATCTCGAGCCCATCTCACCTCCATTTGCGCCGGCCACCTCCCCGAGGCCGCCGGAGCTCGTTTTTCAGTCGTAGCTTTCCCGGATCGTTCTTCCGCTGCCATTCTAGATCCATTTTGGCGTCGTTATTCCATCTACTCTTACGGTTTGTGTTCTACCCTTTAATCTCTTCATAACCCACACTTTAGATTAGAAAACCTAACTAAAACGGATTATTAGACGATTAGGATCCTATTATGAAATCGATTGGAAATCGTTGTTCTAATAATTGTTTTGCCGTAACAGTGATCCAATCCGTAGATTAGCTTGTGTGACGATCCTCGTTGCTCGTCAACCCCGGTGCCAGGCAAGTGAAACTTGCTATCTCTTGATTGGGCCATGTCTTAGGCATTACCTTGCTTTAGCGTAAAAGCGACTAGACAGTGAAAGGATAGCTGTCTGGACGCCATTGATCTAGCTTGACAACGAAGCTAGATCCGTCACCTTCATCATGCTTGTATGTCACGTTTAATTTCAATTAACGGTACGCGTATTATCTGTACATGTCATCCATGCATCTTTAACTGTCATGTTTAATTTCAATTAACGGTACGCGAATATCTGTTCATGTCATTGCATTTTGCCTGTCATGTTTAATTTCAATTAACGGTACGCGAATATCTGTTCATGTCATTGCATTTTGCCTGTCATGTTTAAATTCAATTAACGGTACGCGAATATCTGCTCATGTCATTGCATACTTGAATATTCATCGTGATTGCGTAGCACCCGCTACATACTTGTGCTATTTGTTCCGGCTAGGCACCTTCTTTGCGGGCACAACCCTATGCAAATACAATTCTGGCTCGTGGTCCAGAAAACGAGCTCAACACAGCCTGCGGGCAATAGGGCACTCACCTGTGTGTGGGTGATCCCTTGTACTTGAACACAGCCTGCGGGCAATAGGGCACTCACCTGTGTGTGGGTAATCCCTTGTACTTGAACACAACCTGCGGGCAATAGGGCACTCACATGTGTGGGGGTGATCCCTTGTACTTGTTACTTGACATTACATGTCATACCTACCACTTGTTACTTGCTACTTGTACATTACTTTACTTGTTACTTCCATACTATACTGGCCATGCATCATACTTTAACTGTTAGGTTGTTAGTTTGCATTTACTTTCAGTTTCCTTACTCAAGTCTTTTTAGACTTGCTGACATGTGCCCATTTTCTCTTTTGGGTGATACATGTTAGATCACGAGCCTGAGTTTGCCGCTGAGGACGTGGTGTTTGTTGACGCTGAGTCAGAACCCGCGTTGATCGAGGAGTACGTGGACACTGGAGATCAGTCTTAGTGTCATCGTTGAGCTTTCCCTTTTGCTTTAGACTGCTTTTAGTTGTCGGTGCGTAGCACCAATACTCTGCTTTGTGTTTGTTTTTGCTGGCCATGTGTTAGGCCTTTAGACTCTTTCCTTTTAGCCTGGTGGCTCGTCTGTGATGTTGGATATTATTGTGGGCAAATGCTGAGATTGGTTATTTTATATCAGTCTCCTTTCTATGTTATTATTATTGTTGTTCTGTTGCGGTTACAGGGACCTGTAGAGTTTTTATTATTGACGCTTATCGGGCGTACAGCTTCACGGCTCCACGCCCGTGCGGACCTTCTCGCGTCTCGCCTCCATTTTAGGTAAGCGGGGCGTGACATCTGCTGCTGGTGGGTTGCATCCATTCTCGGGGATGTCACTCCTAGCTGGAGTTTTTGCCGCAGGGATGTATGATCTGACAATTTTCTGGTTGTCAGTAAATGAGTTCGGTAAGTGGTGAACATTGTTATGTAGAGAATCTTCAGGATCACATCTTCACATTTGTTTTGTTACCGAATCATTAGTGGGTCAAGCTTTTTGTATCCCACGTTAACATTTGCTTCGCGCCAGATTTTTCAGTATCTGGGCCTATTTTGGGGAAACTAGTCTCATCAGTCTTCAAGATGTGCCTTAAATGCGTCCCCCGTTTGGGGTTCTAGGTATCTTATAAGTGAGGGTGAGTCAAACCCTGCATGGATACCTAGGCGACGTTGAGTACCGTCTTGGTCCTCTTTGGTGGTGCAATGGGGATTCAAAACTGCGCGACCGAAGATTCTCAAATGAGAAATGTTCGGTGGCATTACATATGCAAGTTGCATTGGATACTCTGACCTCCAGAGGGTCTTATTTTCATTTACGATGCAGCATGCATAATTTGCATGTCCCCATGCATCCATATGCAATCGGGATTTAATGGACGTTCAATCCATTGGAGTCTACTTATCAGTGACTCTGCCGACCCAATTTGGGTATGAACATGCGGCACCATGTGTTCATTTTCTATTCCCGTTACTTGGCAGTACTCTTGAAATGACCGAGAGGTATATTTCCCAATATTAACCAGACTTATTTTCTACATTTAATCGTCTGGGAAATGTGCCCGCAACATGTTTATTTTTGTGCCAATAGCTTTGGAAAAGCTAAGTTGCGGGTCTGTAGTAGACACACATACGAGTGTTCTGAGGATGCATTTGTCAGTACAATGAAGTACCGAAATAGCCCACTAGGGGTGGTGGATTTTATCCACATCTATCTCCTTGTATTCTTTTTGAGGAAGCGTGGGGATTCTTTTTCAACTTTTCGTGGATATGGCCTTGCAATTAGTTTTCCCTTATAATAAGGGATGCGAGGGAATTCTCCCTTCTGAAGAATCTTCTGGTTCTTCAAGTCATACCCATATGATAAGATGCGGTGCATCATCACAAATCCAGGGTGGCCAAGTCTATCATGCCAGAGTAAAAACTTGGCTGATGTCGGGCACTTCAGGTGCTCCGTTTAATTCTGCTTCCTTTCTCCAAATCTTTGTATGGTAGAGGCCTGTAAGGCTCTAAAAACGTTGATTTTACTCCTTTTTCTTGAGACGTTACATACAATAATTTGTTTTTCATTTATATTTGATGTTTCCAAATGGAGATCCGTTGAGACAGATATCCTTGAAACTTAGAAAGTTTCTTTTGGAATTCGGAGAGATTAGTGCATCCTTTTGATTCTGTGTCATTTGGGGGCAACATTGTTGCATTCCTTGGATCTTCAATATGGCCCTGATATTGGGCTTTGTATTGAAAAAATGTACGTGTTTATTGTCTACTAATCATTTATGAGAGCAGTTTCATCTATTAAAAGATGAATCGTTAGGCACATGCATATTCAGATAAACATTTTCATTTATTGTCTACTAAACATTTTCATTTCAAATAGATTGCGTAATTCAAAAGCTCTCATAATATGAAATGTTCTAAACAATTTGCTAAGATAAAAAAAATAGAGACTAATCAAGCATGTCATCATTTTCGAAGTCGTCAGCTGAGAACTTGACTGGAGCATTAGATGTCACCAGGTTTGTTTCAACTTTATTTTTCTTGCTTTGTTTATAAAGCTCCTGGAGATGCACTGGGGTCCTGCACACTCTGGACCAGTGGCATGTCATGCCACAGTTGTGGCACTGGTCTTCACAATCCCTCTTGGGTGGGGGTGCATCATTTTTATTGTTGTCATTTCCGTGCCAGGTGAATTTGCGCTTCCCTTCATTCTTTCACTGCTGTACTTGGCCATTGGCTCTTTTCGGTTGTCCCCCTTTCTGTGGTCTTTCTTTTCTTTTATTATCTCTTTTCTTTTTGAAGGAAGAGGAATGGTGAGCTTCTGGTAGGGGGCAGTGCCGGGAGGGCGCATATTGTGAGTGGCGAGAAGAAGCTCTCTGTTTTGATCGGCCATGAGTAAACATGACAGCAGCTCTGAATACTTGGTGAACTTTCGTTCACGGTATTGCTGCATGAGTATCACATCTTTTTCATGGAAAGACGTATACGTCTTTTTCAGCATGCGATCTTCTGAGACTTTCTCACCACACAACTTCAGACGTGAGGTGATGCTAAAAAGTGCTGAGTTTTACTCAGCAATGGACTTAAAGTCCTGCAGCCTCAGGTCCTCCCACTCGTATCGTGCCCTTGGGAGTATAACATCTTTCTGATGTTTATACATGTCCTCAAGGGCAGTCCACAGCTCAAGTGGATCTTCGACCTAAGGTATTCAGCCTTTAGGGTCTTATCCACATGGCGGTGAATATAGATGATGGCTTGCGCCTTCTTTATATCGCTAACTTTTTCTCTGTCTGTCACAACAGCAATGAGGGACTTTGTCCGTATGTGAAACTTTACATTCAGCTGCCAGCTTAGATAGTTTCTACCTGATGCATCCAGCACTTTGAAATCAACGCTTGCAATTTTAGCCATTTATCTAGCAGAGCACAAACATGCATGAATTAATATTTAAACAGAGAAAACATTTTCATACGGAGGCAATATTTAACGAAAAGCTAAATGTGTGGATCGGCCAGTCCCACAAGAAAGAGTCCAAAGTCCATAGTCCAAATTATACAAATTTGCAGCTTTTAAGGAAAATACAACTTTGGAAACCCCGTGGGCCCCATATGATATCTCCAGCTTCAAATGTGGCCTCAGTCTCCAAGGAAGTTGGTCTTCTTTCTTTGACATTTATATAAATTACTCACTACAATTTCTCTCAAAAATAAAAGAAAAGTGCGGGAAATAAACTGTGGGACTTAAACAGCCGATCCAAAAACCACATTTAGCAATTCATGCAGAAATATTGTGCTCATCAACATTTTCATTCACAGACATCGCAGGTAGTTATAATCACATGAGGATAAAATATTTAATCACTTAATAATTACTGGACCACTGGGTAACGTCATACACCGTTAGGTTAGGTGACTAATGGCAGAGCGGTCGCATGATCTTCCTAATTATTAAGTTTTAAATATAATGCACAACCACACATATAATATCCACATATTTTACCAGAGATGTAAAGCATGTAAAAAGAAATTACGATGCAAGGGTTGTAATGTAAATTGGGTTTAATCAATCAAATTGATTAAGAGCCCAAAATAGACATTTTCGTTGTAGGAGGAAAAGGGGTTTCCTCATTAAATCATTCCAAATATCCCCCAAAAGTCCCCAATAAGCCCTTATATGCCCGATAATAGCCCCATAATTTACCGTGATTTTTCACGAATTTATTTGCCCTCAAACGCCCTTTTAGGATTGATTTTTAGCACAAAAAATTGCCTTTTAAGGCCCACCCCCCTTTTGAAAAATAGTGGCCTGCGGCCCTGAAGCCCGGCTGCGGGCTTCAGGCCCGCTGCCAAAAAGGATTTTTTTTGAAAACGGCCTGCGGGCTTCGGGCCCGCATGAGAATAATTTTTTTTGTAATGTGCTTGTGGCCCATTGATGTAGGGATGGCGGCGACGGCAAGGGTTTGCCGCCGCCGCCCATTACTATAGCGCCGAAGGGGGGGTTGGGGAGGTAGCGCCACCCTTCAGGCGTCGATAGTGGCCACCCCCCCCCCCCCCCCCCCCGCTTCGGGGGGGGGGGGGGGGGGGTGGGGGCAAACCGCCATGCGGGCGGTGTAAGGGGGCCACCCCCCGCGACAGGCGGGGGGCGCAAGGGCGGTGACGGTCGACCTTTCGGGCGGTAACAGAAGCCGGCGGGGGGGCAACGGGCAGGCGGGCGGCAACCGCCATGTCGGGCGGTAACAGAAGCCGGCGGGGGGGGGGGCAACGGGCGGGCGGGGGCGGTAACAGCGGGTGTCCCCCGCTGCCGGGGGGGGGGGGGGGGGGGGGGGGGCAACGGGCGGGCGGCAACCGCCCTTTCGGGAGGTTTCGACGGGCGTCCCCCCGCTGCCGGGGGGGGGGGGGGGGGGGGGGGGGGGTGCATGGCAGGTGGTAAGCCATCGGCGGGCTCAAAGCTATGGTTTAAGCAAATTAAAACCCTAAAGATTGAGTTTTGGGATGAAAAATTCATCGTTTTCAAAGCGACAATCGATCCCCATATCGATCTTGCGAGATCTAGGGGAGGGACAATCATACATATAATTGTTTTTCCAAAAAATAACATAGTTTCCTAAAAGTGTAACTTTGCCCTGCCTTTTTTGAAGTAAACAAGCTTCATTGCATGAAAACTTTAATGGCCTACTAGAAAACATATTTCCAAATAAGTTTCCATCGTTCCAAACAGCCCCTTAATGCACTGGTGTAAAATGGTGTTGAGAAGACGGGTAACAATAACATGTAAAGTTGTAAGGAAATAATTTGCATTAAATTTTTTTTTTTTTTGAAATTGAAGTGTTTTTCTAAGAAAATAAAAGCTTCAGATTTTCTTTTACAAAAAACAAAAATACGTAGCCTGACATCGAACATGAGACCTCTGTTTTTCAGAAGCCAAATCAGCGAGCCAGACCTCATTTACACCAACCAGTTGGATTTGCGAGAGAGTTCTCCTAAGAGAGAAACACACTCAGATTTCAAGTTAACGGCGTTTTTACTTCTTCCGTCGTACAAACATTGTTAACAAAAAGAGCATTCATTCTACATAACCACTTGAACCAACTGTCACCCTATGATCAAATGCTGCAACAAATCAAGGAACCCTAGATTTACAATGACTCTTCAGCTTACTTTGAGGCTTCGAATATTTCCCCGGAAGTATCTTGGACGCGGTTATAGCATTGGCAGCTTCGGCGTTGTGTACTCCGTCCCAGCTCACGTATCGGGATCCCACAGGGCAAGGAGATGCAGTCGGCTGCCCGCACGTCATCCTATCCTTGTAGTTGTATGGCGGCCCTCCATGGCCGCAGCACGCCATCAGCGGACTCTCAAAGCCTGGAACATATCACCAATTTATCTATCCGCAATGCTTCAAGCTTAGGTAACATGGACGGACTATACATGCAACTCACCGTATTTGGTATGATTAGCAACAAGATCGTATCTGATGGCATATTTGTCGGTGCAGACAACTATGGAATCCTCAAGTTCAGATCTCAGTTCATCACAGAGGTCGCTCACTCCGGCATTGAAAGCTTTAGCCGCATTGTTGTAATCTACCATGCATCCAAATTCATCGAGCACGCTATCATTTTTCTTTCTCAGCGCGAGCGTTTGAGGCAAACAGCCGAATGGCCCCGTGTTGTACATCCAAAACTTTCTGGCACCATTTTCATGGATGACCTGCATATTTGATAGGAAAACAAGATTGCTACTCAACTCAATTCAGATGCGAATATCTAAAGGACTTTTGTACATGATTTCAGAAACATTGGGAGAATGGACAGAAATCAACAACTTAAGATTTGTTATCTACACAAGCGTCGTGTACCTTGATAGAATCTCTGATCCTCGATAGGATGTCTGGTATCTTATCGATGACTTGAGGATAGGCCAAGTTTGCAGTTAAGGCAATGCTGATGTCGTTCTGCCCCATGTCAAATGAATATACAGCACTTCTGAATTCCTCGTCGCTGATCATGGATCCTTTAACTGAGAGCATACGAAGAAATAAACACTTTAAGGATATCAAATATTTTGCGACAAAGCCAATTAGCAAGGATATTTTTAAAATTCATTGATAACATGACTTTGAACACAAAATTCCAGATCCAAATTAAACTACATACCCACGATGACCTGATTTGAGGTTACCTAGTGGTCTCAGCTCTCGTGTACGGTTTTTGAAGTGAAGAAATTGATTTACTTGAGTAAACAAAGGAAAATTGACTGCAGTTGGCTCAGTGGCCGAACCAGCTGCGGCAAAATTCACACCATGGGTGAAATCTGACCCTGATGACTCCAAATACGGACTGAGATACTTGATCTTCAAGCTTTCACCTACAGTTTTGGCAACCAGCATTAGTCCATAAATCGTGCAGTTGAGTAAATCTATTCGCATATATAAAATTTTAGGAGACCACCGCAATCAGACAGAGCCATGCCTTAAAGCAAACAAACAATGACGAGCTGACTTAAACTACTTCTATGATAACCAATATGGTTATTCGGGAAATTTAGGATTAAATTGCATTCAAATTGACAGTAAAAAACTAGATATGCATACAAATGAAATCAATGTATAACCGTCCATCACAAAAAACGTCCAGTTGTCCTGTTGAAGAACTGCTGACGACCAGCTGGAGGGCCGAGGTAGAGGCCAAGGCCAGCGGCCAGCGCCCCCGTGTCGGAGTTCGAGTCCCCAAAGTTGAAAAAAAAAACGCATTTGGACTCAGCATTTTGCAGAGTAAAAAGTAGAAGGATCAGAAAAGAAATCTGTAGACGAAGAAATAGAGGACCTCCGCTCACTTCTTTTCTCATCCTCACCTTCCCTCCAATTTCCATTGTGATTCTAGCAGAACTTTAGTTAGATCTTGCCAGTAATTGTGCTCCCTAATGTTGATTAATATACATGTCTGATACGATCCGGTGAATCGAATCAATAAAGTTCAGATTTTTAAGAGAGGAAAATGTAAAAAGAGGAATTTTTTTGGTGGACTTGAGATTGCGAAGAACAATATATTGATAGATAATGAGTCTCTTTCGAGAGGAGACTCGTTCTCCTAGCTTTGGTTGCACGGAACAAAGCCTAAAACCCTCACACAAGATGCCTACAAATGTCTTCACAAAATAAGCATAGCCCTAACAATGGCGGCTAGCCCTAATAAATAGAAGAAACAGGGATTTACTAATTTAGCCTGAAGAGACTAAAATACCCCTCAACCTACTAAACCCACCAAGTGTCGATCCCGCGCCTCCTACGCCTCACGTACGCCACGATGGGTGGCACCGCATCATCATGGGGACGCGCATGTGGGTCCGGTGGGGGGGCGTCCGCATCAATACCCCCCAAAAGAGCCACCTTGTCCTCAAGGTGGAAATCTAGAAACTGCTCTCGGACCCCGTCATACGCCTCCCACGTGGCGTCACAATCTGGCAGGCCCACCCAGTAGATCAGCACCTCTCGGCGGCGTCCCGGTCCCTGACGAAGTGCCCGCACATCCAATGGCTCTAGCAATACCTCCATGTCCTCCGTCAGTGAAGGTGGCAGGGTCGACGTGGCTGACTGGTCCCCAATCGCCATCCGTAGCTGCGACACATGGAACACCGAATGTATCATCGAGGAGGGTGGCAGGTGTAAACGATACGCCACCTTCCCAATCTTAGCTGCAATCTGGTAGGGACCGTAGTAGCGAGCTGCTAGCTTCTCATTCTGCCTCCGAGCTAATGTCTTCTGTCTATATGGCCGCAGCTTGAGATGCACCATGTCGCCCTCCTGAAAGTGGACCTCCCTCCGATGGCCGTCTGCCCGGGCCTTCATCACCTGCTGAGCCCTCAAAAGATGTCGCCGGAGCTCCTCCAACATCGCATCTCTGTCTCCCATGTAAGCCTCTACCTGCGACAACAGTGTCTGCCTGTCACCAAACCGGAGCAAGGACGGTGGGTCTCGCCCGTAAAGGATCCGGAAAGGAGTCGTCCCTGCTGAAGAGTGGTACGAGGTGTTGTACCAGTACTCTGCCCATGCCAACCACATGTACCACCGTCGGGCTTTTCCGATGCGAAGCACCACAGATAAGTCTCTATGGAGCGGTTCACCACCTCGGTCTGCACGTCCGTCTGTGGGTGGTATGCCGTGCTCCTCTTAAGGACCGTGCCATGTACCCTGAAGAGCTCCCGCCAGAACCCGCTCAAAAACACCTGGTCCCTGTCGGACACTATGGATCTCGGGATCCCGTGTAGGCGTATCACCTCTCGGATGAACGTTGTGGCCACCGTGACCGCTGTGTAAGGATGCCTCAAGGGTATGAAATGGGCATACTCACTCAGACGGTCCACTACGACGAAGATCACCGAATATCCCTCGGACCGGGGCAGTCCGTCAATGAAGTCCATCGTGACCTCCTCCCATACTCTCTCCGGTAACTCTAACGGCTGTAGGAGTCCTGCCGGGGCCATGGCCATGTACTTGTGACGCTGGCAGATGTCACAAGTCGCTACTAACTGGGCAACCCTCCTCCGCATTCCGGGCCAGTACACCTCTCTAGCCATCCTCTGGTACGTCTGCTGCACCCCGAAATGACCTCCCGTCGCCGACCCGTGGAACTCCTGGAAGATGACGGGTATGAATCCTGAGTCTCGTGGCAGCACCAGCCTCCACTGGTAAAGTAGTCTGCGTCCCTATAAGGAATACCCGGCCGACCCCTCCTTTCCTTGCTGCAACAACTCGCGGATCCGCCTCAGCTCATCATCACTCTCCGCCTCCTGAAAGATGGGCTCCCAGTCCAACCACATAGGCCGCGACAGAGCCCTCAAGTCCACGCTCTCCTCCCGGCGAGACAAGGCGTCAGCTACCTTGTTCTCTAACCCTGGCCTGTACTCGAGGGCGAATCGGTACCCCACCAGCTTGGACAACCAACGCTGGTGCTCCTCAGTCACCAACCGCTGCTCCAGAAGGTACTTGAGGCTCCGTTGGTCTGTCCTGACCACAAACTCCCGACCCAACAGATATGGCCGCCACTTTGTCACTGCAAGGACAATGGCCATCAACTCTAGCTCATACACCGATTTCAGCCGTGCTCTAGCTGACAGCACGTAACTGAAATAGGCGACGGGTCGTCCCTCCTGCATGAGTACCGGCCCCAATCCGCATCCCGACGCGTCGGTCTCTACCACAAAAGGTAGGCTGAAGTCTGGCAAGGCAAGAACTGGCGCTGTCGTCATTGCCACCTTCAAGGCCTGAAAGGCCTGGGTGGCCTCCCCCCAATGGAATCCGTCCTTCTTGAGCTGTTCGGTAAGAGGCCAGGCTATGGTACTGTACCCCTTAACGAACTTCCGGTAATAGCCGGTCAGTCCCAGAAATCCCCGGAGGGCTCGCAGTGTAGTAGGAACTGGCCAGTCCAGCATAGCCTCTATCTTCGATCTGTCAGCTGCTACACCCTCTGCTGACACCACATGCCCTAGGTACTCGATCCGCTTCTGGCCGAAACTGCACTTCTTCTGATTGGCGAACAACTGCTGCGCCAGCAACTCCCGGAAGACCACCTCCAAGTGGTCCAAGTGCTCCCCCAAGCTCCTGCTGTAGACGGGGATATCATCAAAGAACACTAGGATGAACCTCCGCAGGTAGGGCTGGAAGACCATGTTCATCAAGGCCTGGAAAGTAGAGGGGGCATTCGTCAAGCCGAAAGGCATGACTCTGAACTCGTAATGCCCCTCGTGGGTGCGGAAAGCAGTCTTCGGCACATCATCTGGCCGCATCAAAATCTGGTGGTACCCTGCCCTCAAGTCGATCTTCGAAAAGATCACCGCCCCGTGAAGCTCGTCTAGCAGCTCGTCGATCACCGGAATAGGAAACTTGTCTGCGACAGTTTCCTTATTCAGCACCCGGTAATCGACGCAGAATCTCCAACTCCCGTCCTTCTTCTTGACCAGCAAGACTGGGCTCGAAAAAGGACTCACACTTGGCTGGATGATCCCAACCTGCAGCATCTCTCGCACCATCCTCTCAATCTCGTCTTTCTGCACATGCAAATACCGGTACGACCGCACACTCACCGGTGCTGCTCCATCACGCAAAACAATCGCGTGCTCGTGCCCCTGGAAGGTGGTAGCCCCTGCGGGTCCTGAAAGACCTCCTGGTATTGCTCCAGTACCTGCTTGACCTCCCCTGCGGTCCCCTCCTGCGGCTGCTCACAGTCGGCTGTCAGCCCCTGGTACTCCACCAAGAACCCCTCTCCCTCGTCCCGCAGCGCCCGAGTGATGGCCTTGAAGGCCACTAAAGAAAAACAAAGGGTCGGGTCCCCTGTCAGCACGACGGTCCGATCTCCATCTTGGAACTCCATTCTCAGGAGCTTCCAGTTCACCTTCATCTCCCCTAACTTCTTCAGCCACTGCACCCCTAAGATGATGTCCACATTGTCCAACTCCAGTGGCAAGAAGTCCTCCATGATCTGAACCCCCTGCAAGGTCAGGCACAGACCCTTGCAGAGCCCCTTACTCTCCTCCATCTTCCCCGTCCCCAGCAGTACGGTAAACTTCTCCAGGGTGCTCAGCTGTAGCCCATGCCGCTCTACCACTCGGCTGGAAATAAAATTGTGGGTGGCCCCACTATCGATCAGCATGTCACCGCCGTGTCCCCCAGCTGCCCTGATAACTTCATGGTGTGGTTCGGGGTGAACCCCACCATGGAGTTCAGGGATACCTCCGCGAAGTCTAGGTGAGACTTCTCCTCCTCTACCAGTGGCTCCTCCTCATACTCCTCCTCCACCACGTACCCCTCCTCGTCGGACACCATGGTGATCTGCAGTAGGCGGCTCGCACACCTGTGCCCAGGGGTGAACTTCTCGTCACAACGGAAGCACAACCCCTTGGCCCTCTTCTCCCTCACCTCTGCCTCGGTCATCCGCCGCCCCAGGGTAGCTGGGCGGCCCTCCCCTCGAGTCTTAGGGGCAGCTGTAGGTGGTCTCGGTGCCGTGGCTGGTGGAGTGGGGCGGGAGCTCTGTGCCTCCCAAGCGCCCCTTATCCGCCTCTCCGCTATATGCTTCTCCTCCGCTTTATGGGCTAAGCGAAGGACGTCCTCCAAGGTAGCCGGGCTCTGCATCCGCAACTCCGCTCGTATCAAAGGTTTCAGCCCCCTCATAAAATTTTTGATCATCACCTCGTCGGTAACCCCCTTCACCCGGATATTCAGCATCTCAAATCTCTCTACATAGTCCCTCACTGTCCCCTCCTGCCTCAGGACCGACAGCTGCTCGTAGAAATCCCCCCTGCAGACTCCTGGAATCGATCCACGATCAGCGCTGACAGCTCCTCCCAGGTCCGAAAGGGGGACCGGGCTATCTTCCACCGGTACCAAGCCATAGCCTTCCCCTCAAAGTAAATCCCGATGGCCTTCAGGACCTCCTGCTCCGTCAGCCCCATCACCTGAAAATACCTCTCTGCTCGGTATATCCACCCGTCAGGGTCGGTGCCGTCAAAGGTCGGCATCTTCAGCTTCATCAACCGCCGATCCGCGTTGATGTCGCCTAGCTGTCCCTATCTCCGCCACGGTCATCACCCCGAATCAAACCGCCCCCGGGTCTCCATCGGGCCTCCCCCGTCGGCCCCGTACAACTCCTCTGGCCATGCAGGTCTCTCCCACGCCTCGGGCTGGTAGTAATGCCCGGGAAACTCTGGTGGTCGTGCACAAATGGGCCTCGGCCCAGGTGGGGTGGTCTCTGTCCTCCAAAATTGGCCCGCCGGGGTCCCAATAGCTGCTCCCGAGGCCCATCCGCCTCCCGCTGTCCCCGAAGTGCCCCCGGAGTGGGGTACAAACCCCACCACACCTCCAAAGGGTCGGGACGAAGTCATCGGGCCCCCACATGGTGCGGTCCAGCCTGTCGGGCCACCAGACTGGGCGGCCGACCACCCGGGACCCCCGCCTGGGGTCGTGGGGCCTCCCGCAGCCCCGAAAAGTCTCGCCGCCCCCTCCGCGTGCTGTACGAGGCCGACGAGGCCAAAAAAGGTCCCCGCGGCCTCGACGCACCCCCGAATGGGGGTGCCGAAGGGATTCCGCCCCGGTGGGGCCCGCCGGCTGCTCCGGGCCCCCGCCGGGGTTCGCCGGTGGCCTGGGAAGGCTCGGCGGCCTCGCCCAGGCCTGGGGAGGCCTGGGTTGGGCCGCCGGAGCCTCGACATGTCCGATAGGGCATGTCGATGGCTGGTCAGACCCGCGCGGGTCTGTGTTTGGCCAACCAGACCCGCGCAGCCCTAGATCTTGTCGCGCCGCTTCTTAGTGCTCTCTCGCGTCATGGCCTTGAGGCGAAAACTCCGTCGTCTTCCGCGCTTGCTCTAGGGTAGCCGTTTCTAGGGTAGAATCTCCCCCCTCTAGGATCCCCTTGCCTCGATCTCCTCCCTTTGCCACCGCCAGGGCTTGTATCATCTCTTTCAACTCTCGGAGATCTCGTCCTTGTTGCGCGGCATCCGTCCTCATCCCCAAAGCTCGATTTGGATGTCTTCTTGTGAATGAGCGTGATCCTTGAGTGAATCCCCCATTGTTTTCTTCAATCCTTCGAACCGTTCTTCGATCTCCCGGTTGAGATCCTCCCGTAGCCCTTGAATCTTCTCATCGATCGCATCCACCTTCGATCGAGTGCTCGCCGCCATTTGGATCTAGTGCTCTGATACCAATTTGATACGATCCGGTGAATCGAATCAATAAAGTTCAGATTTTTAAGAGAGGAAAATGTAAAAAGAGGAATTTTTTGGTAGACTTGAGATTGCGAAGAACAATAAATTGATAGATAATGAGTCTCTTTCGAGAGGAGACTTGCTCTCCTAGCTTTGGTTGCACGGAATAAAGCCTAAAACCCTCAAATGTCTTCACAAAATAAGCATAGCCCTAACAATGGCGGCTAGCCCTAATAAATAGAAGAAACTGGGATTTACTAATTTAGCCTGAAGAGACTAAAATACCCATCAACCTACTAAACCCACTAAGTGTCGATCCCGCGCCTCCTACGCCTCACGTACGTCACGATGGGTGGCACCGCATCATCATGGGGACGCGCATGTGGGTCCGGTGGGGGTGCGTCCGCATCAATGTCACATCATTTTTGTGTGCTAGTGTTCAAGAGGCCATGTGCAGGTAAGCCAGTTGAGGAATGTATAACAGAAGGGATGCAACACTCTTACGCCTTCTTCACTTTTATAAAAATATACAATGTCGGTAGGAGACAACTTATACTAGGTTCAGTTGTTTATATGGTGTTCAAACCTGGCTCATTTGATCCATAGCACATGAAAATGAGATGACTTAAAGCAAAGATGAAATCTTATAAGTCAGGTTTCTCTTATATTAAGAAAATAGTGTGTGCCAATGATGAAAATTAAACTCTGACATATAATGGGCTCAAATCCCTAGGATTATCTATTTGATAATTTTTAGCATCATATCTTGCAAGAACTGGATGAATGAAAGTCTAACTTGGATTGATGTACAATAGAAGCATATAACTATTGACTTCTTCCCTTCCCTTCATTCTTTGATGCCAGCTTGGTACTTGATTTAGACCAAGTATACAAACTGAAGCAATGTGCTATTTCAGCATGGTAATAAAAGGTAATGTGTGTATACCAATGACACATGAAATTGAATCAAAACAAAAATGAGCATTAACGAGTGAAGACATTGAATTTGATTTTCTTTTCTACAATGTTCGTGAATAATTCAGACCATCCTCTGGGCTTTTGTAACCAACTAATTTTGGAGGAATAAACACGATAAACCAACTCCAATCCCAAAATGTGCAAGAAGTCTATTCCAGTTGTGGTCATTCCATTTTCCAAATAGCACAGATCACACATAAAATTCATATAGGCTAGGAAGAATATTGCCTCATGCGATTTACAGGGAAAAATAATAATATTTGACTATTCGTGTTTAGTATTTTTGAACTCCGCATGTTTTTTCACTGACGGTCCCAAGCCCAAGCCCGTATAAAGGAGAAGGTTTGTGCGGTATGCTTGTGATAGCCATCACAATACTTTGTCACATGGATTCTATTGAGTACATGAAACAGACCTTGAATTTTTTTTGGCCGGGGGGTGGGGGTGGGGTGGGTGGGTGGGTGGGGTTGAGGCTATGATGACGATGGTTCAGGATTCCATCCAACCCCCCCCCCCCCCCCCCCCCCCCCCCCCGGGAAAAAAACCAATAGATAATGCAACTAGCTGAATGAAGAGATGGAAAGAAAGTTAAGACCAACTGAAATGACTGCATTGTATAATGTTACAGATAAGAGGATGTTGAGCATTTTACTTAGGCTTAGGGAAGTTTCAAGGACGGAATATGTATTCATATATTCCAAGATGCTTTTGTATGGTACAGATTAAGCAACAACAAAAAACAGGCATGAATCCTGAGGAAAAATACATCGCAATACATACGGAGGAAAGATTGCTCCAAGAGTTGCACCTACCAATAATCCCCACATGAACAAGACCCATCCTTGAAATGATGAAACCTATTGGCATCTCTTAAAATAATCTCTCGCCCAGTGATCTTCGCTATCAACTTGATAGCTGAGTGACAATCCCCACACACCCTCAAGTTCTTCATGACACGAATTGGCAAACCTTCTGGAACCTTAAGGATACCAAATGCTACAGCCTGTCTTTCACTGTGGTATCGCAGGTTAAGAGACTTCTGCTCATCATCAACATCATGGAGCACAAAACTACAATCTGGGCAGTACCCTGCCTCCTTCAACAATCCATCCAATTTCTCTAGCATGACACTAATAGTCTTGTGCTCAGGGTGAGCTAACATGTCTCCACCAGTAAACATGTGCACCTTCTTGTCAATGTCAATCCAGCTACAACCTGGAGACTTACTTACATTCCTCGAGCTCATAACTTTTCTAAGCTTAGCAACATCTTTCCATCTTCTGCTAGAAGCATAGATATGAGAAAGCAAGATATAATGGCCAGAATTCCCGGGCTCTAGACGCAAAAGCTTCTCGACAGCAATTTCAGCAATCTCCACATTCTTTTGGATCCTACATGCACCTAACAGAGCTCCCCATACAACAGCATCAGCCTCCACTGGCATCTTCTTGATCAAATCCATTGCTTCATAAACAAGCCCAGCTCGGCCAAGCAGATCAACCATACAAGAATAGTGCTCCATTTTTGGTTCAAGTGAGAACCTAGAGCTCATCAACTCAAAAATCCTTCTCCCTTCTTTGACCTTTCCCGTATAGCTACACGCTGAAAGAACCCCAATAAATGTTATCTCATCAGGGGCCATTCCTACCGAGAGCATATCATCAAAGACTCTTAAAGCATCTTCTCCAAGTCCATGTTGAGAATAGCCAGTGATCATGGAGTTCCACATCACGACATTCTTTGGACGAAACAAATCAAAAAGTTTCTTAGCCTTAGGGAGACTGCCACACTTAATATACATACTAATCAAAGCTGAGACAACAAATACATCATAATCAAAATGGTGTTTCACTATCACCCCATGGACCTGCTTGCCCTGATCAAGAACTGCAAGACCAGCACAGACGGTAAGAATGCTAATGATAGAAGGGTAGTTTGGATGGAATCTAGCCATTTGCATCGACTGAAAACTACCCAGCGCTTTTATTTGTAACCCATTTTGCTCGTATACCTTAATCATAGCACTCCACGAGGCATCATCTCTTTGCAACATCCGATGAAAGACATCTTCTGCTTTACCAACCATTCCATTAAGTCCGAACCCAGTAAGCATCGCATTGCAAGCAATCAAAGGTTTCTCAGGCATCCGCTTAATAATCTCAGCCGCCGCTTCAATGCGCCCAGCATGGGCATACCCAGTCAGCATCGCAGTCCATGAAACTTCATTCTTCTCCGGCAGCACCTCAAAGAGCTTCCTTGCCGGATCAACCTGCAAGTAGGGATGTAGATAAGATCAACATAGGTACACTAATTTTTTCATAATTTTTCTCTATACACACACGGGTTTACACGCGCACACGCGCCCGGATGGTTAAGGTAAAAGAGCTATAACCCACACACTGGAAATATGAAATTGTAGCCCACCACATACAGAAAGTGTGTGTGATATGCTCAAGAGGGTCAAATATACAAAACCAACCCATCTAAATTTAGAACTTGGCAACCCAAATGAAAATTTCATTCCATTAGATGTCATCTAAGTTTAAATCACTTATAAATAAAAATTCAAATGTTCAGATATATTTTATTCATGCATCAAGTGACAACAAATTGATTGATTTTATAACCATTCTAAAACGTTGATTTTGTTACCATTTTTTGCGTGGGTAAAACACATCTAAATCACTAGAGTTTTCATTTTTTGGTAGTATAAATATATCAGGTCACATTAACTAGAATTGGTTTCCTATTCAAACGGAAATTTTTAATTAAGTGAGTTGGATCCTTATGTTTGGTCCTCTTAGTTTGGTCCTCTTAGGTCTGCAGTGTGTGTGTGAACAATATGAAACATATGACATATGTAGCTAATTCATATATGCACCCTCGTAAAACTTTACTATTCATTATTTTTTATGATCGATAAATTTATTTTGATCTTCATATTTTAAAATTCCAATATGCCAAATATCTAATGGACCCAACATGTATTGCTCATTCCACTCATTACAAATTTAATGGTTTCATAGGTATAGAACTTTTTGCAACGACTAGATTAACGAGCAAAATACATTGGGTTCACTAGATATTTGATATATTCATGTTTTAGAATATGAAGATAAAAATCTACGATGCCGATCATCCAAAAAAAATGGTCGGAAAATGCTTTTTGAGAATGCATATGTAGCTTAGCCACATAAGTCATATGTTTCCTATCATTTATGTGTGTGTGTGCACGCGGGGGCGCGTGCGTGTAATGAGGAATATGGCATGTGGTGTCAGCACATGTTCGGTTTTCCTGCGTTGACAGTATTTTAGTGGCCTAAAATATTTTATTTTTTTCAATGTGGTCTACAACTTGTTGGCTATCGCCACACCAAATTTCAAGTGAATCCAACACTTTTTGACACTCCATCATCCATTTCAAAAAGATTGCGCTGACAGATCTAGGTTTCGGAGCGGTTTTTTTTAAAATAGATGAATGGATGGTCAAAAAGTATTGGATTCATTTGAAATTTGGTATGGTTTTAGCCAACAAGTTGTATAACACTGAAAAAAATTTAAAAAAATTTGGCCACTAAAACGCTGTCAGCATAGGAAAAATTTCCTGCTCTGACTCATATTCCTATATATAGTATATATATAGTATGTATGTATGTATGTATATAGGAATATGGAGGTGGGCTGACATCACAAGAATTTTTTACTGTTCTGTCAGCGATTCGGGGCCTTAAAAACAATTTTTCCAATATATATAGTATGTATATATATAGTATGCATGAATGTGTATAGTATGTGTGTGTGTATAGTGTGTGTGTGTGTATGCATATATATAGTATGTATATATTATGCATGCATGTATGTGTATATAGTAAGAGTGAAATAAACTGTTGAGTAAAATCATATATATTGTTAATCTATGAACCATGGGCAAAGACATGGCACGGGACATAGATACAAGCACGGGAAATATGAAAAAATTTAAGAAATTAGGGCACGAGGACACAATTATACAACTGTGTATATGCATATGTGAGTATATATAATACACATCAAACCACATAATGATTACAATGTGTTTTGTCAAAATAAAAAGAAAACCAATATAAATTTCATTGGCAAAAATTCCTAGCTTCTAGCATAGTTTGGGATGTTTAGTTTTTGTTGACAACGTACTATCTTAGTTAAGAAGATAACTTTTATATATTTTGTTTAGAAGACATTCTGCTCTAAAGAATCTAGCATTTGTCCTTTAAGCTTTACCTAAAGATGACCCAGTTCAGACATTCAATTTTTTATGGTTTCAACTTCGGACACGGCTTCAAAGTGTGCATATGTGTCGAACAAGTGTCATGCAAATGTCAATGCCCGACACATCCAACATAGACATGTCACTTATTTTGAAGTGTCCGTACTTCATTGATGATAATTAACATCAGTATGAAAAGTTAATATAAAGATAATGTCCATTAAAAACATTTTCAAATATGTCTATCTAGGTCATGTTGGAATCTATCCAATGGAACCATATTTTGAAATCTATCTAAATCTTATTATATTCATATATTGATAAATAAAATCAAACTTCTTTGTGTCAAATCATCAACAATTTTTACATATGTTGCTCAATTATGAAATTATACCCAGATATCTAGCTATGTAGTTCATAAAAATAGCAATAACCTAGATATCAAGATAAGTTAAACATCTTCCTTCTATTCCCAATCTGCCAAAAAGCAAAACTCAACAAGATTTGAAATATATGAAGTATGAACAATATTCTACATACTTCAAAAATATCAAGCACCCTCCTAACATAAAAGCAACTGTTTGCACTTATACCTGCCCATTATGTGCATACCCTGACACCATCGCAGTCCACGACACCACATTCCTCTTGGGCATCTCATCGAAAACCTCCCTTGCCGCCCTGGTCCTTCCGACCTGGCAATAGCCACAAACCATGCTCGTCCTCGCCACCACATCCTTCTCCAGCATCTAATCAAACAACCTCCTCGCATCATCCACCCTCCCATCGCCAATCAAACCCCCAAGCATAACCGTCCACGACACCACATTCTTCTCCGGCATCCTCCGGAAAAACCACTCAGCCTCCTCAACCATCCCTTCTTGCACGTAGCCACGTAAAATTGAGGTCCAAGAAATGACATTTGGGTCCGGCATTTCGTTGAAAAGGGCCAAAGCATCCCCGAACCGGTTCGAGTTGATAAGGCCAGAGATCATAGAATTGTAGGAGGCAGCGTTGCGCTGGGGCATGGAGGTGAACAGCTGGGGGGCTTGGTGGGCCTGGTGGTTGACAAAATAGGCGGCGATGAGGGAATTGAAGGAGGTGACAGTTCGTTCGGGCATGTCGTCGAACACCTTGCGGGCGAGATGGATTTCGCCGAGCCGGCCATGGCGGGCGATGAGGCGATTGGCCGATAGGATGGCCGGCGTTGGGGCCGGTCGGATTCGGAGTGGAGGAAAGCGCATTGACGGTCGGGTATGGCAAGTGTTTGAAATTGCGCGGGAAGGTTGTGAGAGGTCTCGATGTGGAAAATGTTGCGACGGTTGGAATCGTAAAGCAATACATACACACGGTTGTGGTTTCAGATGACCAACGTGGAAAACTGCTCACTGTTTTCAGAAAGGACGCCATGTTGGACCGTAAACTTTTAATGATCGCTACCTGCGTCGCACTTATGCAAATTCAAAAATTGGCCCCCACCCACCCACCCACACTCTTAAGTGGGGTCCGCCCGTGCATCAAACCCACCCCCACACACTCTTAAGTGGGGTCCGCCCGTGCATCAAACCCACCCCCACACACTCTTAAGTGGGGTCCGCCCGTGCATCAAACCCACCCAGACACCCTTTTATTTATTTATTATCCCTTTATATACTCTTTTCACTACTCTCACTTTTCATTTCTATCTGCGGGCACCTCACTCTCATTTTTCATTTCTCTCTGCAGGTTCGGCTGAAATTGAGCTCAGGTTAGGGTTTGTTCCTTCGATTGTTTAGTTATGTTTGAGTCGTTCTTGAACAATGATTCGTTTCTTATTGAATCTATTCTAATTTTTTGCCTTTTCATTTCTATTTGCAGGTACGGCTGAAATCACGAGGTGATACTTTGGATTGTTCGATTGTTTGAACGATGATGTGTTTCTTATTGAATCTATTCTAATTTCTTGCGTTTTCATTTCTATTTGCAGTTACGGCTGAAATCAGGTGAGCAGAAATCAGGGAGTTCGTTCGATTATTTGATTTCGATTGTTTGAATAATGTGTTGAGCTTCTTATTGAATTGCATTTCTAATTCTTGTTTATGATGTTCTGCTGAGGGAATGTTCTTGAGATTGTCTGTAGATTTGTTGTTCTTGAGATTGTCTGCACGAATTTATTGCATTCTAATTGCATTTTGATTCTTGATTTGGCGGGAAATACTTGAGATTGTCTGTAGATTTGTCAGTGTTAGTAGCTAAGGGCATGTTCTTTACTCGGAAAGTATGGGAAAAATATGGGATTTATCACTATTTAACCACTATTCATAGGAATCCTGGCGGGTGATTTTTGTGATTCGTTCTTTTGCAGGAATGTAAAATGAGGATTCTCAGCTGATGTGGCATTCAAAAATTTGCTTTTCGTTTTCCCTCAGATTTGATCGGGTTGCACTGGATTCCCAAGCTCAGCTGGGTCCAGTCCCTCTCATATCCAATCAGGGCGCAGGGTTTTTTTTTGTTGCTTTCGGTTGCGCGGAATTGGGTGGGCCCCCGCTGCTCAAACATGTGATTACTTTATTAGTACAAATTTAATTATAACTAGTCATAGCTCGTGCCCGTAGGGCACGACGAAGGTCGTCAGAGCAAAATATAAAATGATTGTCGTCCTAGTAATTTGTGTTCACATCTTATAAATTTATGTGCCCTATTAATTTGTGTATTTTTTGTTTTAAAATAGTATCACAAGGTTCAGACATGGAAAACATTTTGAAGAGGTAAAATGCTTGAGGGGACTTGGCCATCCTATAGATGATTGAGTTAAAATCCTAGTAATTTATGTTTCTTATACAGATTATGTTGATTCATGAAAAAGGGGAAGTAACCTCATAACACCACATCCTATAAATGCTTGAGATAAAATAAAGGAGTGAAAATTTTATCCGATTATGGGTATCAAGTATGAGGAAATAAAATTGAAATGAATAAGGAAATTGAAATGTAAATAGAAAAAAAGTAAATATCTAATTCGGACGAAGCCGGTGTACCGCAAATGGGTAACACAGAAATGGTTTATAAACCATGGCAAAAATGACTTGTTTAAAATTTGGCACAAAACACTATTTGGAACTAAACAAATGGTTTGGCACGGTGCAAAGTGCGCATCCTATTGTAAGGATTTTACATATAGTTATATGTGCATCCTATTTGGAACTAAACAAATCTGTTACAAATAGTTTCACACATATAGTTCTATTGGCATCATATTGTAAGGATTTTACATCATGTTGTTGCTTTTGCCACCAGATAAGGACCATTTCAAGGATGCCAATTCATAGTCATATTATCGAAATAGAGAATTGATGGATGAAAATTTTAGGAAATTAAAGTTTTAAGGAAAACTTGTTAGAGGTGTTTGAATGAAAAGCTTAAAATGTAACAGTTAATTGAAATCATAGAACTATACCGAACTTATCAGATGCCAACTTCCCTTTTCGTAAGCTGCAGTATACTGAAGTTAAATTGCAACTTCTTTATAGATTGGCACACTTCACCTTTTTTCACATGAAATCCTGTAGGACAGTTTTGCACACTTTAGGAAGGGGAAACACACTTTTGGAAGGGGGGAAAATGGAGACTGTCGATCCTAAATTCCTAATGCACAAATCATGTTGTTCTCTTACAAGGAAGTTGCAAGACTTAAATGACACATTGTGAATTTGCTTCAGATTTATACACCAAGTGTAATACTGCTAGATTACCTGGGGGCAGTTCAGATATAAAAAGAAACAAAAAAACAAATTCCCTAAAATGAGTTTCTTATTGTGGTAATTCCTCCATCATGAAAAAGGATATAAAGCCAACATAATTCCTCCATCATGTTAATTGTCTTATTATGGTAATTTTCTTATTTTCGTAATTTTCTTATTTTGGTAATTCCTCCGGCATCTTAATTTTTATTAAAATGATGAAAAAGGATATATAAGAATCATAAGCACTTCCTTAACAACAAAAGAAATACACACATATAATGTGCACCCCTTAATCCTCAACCTAAGACGTCACACATTACATATCACCAATAGTAGCTATCAAATTAAAAGTGTAGGACAAACTATATGTGCAAGTGTTCACCATTTGCAGTCATAATCTCAATTATTAGAATTTATGTAAAAAGATTTGACTGTACAAACAGCGGCATAATGTCACATTAATGAATTAGGAAAATTACTGAAGTAGGAAAATGGCACACAGTAAATGTGTATTCAAGTTAACATGTGTATTCAAGTAAATTAACATGATGGAGGAATTACCAAATAAGGAAATTAACATGTGTATTCAAGTAAATTTGTAGCAAATTAAATTTGACATCTATGAGCATTGAAATCTATGAGCATTTATGTTGTTTGATAAATTAATAAATTTGACGAACGGAGTTTTTGCTCAGAAATTAACAGTAAGGAAACTAAGGAAACCAAATAAGGAAATTTGACGAACAGAGGCATGAATATGCTTCTGCTCATAATTTTAACGAACGGAGTTTTTGCTCAGAAACCAAATAAGGAAATTAACATTAATTGGTAAGCCTAATAGTTTGATGAACGGAGTAGCTTAACATTTCAGTCATTAATAGTTCTCATAAAATTGAATTGTGACATTCCGTAAGGGCATGTTCATAGAAAAAATCCCATTGTTTTGCAAGTTTATGCAAATGATTTGATTATCCAAATTACAGGTTTGTACTTTTGTAAATTGAAACCGATTTATTTTTTGTAAAATGCTATGCCTAAGGTTTTTAGGTTATATAGTTATGTAGATAACAGAAAAATATTACGTTTAGGCAAGAAATTTGGCTAGAATCATAAAATGACATGATATCACGTTTAGGCAAGATAATTTTGACAAAATTGAGAGTAAAAATGATTTCTAAATCTGCCAAGTTTATGAAACTAAAAATGTTAATGTTGCAAGAATAGAATCATTTCAAAAGTAAGTTTTGTAGGATACCAAATTTAGTTAATTTAGTATCATAGAGTGAAATTTAGTAAATCTATTGTGAATTTTGTAAGGAAATTTAGTGTCATAGAGTGAAATTTAGTATCATAGAGTGAAACAAATTATTGCAAGATACTAAAGCTCAAATGTAAATGTTGTAGGGTACTAAATTTTTGCAAAGTTCATGAAACAGTTCTATCATTCAAAATTAGTAATTTGCCAAATTTATGAAACGGAAGTGGAGTAATCTGACAGATATCAAATTTTGGCAAGAATTTTGGATTGAGTCATGCAATGAACAAACTTTTGGGAAATTTTGGATTGAGTCATGAATATTAAATCTCCCAAGATAATTTTGGCTAGAAGCATGCGAAGATAATTTTTGGGGAAGTATGTTTTATGGAAAACAATCAATATGCAGTAATTATGTAAATAATATGCAAAATAAATAAATGTCATAGAACCAACAATTAAATTTTAGGGAAAGGATTGATAGAAAAGTTTGAAACTTTATCTGCAAAGGGTAATAGGATTTTTAGGCAGCGATGGATTGTTTTATGAGGGAGGACTTCTCAGAATGCCGAAAAAATTCGTCGTGGACGTTGGGGAATGAGCCGGCACGTCGGGCAGTGCGCTGAACAATGCATCATTACAATTTTAATGTCAATTAGGTTCAATTCTGAGATACGACATAATTTTGACATTAAATACATATATTACACAGTTGACATAAATTTCAATTCTGCCTCATAATTTCAATTGCATTATTCTCAGAGATCAGAGAACATGACAATTACAAAAGACGTGAAAAACAATGAAGATACTGAACAATGCAAGGCGGTAATGAGTATGTAATATCTCAGACTTTCAATTTCAGTAAACTTCTGAGAGTAATGCAATTATGTGAAAAAATTTAGTTAAGGATATCAGGTCAATTGCATAATTTCAGAGTAGATTGGAAATGTCATAATCACAGGATATTATGCAGTTGAGATGATATTACGGATAACAGTCAGGTATATACATGATTTTAATGGACATACGAATTACGGAAATCTATATACACTCTGGGCACGGAAATCAATCAGGTAAATGTTTTTTCTGGAATTTAGGCCAGATTAATGCAATGAGAGGGTATTACGGAAGCAGAAATGTAAGTAGAAATGGGAAAATTGGAACATTTTGGACAGAATTCCAATTCCAAAATTTATGTTAATTATCATGTTCTTTTCTGGCCAAACAAATTGAACCCAACCTAACATGATAAATTCCAAACTTTCTAATTCAAGAGAGAATTGAATGACAAAAAATGCATTGAAAGGAAAGTATTAAATACCTTGACAGAAAGGAACGTATTAAATTAATGATGTCATCAGGGATTTAAATGCTTTCATTTAAATTCGAATGACGCACAGTAATAAAAAGTATGGAAAAATACTTACGGGCAAATGGAAAAAAATAATTTCATTGGATCGCAAAGTTAATCAATGTATGAAAGAAGCAAAGTGCTGATGACAGCATTAATTTTTTCAACGTTGGGAAAAAATTATGTTTTCTTGGATTAGCAAAAGGTTGGGAAAAAAATAATTTCATTGGATCACAAATGGAAAGAAGCAAAGTGCTGTCATAAGCAAATATTAAGAAAATTGACTATCATTGGATCGCAATGAACAACATTGATTGAAGCTATTCACCATTGAATCTCTTCAACGTTGACTTTTTTGGGACATAACTTTAATTTCTATTTGAAATAAAATTAATGAAATTAAGTATTCCAGTGCCAAACATTGACTTAATTATCCCATAGGCAGGAATTAAATTAAGTATTCAAGTATCCCTTCGACAGTAAGTCTGCAATAAGCCAATGTGACCTTGGTTGTGGTGGGAATACATATCAACAATAACAATCCATGAGTGTTAAATTGGGTGAGATCAATTTGATGAGAACCAATCGACAGAATTTAAAAAAATAACAATCAGAGGTAATAGCCTCTGATAGCTATCATGATATGAAATTAAATGACAGAAATTGAGAGAAAAACAAATTAAATGAAAGAAATTGATTTTATTTCAAATAGAAATGGGTTATTTAGTACCGACCCTCCGTATTTTCTCCAAAATTAGCAACACCCCCCCTATGGTTTCAATAATTAGTAAGACCCCCCTATTGTATCCAATTTGGACTCCCCCGCCTATAGGAAGACCCCCCTAAACAGGGGGAGGAGGGTCCAAAATTGGGTGTCATATGGGGGTCTTACTAATTATTGAAACCATAGGGGGTTGTTGCTAATTTCGGAGAAAACACAGGGGGTCGGTACTAAATAACCCAATAGAAATTAACCTTTTCAAACTAAATGTCTACAACTTAAATGACAGAAATTGACAGAAACATTTTGAAAAGGAATTAAATGACAGAAATTGTGAGAGAGAGAAATTAAATGACAGAATTTGACAGAAACATTAAATGAGAGGAATTAAACTTTGAAAAGAAATTAAATGACAGAAATTGAGAGAGAGAGAGAGAGGAGATTACCTGAGGACGTCGTAGAGAAGAGAGAGAGAGATGAGAATGTCGTCTAGAAGACAAAAATTAAAGTTTGAAAAGAAATTAAATGATAGAAATTGAGAGAGTGTATGTGTGAGTGAGTGAGGAGATTACCTGAGGACGTCGTAGAGAAGAGAGAGAGAGATGAGAATGTCGCTGAGAAGAAGAAAGGAGAATGAGTAAGGACGTGGGACAGTTAGGACTTGAAAGCAGTTTGTAAAGTGGAAGCAGTTTTCAACGTCAAAATTTTACGGATGACAACGAATTCAGATTTTTTGTGCCACATAGGACAAATCAAGAAACCTAGGACAACAAATGCAACGTAGGACATAGGTCCTGAATTGTATAATAGATTAGTATTAAATAAATAGTATAGTAATTAACTAAATTAGTTTTAAGTATTTAGTTTAGGTATAAATAAACCAAATTAAATTTGAGTGGACCCCACACCACTTTCTTTATCTAACTTTCTTCATTCAAAAGAACACACTACACAAAGTGGGATCCACCTCAACTTTCCAACTCCACAATCCAACCTCACTTTCCAACAAAAGAACACATTACACACCAATTTCTCTCTCATCAGATTCCACCCTTCCTCAACTTCCCCAATTATACTTTCCAACAAAAGAACAGGCCCTAAAGGCCTGTTCTTTTGTCCGAACTTGGGGGTGGAATCTCAAATTTTACCTTGTTCACTGACTATTCATTGGAATCCAACTCCAAAATCTTTCGGCATGTTCTTTTGGACATTGATTTTGTTGGGGTGAGAATCCTACGTGGCAGCCCAAATAAGAATCTCAACCCTCTTGTTGCGTTCTCAGCGAAACCCAAGGATTACACATGAATCCCAAAATGATGTGGGCCTCGCTCGCTCTTGCGCCCAATCAGAGCGCTTCTTCCGTTTATTTTTTTACGTTCGTTGCTGATGAACCAACGAATTTGGAGCTCGTCCGGGCCGATCTCCTCAGGCCCCATTCGACTGCTCCGAGGAGGAGCTCGTCCGGGGGGATTTCCGTTGAGGCATGAAGATTCTGCTCTTTTTGACTGCAGGACCGTCTCCCGCATTACTGAGAATGTGACCCTTCCATGGGACATGGCTGTCGTGGAGAGGGTCGATTATGAGCGGCTTGTGTCGATAGCCGTTCACGCCAGCGTCCAGTTAATTATTGCTCCAGCCTATCTCGACGCTGATATCAGCACGTATGTTGACCATCGAGTGTTGTATGCAGGCTCTCGTGGCCACTGCGGCATTGAGTCGTGCTCCGGAGGTGGCCAATCATGGGGTCACCCTGGAGGCTGTTAGGTTGGGCGTGGAGAGATCTTACTTTGAGCTGACTAGACTCAGCCTTCTCTGCGAGACGAGATTGGATCGCAATCGGAAACTCGAGCAAGAGTTAAGCGAGTCTCGCAGGAGGAAGGCTGAACAAACCGCCTTGAGAAAGCAAGCAGAGGATGCACTGTTGGAGGAGAGGGTGGAAGCTGAGGTCATAGCAGAGAGGGTGGTTCAGGAGTTCAAGAATTCATTTCTGGACTTCGACGAGCTATACAAGGAAGGCTACAAGCGATGTCGGTTGGAGATGAAGAACCGATTCCCTGACCTCTCCGAAGAGATCGACAAGATCCTGTTGATTCTTCCGGACATTGGTGAGGATGAATCGAGCCAAAACACGGAGGAAGCTGCTCTCTCCGACGATGCTGCAACCGTGGCTGACGATGATGCAGGAGTGGAGGCTATAAGGGACCCAGAGTCCACTACCGTGCCTGATGGAGACCAATGGCCTATCCAGCCGTTGTAGGGTCTCAGCGTTCTTTTACGTCTGTTTTAGAACTTTTTGAATGTATATGGGGTGATGTAGATGTGAACAAACAATTTTTTTGGAGTACTAGAAGAGTTGGCATGCATGTCCATGTTTGTCGTTGCATTTCTTTGTTTGCTATCGTGCATGTCGTGTGGTGGTCGTAGCGCCTGATGGCCCTTTGAAGGGTTAGACGTTGCTTCAGGATGATCGAGGATAAACCATCGAACCATGTTTAGAAGTTGATCACCATGCTCCATGGTGAGGGAGCGATTTCTTCGATTCACGACTGATAGCACGAGAGTCGTTCGGTGACGAAGATGTAGCTTCGACTTACGTCCGACGACATTTTATAAGAGTCGGTCAGCGGCGAAGGGGTGGCCCTTCGACTTACGGTTGACGACCGTTTGGAAGAGTCGTTCTGTGGCGAAGGGGAGGCCCCTTCGACTTACGTCTGACGATTGCTTAGGCGAGTCGTTCAGTGGCGAAGGGGATGCCCCTTCGGCTTACGGCTGACGACCGTTTAGGAGAGTCGTTCGGTGGCGAAGGGGAGGCCCCTTCGACTTACGGCTGACGTTCGCGTAGGAGAGTCATCCAGTGGCGAAGGAGAGGCCCTTTCGACTTACGGCTGACGCTCGCTTAGGAGAGTCGTCCAGAGGCGAATGGGAGGCCGTCATTCGCATCAACATAAGTTCAGTTTTCCCAAAATATCCTGAGGATCGGATCCTTTTCGAGGGGAGTTTTGATGTAATAACTTCTGTAGACTTTATGAAGCCTTAAGGAAGCGAAACTTTATTTAATAAAAGAGACATGCTTTATTGAAAAAAGTGATTAAAAAGAAAAAGGAGTACATGTGTTTCCGAAATTCGTCGGAGCTGTTGTTCATCGCCTCTTTATTCGCTTCAAGTTTTAGATGGCTTGCTAGTCTATCACCTTGGTGACAGGTGACCCCGTCATCTTGCCCTTCTTCTTCGACGACCCCCTCCTTGCTAGGTTGATCGTTAGCCGGGTTCTTGGGGTCCCTCGCTAGACTAGCGCGTCGATCTCCTTTTTGAGAGTCCAACAGTCGTTGGTATCGTGCCCATAGTCGTTGTGGTACTTGTAGAATTTAAGGTCGTTCCTCTTCTCATATTTGCCCTTCTTTGCTGTCTCTTGGATCCGCTCCTCTCGTGGGGCGTAAACGAGGACTTCTGTCTTAGGGGCGATCGGCTTAACATAGGTAGGGCGCTCCTTGCTTCGAGGGCTTCTCTCACTGGGTCTTTTGTCTCGAGACTCCTGGCAGAGGGTTCCCGAGGTTGGTTTCTCTCGCCCCGTGTCTCTGCGGTAGGAGGGGGTGCCCTTCGCACTAGCTCTGGCTGGCTCTTCTGCTTCGGTGGGAGTGAATCAATGCGGTATGTTGAGCATTTCTGCGATGGTATTTTAGGGGAACTGGTGGAGGGCCCTTCGTAGGTGCTTATTCCGGACAGCCTGGGTGAGCGCCGCTATGACAGTTACGTCCGGCGTCTCCTCTACATTGAGCATCTCGTCGTTGAATCTATGGACGAAGGCTCGGATCGACTCATTCTCGTTCTGCTTGAGTGAGAAGAGGTGGGAGGACTTCATTTTAGGACGTCGTCCCGCGACGAATTGTTTGCAGAATATTTCTGCCAATTCGTCGAACGAGCCAATGCAGCCGTGTGGTTGCCCTTCGTACCAGCTTTCTGCCCTCTTGAACATGGTAGCATGGAAGGATCTACAAAGGTACGGCTCGTCGGCCCCATGAAGCAGCATGACATTCAGATACTTATGAATGTGCGACCATGGGTCACCTCTGCCATCATAAGCTGGTAAAGCCGGGAGCTTGAACTTGAGGAGAGGAGCAGAGATGATATTTTCTTTCAGTGGGGTTATCCAAATCGCGGATCGGACCAGTAGAGATCCTCCTTCTCCGGGTTGCACGTAGTTAGCTCCCGAGGATCGGTTCGGGATCTCCTCCCTCCATTTGAATCCACTTGCATGGTTTAGAGGGTTATAACCTGGGGGAGCCCCGTATATTATCTGATCTAGGATGTTGCGGGTCGCCTCCTGGTAATTGGAGGGGGTTTGTTCCCCTGGAGAACGAAGGCTCGATTGTCGACCCTCGTTGCACCGTATCGGTGTGTCGGGGGTCGTGTTGTGGAGCTTAATCTCCAGTTGATCTACCATTGGGTCCCCCAGATCTCGGAGGAAGGCCGAGACCTTTGTTGGCGTCAGGTTCGGGTTTAGAGGCGGCAACGGCTCATTTAAGGGCAATGGGCTCCTCATGTTTTGGCATATTAAAGTCGCCAATGCGTCTAGACTACTGTCGACTTGCTCGGTGAATTGGGTGAATTCCTTCCGGGTCACCCCGGGCTCCTTCGGGGTCTCTGCCGGTCGCGGCGGTGGCGTCATAGAGTCGGCGACATCCTCCACCAGGATGATGTCCGCTTTCGGCCTCTCCTTCGGACCCTCGAGCGGTCCGACGTTGCTGGGTCCAGCTGTCATAGCTTTTGGATTGCTTTTGGATGTCAAGATGGTTAACGTTTTCCCACAGACTGCACCAAACTGTTAAGGCCAAAATTGAACGAGACAGTTGTCAAGCTGACGTAGACTATTGGTGCTGAGTCGGAGCCTCTTCAGCAGATGGGTTGGGACCCAAGATTGGTAGAACCTGGGTCGGATGGTGGTAGTTGATGATGGTGCGGTGATCGATCGACATTCGAGCAACTGTTGCGTCGATTGTTCGAGGATAGGAAGCTCAATGACGACCCTCGACGCTGGATGATGACCGTCGATTTGCACCACATGGACACGTTGGGGGTCGGATCTGGGTTCCGACCCAAATCACATCTCTTCCTTAAGTTCCCACATTAACTTAAGCCTCGGAGGGGATCTGGGTCGAAACCCAGATCCGACCCCCTAACGTGTCCATGTGGTGCAGATCGACGGTCATCATCCAGCGTCGAGGGTCGTCATTGAGCTTCCTAGCCTCGAACAATCGACGCAACTGCTGCTCGAAGGTCGATCGAGCACCGCACCATCAACTACCACCATCCGACCGATGTTCTATCAACCTTGGGTCCCAACCCATCTGCTGACGAGGCTCCGTCAGCACCAAGAGTCTACGCCAGCTTGACAATTGTCTCGGTCAATTTTGGCCTTAACACCTTCCGTTCTAGCTTTCGTGCCTCCACTGGGTCGGTCGGTTTCTCTCCTGTGTTCAGGTAACGGATTATGGGATCCATCCAAGTGATCCCTTGGTCGAGACTTAGCAGCTCTTGAGCCAACCCGCTGTGATGGAGTAGACGTTGTACATACACGGTCCGACCGAGTCCCACGGGGGAGGAGGATATAAGCTTCGACAAGGCGTCGGCTCGATGATTCTTCGACCTTGGCACGTGATGGATTTCCACTCGTTTGAACTTGGCGAGCTCCGCTTTAGCGACTTGTATGCAACTATACATTGAGTCTTCGCGGGCCTCGAAGGTCCCGTTCAGTTGGACAACGAGGCTAGAGTCGTAGAGTAGTTGGACCACTCTCGCCCCTAGGGCTCGAGCCAATCGGAGTCCGTTGATGGCCGCTTCGTATTCAGCACCATTGTTTGTGGTTTGGAAATCGAAGCGAAGGGTGTATTCGAATATATTGCCCGCTGATGTTTGGACAATTATTCCGGCCCCACTTCCATCTTGAGTGGCCGAACCGTCGACTTGTACGATCCATGTTCCATTGTCTTCTGTTGCATTATTCGATGAATTGATACTTGTTTAGGGTGAGTGGGTAGCCTCAGGCAGTATGTTAGTTGACATACCTCTTCTTGCGGGCTGTCATCGTAAGTGAGTTCAACAATAAAGTCGGCGAGAGCCTGCCCTTTGATGGTGGTCCTCGATTTAAACTGGATGTCGAATTTGCTTAGTTCGACCCCCCCCCCCCCCCTATTTCGTCATTCTCCCTGAACGATCGAGCCTCTTCAGAGTCTGCTCTAAGGGAGTGTCGGTGATGACCAGGATGGTGTGCGCTTGGAAGTATGGACAACTTCCTTGCAGATTGGACCAGTGCGAAAGCCATCTTTTCGATCCTCGAGTAGTTGATCTCCACGCCTCGGAGAACCAAACTGACGTAGTAGATGTGTCGTTGTACTTCCGAGTCTTCTTTGACGAGCGCCAAACTTACGGCCTCCATGATAGCAGCCAGATAGATGATGAGCTGGTCATCTTTGTCTGGCTTGGTCAGGAGCGGTGGGCTGCGAAGGTACTCCTTTAACTCAGAAAAGGCTTTCTTGCAATCTGCATCCCACTCGATGAATCTTTTGCAGCTTGACGCGAAGGCTATCACCTTTCTCAATACCTTGAAGAAATGCAATGATCTCTCGGCTGACTTAGACAAGAATCGTCCCAAAGTAGCTATCCTTCCGTTCAGCCTCTGGAGCTCTCTAGGGTCAAGGGCTCCTTCACCGTGACGATCGCAGCGATCTTGTCGGGGTTGGGCTCGATCCCTCGATACGTCAGCATGAAACCAATGAACTTCCCCGATCAAACTCCAAAAGTACATTTGGCAGGGTTTAGCCGAAGGTTGTATCGCTGGATTTGTGCAAATATCTCCCGGAGGTCCGCGACGTGATCAGTTGGCTTCTTCGACTTGACCAACATGTCGTCGACGTAGAGTTCTAGGTGTCGTCCTATTTGAGCCTCGAAGACGGCGTTCATCATGCGTTGGTACGTGGCCCCTGCATTCTTCAAATCAAATGTCATTTTGGTGTAACAAAAAAAATACATCGATCAGTGATGAAAGAAGTTTTCTCCTCATCCTCCGATGCCATCTGGATCTGGTTGTATCCTGAGAATGCGTCCATGAAGCTGAGGAGTTCGTAGCCCGAAGCACTGTTGACTAGATGGTCGATTTGTGGCATTGTGTAGCTATCCTTTGGGCACGCTTTGTTAAGGTCAGTGAAGTCGACGCACAACCGCCATTTGCCGTTCGTCTTCTTGACCATCATGACATTCGAGAGCCATTCAGGGTATTTGACTTTTCGAATGAAGCCCGCTTCTAGAAGTCGATCCACTTCTTCGATCGCGACCTTCATTTTTTCGCCTCCTATGTTTCTCTTCTTTTGCTTCATGGGTCTGGAGGTTGGGTCGACCACCGGCTTGTGGAATATTACCTCAGGGTCGATGTCAGGCATATCCTTCGAGGTCCTGACGAAGATGTCGACATGCTCTCTTAGGAGGGCGATTAACTGTTCCTTTAGGTCGAAGGGCAGCAGCGACCCAATAGAGACAGTTTTTCCTTCTTCGGAGATCCGGATGTTCTTCGTTTCTTCGACTGCTGTAGGCCGTCGATCTTCGACTCGTGGGTCGACTGGATCCGCCTGCTCGATCCTCCTTAGAGCGGTGGACAACATATAGCACGACTGTGCCTGTTTCTGATTCCATCGTGCCTTTTCGACTCCCTCGGGGGGTCTGGAATTTGATCATATGATGGAAAGTTGAGACCATCGCTTCTATAGCGTTCAGTAGCGGTCTTCCGATGATCCAGTTATACGCCGAGTTGATCTTCACCACCATGAAACTGGTTAGGCGAGTGATTTGTCGGGGATACGTGTCGAGGGTCACCGTTAAGGTGATGATGCCCGCTATTGGGGCGGAATGCCCGGTGAATCCCACCAGGGGCCCGAACAAGGCGTCAATTCCACGGATGACAGCCTCATCCTCTCCAACGTAGTGAAGAAGAGTATGTCGCATGAGCTTTCGATGTCGACACTCAACCTTTTTACAGCGATCTCTTTGATGGTAGCCGTGATGACGACAGCATCATCATGCGGCAGTTCCACACCTTCCAGATTTTCATCCGAGAAAGAGATAGGTGGCGTAGAGTCTCTGGGGCACTTTCGCCCCACAGACACTATCATCAACCTTCCGGCGTAGGAGCTTTGGAGAGAGGTTGATAGCTCCGGGTGTGGGGTACCTCCCATTATCATGCTGATGAGACCGTCGCCAGGTCTCGTGGAATCCTCGGAGGATGTTGATGGGTGAGTCGATATGGTCGAGTGATTCATCGATCGGGATGTCGACTCGTGGTTTCCCACAGACGGTGCCAAACTGTTAAGGCCAAAATTGACCGAGATAGTTGTCAAGCTGACGTAGACTCTTGGTGCTGTGTCGAAGCCTCGTCAGCAGATGGGTTGGAACCCAAGGTTGATAGAACCTGTGTCGGATGGTGGTAGTTGATGATGGTGCGGTGCTCGATCGACCTTCGAGCAGTAGTTGTGTCGATCGTTTGAGGTTAGGAAGCTCACTGACGACCCTCGAACGATGGATGATGACCGTCGATCAACACCACATGGATACGTTAGGAGGGTTGGATCTGGGTTTCGTTCCAAATCCTCTCCGATGCTTAAGTTAGTGTGGAAACTTAAGGAAGAGAGGGAGCTTGGTGCAGCTGAGATCGACCCGCGGAAGTTCGCCTTAAGGCTGACGGCACACGCTCGAATGTATAAGAAATATCAGCTGAGAAAAGTAGAGTTCTATGTCTTAGACCTCGTACCTTGAAAGAATGTAATCCTTTTACCTTTGTTCTTCTGTCCCTTTATAGGCGGTTTCTCCCCGGTTGCATGTAACCGTCACTCATTGATTCGGGAACGATCTCCTCCGGGATTCAGGGTAACGACTGCCCATTTACTCGGCCCCATTAATCTCCTCGCGAATATTGGCGCCTGCCTAACGGTCGAACGACCCGTTCGTCTGACTCAGCAACGCCCCGCTCTGCGCGGCATGTATCGGGTTGCGGGCGCCTAATGGGTCGGGTGCTCGGATACTCCAATAGGGTCCACACCCGTGCACTAACAAGTTCAAATATTAAGGTATTACTTAGGAAGGTTTTAAACCTTATGATGTGTTTTTAGAGCAAATGAGATGAATGCTGTGATATTTTGGTAGTAACAGGTCATATTTTCTTTCTTATTGTTGTGCATAATGTTATTAGCTGAAATGTAATTGTATAAAGTTGTCGAGTTTTTTTTAAACATTATGTATTTTATTGAAAAAGTGATGAACATTTTGTTGTGCATATTTTTTTAAACATTATGTATTTGATACTAACAGACGTTATTTTCTCTTTCTTATTTTTTGCAGACATGGCAAAAGATCAAAAACCTGCCTTGTTTCAAGTGGATAAAATACTATGCGTGACATGCTGGCAAGAAGGAGCCGGTGACCTTTATTTCGAGAAAAAACAGCTGGCCACACACGGTAAGTCATGCCACAAAAGGAGGAAAGTAATATGTGCCTGTGGCAACCGGTTTAAAAATGCTCGACTGAAGGATGTGCATCAAGCTGAGTTTTCTCACCAACGCCCTCCCCCTCCCCCAGAGGTAAGAAAAAATGAGCATTCTCCAAGTTATATTAATTTAGACTTAAACAACAAAAATGAGCATTGTATTGAGAATTGGTGATTAAATATCAAAAGTTGTCCAAAAAAATAGAAGATACAAAATACTAAGCACGCCCCAAAAGATCCAATCCATCAGAGGGGCTACAAAATGTATCACAGGTGCAACTTTGTTGATAGACATATCATGATAAAACATTCATGGAGCACATATGTGTAACTGCTATATATATTCGAGGTTACTAGAGTTATCGGGTTCATATTTTCATTATCTGAGTTATTGGCTTCGGAGGGACAAGTTTCAGAGTTTCTCTCCATGATGACTTGAGTTGGTGGGTGACCTATTTGATCGAATGGGATGTCAAGGAATTTGATGAGGGTTTGGAATGTACTGAATGTGGGCTTTTTCTCTATCCTTAAGCTGCACCCCTCTCAGGTTGGAGTCAATGAAGGACAAGGGGATGGAAAAGGGATAGAAAGGAAAATGAGAAAGATAAAAATAACATATTTGCCATGTTGGTAACACGTGGTACTTCCAGAATTTTCTTTTCATTGATGTCCTTTTCATATAAACATTGTTAGGGGAGGACCCGAGATTGTGTTTACCCTTCGATATTTTCTGGATACATAAATTGTTAATTAGTCCCGTATGCCGACTAGTAGGGGCATATGTTGTGGTTGTTTCTACGTTTATATGGAAAGTAAATCAAATGTTATGTGCCATTTTAAGTCTTACCTTAAAAATCCTAATTGGCCAGCTCGAGTGTCTTTTCAGTGGGTTTCAATTTGTTGCTTAGACATGGTGATAAAGCGATTCCTCTTATATGGTCTTGGGTTTCTAAGACTCATGGGAAAAATCTAGGGATATATTGTACAAATCAAATGATGGGATTTTTCTAGGATTTGATGGATAAAAATGAATTTAATGAAAAAGATTGGATTTTTAGTGGAAATGAAGGATTTTTAGGGTTAGAAAGAGGGATTATGAGAAAAGGTGTGATTTTTATTAATAATAAAACTGATAATAAAAGAGATACAAGATGGGTTGAGTTCTTTCGAGAGAAACTCTTTCTCTCAAGCCACCGATTTGAGAGTAGGCCACGCTCTCCAATGAAAAGAGGGATAATCCCCACCTCAAATAAGTTCATTTAATTCCAAAGCCACATATAAGCAATAAACTGAAAATACAAAATTGCAAAAGTAATCCTAAAACTGAAAATTACGCAAAACCCCCTAAAACTAAATTACGAAAACGCCTATGAAGGACCAAAACTACATATCTGTCTCTTAGGATGATGCGGTTGCATCATTATTCTGTCTCTGAAAATTAACATGTCCTTAAGGTGGTGCACGAAGTGTGTTGGCTATCTGCTCCAAGTGGGTTACCTGCCTCCTCTTGAGTCAAAATGATAGGATTGGTCTCATCTGCCTGCAACGACGTCTGGACAGATGTTACAGTGATCACGTAGCCCGGTTGAAGATCGTCCATGCCCAAAATAGAAATGTCGTGCTCGGGAGGTCGTCCATGTACAAACCATGGGTCATGGGGCCCTATAAAAGCGTGTCGGGTCATGGCAGGCCCTGAGGAGCGTCGTCAGGCCATGGTGGGCACCGCAAGACTATGCACAGGTACGGGTGGGCCCGTGTGACTGTAGGCAAGCTCAATTGGGTCGGCACGGCAAGAGCATATCCAGGCCTGCAGGGCCTAGTCGGCCATGCAGACAGGCTGCAGGGCCTAGTCGGCCATGCAGACAGGCTGCAGGACCTTGGCGGCCTGCACGCAGCCTGCAGGGGTCGGCTGACCATGCAGGTCTGTGTGCTGGTCGGGATGGCCTCCCTGGGGCCGGCGAGCCCCTAGGGCTGGTCGTTGACCCTGCCTCCTTCCTCCACGAGAAAATACTTGACGCCTGAATTCAGATCCGTCTCCAAGTCGACTTGTTTCCCCCTTCGAATCCAAAGGTGCCGCCTTTTGTTCTGGATCCGAGTTGTCGCCACTGGGGTTCAGATCTGAAGCCAGATCGTCTTTGGTATGGGTTTCCTTTTTAGTCGATCTAGTTTCAGGCGTCATTGGTGAAAGATCTTGAAAGTTTCTCCGCTAGTTGGGGGTTTGTCTCATGTCATATTTGAACCATTATGGTTTCGAACGACGTCTATCTTTCCTCCGACGCATTCCTCTCTTTCCTCACCTGCTCTAACCATGCTTGATATCCTTCCTCAAAAGTTTCCGCCATCAGGATCTATGCTCTGAAATCACTTGATAGGATTTTTCTAGTATTTGATGGATAAAAGAATAATTTTTATGGAAAAGATTGGATTTTTAATGGAAAAGATGGATTTTAAGGGTTAGGAAGAGTGATTAAGGGAAAAAGATGTGATTTTTATTAATAATAAAGCTGAAAATAAAAGGGATACACGCTGAGTTGAGTTCTTTCGAGAGGAACTCTTTCTTCTAAGCCACCGATTCGAGAGGGGGCTACATGCTCCAACGAAAACATGGATAATCTCCACCTCAAACAAGTTTTCACTCAATATTCAACTCTTCCTCTCTAGTCCCCCTAGCCCCATATAAATAATAAACTGTAATACAAAATTGCAAAAACAACCCTAAAATAAAAATTACGAAAAAAACCCTAAAAACCCAAAAATTATGAAAACACCTTTGATGGGCCAATCTGCCCCTTAGGATGATGCGGTCTCAGCATCCAACCGGCCATTCCTGAACTAAAATTGGTTGTCTATTCAACGTTTTGATCTTTTGTAATTAATCTTGAGGGAGAACTAACTACGCCTGCTAAGGTGCTGTGATTTAAGTATTCTATAACGTCTTTTGGGATTGCCTTTTGTTCATTTGAATAATTAAATGTGTGGTAAATTTTGATGACACCTGTGAACTATAGCAAGCATGTCAATAAACAATCTTGAACTATGCTATTAGCAGAAAATACTCTTAAAAAGTAGTAGACTTGCCCATGTTTTATTAGCGTAGGGATCACTAACACATCCCGTTTAAGGATAATTTTTGTTAATATCATAGTTCAAAGGCACTTTGTCACGACCCGCTTCCCTAAAATGGAGGCGAGACGTGAAAAGGTCCGCACGAGAGTGGAGCTGTGAAGCCCCAAACCCGATAAGCGTCCACAATACATAAACAGGTCCCTGTAACCACAACAGAATAACAATAATAACACAAGGAGAGACTGAAATAAAATTCCACATCCCACAAATTGTCCAACATAAAAAATAAGTCCAACATCCAGAAAAGCCACCAGGCTAAAAGAAAAGAGTCCAAGGCCCAGAACAAGGCCAACAAAAGAAACGACATAACAAAGATATAGGTGCCACGCACCGAATACAAAACAACTGTCTAACAAAAGTAAAACACAACGAAGACACTAGGACTGGTCCCTAGTGTCCACGTACTCCCCGTCAAACACAAGCTCGGGCTCGGCGTCAGTAAACACCTCGTCCTCAGCAAGGTACTCGGGCTCGGGATTTAACATGTGTCACCCAAAAGAGTAAAGGGGCACATGTCAGCAAGTCTAAAAAGACTTGGGCAAGGAAACTGAAAATGAGGCATCTAGCAACCTAGCAGTTTAGTATGCATGACATGGCAGTTATAACATGAGTGCACAATTAAAACATGGCAAGACAATTTGTACAAGAGAACAATCATCGGGACAAGACAAGAGCAGCCAAGCTACTATCAATTCAATCAATTCACATTTTGTAGGTGTTTACGCCATTCGCTGAATGACATAGCATTTCAGACCGATCGGCACTAAACACTACCCGGTACCCACACGATATGGAGCCTGGGGTCCCTGCACATTGAGCTCATCTAGTGAGCCTAGGGTTGCCCCGCACATTGAGCTCGCATTCTTAGTTCACAATTCAATATGTCGAGCGTTGGGGTTAGCAACTCATTATGCTCGCTTCTGGTCACGAGCCAGGAACACAAGTAGGGTCGTTCACAATTCAATATATCGAGCGTTGGGGTTAGCAACTCATTGTGCTCGCTTCTGGTCACGAGCCAGGAACACAAGTGTCGTAGCAAAGCTACGCAATCAAGCAACACTTAAAGAATGCGAGGTCATGACAATTTATTTGCGTACCGTTAATTAAATTAAACGTGACAGGCGAAATGCAATGACATGAACATATTCGCGTACCGTTAATTAAAAGTAAACATGGCATGGTAATTGTGCAACATGCTAAAAGTCGGAATTAGCTTCGTTGTCAAGCTAATTCCCCAATTTGCGCCTAGGCGAGTATCATTTCGTCGCCTAGCCTTTTTTACGCCTATAACAAGAAAATGGCCTAAACCCTAAGTGGCAAGTTTCACTTGCCTAGCACCGGAAATGACGACCACTTCGTCACACGGATGCTATCTACGGGGAAATCGCGAGAGGAAACGGAAGAAACACTCCGGGGAACCCTAGGATCAGATCTGGAGAAGATTGGAGAAGTTTGGGAAAACTAGGGTTTTGGGGGATTTGGGGATTTTGATGGATTTTGGTGAGATTTTGGGGAAGATGAGAGGTAGATGGAGTGAATGGATGGATTGGATGATGGGTTTAGGGCTTGGAATGGAGAAATGGAGCTTGGAGGAAGATGGGGGCTCAAGGGGGAAGATTTTAGGGTTTTGGGTCGAGTTGGAGGAGAAGAAAACGTTTGGTTTGAGTTTAAATAGGATGGGCTGGCGGCTAGGGCAAAACTAGGGTTTACAGCACTAGTTAGTCGGTCAAAGAGCAACCACTGACCGACTAGTTTGGCAACTAGTCGGTCGGTCGACCAACGCAGACCGACTAAGTGTAAACAGTAGCTACAGGTGAAAATAGGATCTAGAATTAGTCGGTCCATGAACAAGTACTGACCGACTAGTTTAGCATCTAGTCGGTCGATGAACGTTCTCAGACCGACTAAGAGTAAACAGTAACTCAACTAAAATTAAGATGATGAGTTAGTCGGTTAAAGAAGCATTGCCGACCGACTAGTTTGCAACCTAGTCGGTCAACCAACGTTCTCAGACCGACTAACGATAAACAGTAGCTTCTGAACAATTTAGAAAGTCACACTAGTCGGTCCAAGAAGGATTGCCGACCGACTGGATCGTCATCTAGTCGGTCGGTGCCCCTTCTCCTACCGGCTAATGAGCACCAAAAGTTCCGATACGGAGCGCGGGGCCCCGGTATCTACTCCTAAGACTCCTAGGCTTGATCTATAAGTAAGATATGACCGTTATGAAGTCCGTCACGAGTGACATACTTCGAAATCGACAATCCTAAGGAACGAGAAAATACGACGAATCGATCGAAAACGGAAACTACGGAGACGAAAACCACACAAGAGGAGAAAATCCACCAAAACATATATTATATTATATTAAATCCAGATACACGAAAAAAACAGTCGTTACATCCTCCCCAACTTAAGAAAAATTCTGTCCTCGGAATTCCCAAATACTCACGAGTCCGGAAACAAAAGTGGGAAACGCTCTCGCATCTCATCCTCATTCTCCAAAGTAGACTCTCCAGGTGAACCGGGTCGCCACATCACCCTCACAAGATTGACAATCTTGTTCCGAAGCGATTTCTGACGCCTGTCCAGAATCTGCACTGGATGCTGGTCATACGTCATATCGGGGCGAACGGTAATCTCCGAAAAATCCACCGCATGAGACGGATCGCTAATGTATCGACGAAGCTGCGACACATGGAAAACATTGTGAACTCCTTCCAAGGATGGCGGCAAGGCCAAGCGATAAGCTACCTCGCCAACCCTCTCCAAAACGTCAAATGGTCCAATGTATCGCGGGCTCAACTTTCCACGCTTCCTGAAACGAATCACACCACTATTCGGGGAAATCTTCAAGAACACATGGTCGCCCGGCTGAAACTCCAAAGGACGACGTTTAGCATCCGCCCAATGCTTAAAACGGTCCTGAGCAATTCTCAACCTCTCCCGAATATTCCTGACGATCCTCACAGCCTCCACAATCATCTCAGGTCCCAACAACTCCCGATCACCAACGTTATCCCAACTCAATGGCGATCGACATTTCCTTCCATAAAGAGCGGCGAAAGGCGCCATGCCAATACTCGCCTGGAAGCTGTTGTTGTAAGAGAACTCCACCAAGTGTAGATGGTCCTCCCACGAACCCTTGAAATCCAACATGCACGCCCTCAGCATGTCTTCCAAAATCTGAATCGTCCTCTCGGACTGGCCATCCGTCTGCGGATGGTACGCCGTGCTGAAACTCAGACGCGTACCCAAGCTCTTCTGCAAACTCTGCCAGAACTGAGATGTGAACCTCGTGTCTCTGTCAGACACGATACTCACGGGGACTCCATGAAGTCGCACAACTTCCTGCACGATTCACGTTACATCACTATCCAAACTAGGAAAAGGAAATAAAACGGAGAGTAAAAAGAATTTTACCTCCATATATCTCCTCGCTAGCGCCTCAGTGGACTGTCCCACTCGGAACGGAATAAAGTGCGCAGATTTGGTCAATCGATCTACAATCACCCAAATCGCGTCATTCTGCTTCGGACTCCGAGGTAGTCCAGTCACGAAATCCATAGTGATGTGTTGCCACTTCCACTCCGGAATCGGAAGCGGTTGTAGCAACCCGGCCGTACGCTGATGCTCCGCCTTCACTTGCTGGCAAACCAAGCACTTGGCTACACTCCGAGCCACACTCCTCTTTATACCATGCCACCAATAATTCAGACGAAGATCCTGGTACATCTTGGTGCCACCAGGATGCACAGAATACGGCGAACTGTGTGCCTCCACCATCAACTCCTCTCTGATATCCCCAGCGGGCACACACAACCTGGCTCCAAACCTCAGCGAGCCATCCTCATGAATCAAAAAGTCAGTCCGCAGACCGGCTTCAACCTGCTCCCGAATTTTAACCAACTTCGGATCCTCAGCCTGGCCAGCCTTAATCCGATCCACGATCGTCGACTGCACCTGCATGTACATCAACGACGAAGCCTCCCCAGGAAGAACAATCTCAATCCCAGACTCGTAAAAATCCTGCTGCAATCTCCACTGCGAGGTCAAAATCATCACCGCCGGAAACCTACTCAAAGCATCCGGAACCACATTCACCTTGCCAGAGTGAAACTGCAAATCAATATCATAATCCGCCATAAGCTCCAACCATCGACGCTGTCGCATGTTGAGCTCCTTCTGAGTGAAAATATACTTCAAGCTTTTGTGATCGGTGAAAATCTTCACTTTCTCACTCAGCAGGAAGTGCCTCCAAATCTTAAGAGTAAACACAACGGCAGCCAACTCCAAATCATGCGTCGGATAATTCTTCTCATGAACCTTAAGCTGACGAGACGCATACGCCACAACATGCCCATGCTGATGCAACACACAACCAAGACCCTTGCCAGAAGCATCGCAAAAGATCTCAAATCCACCGCTGCGATCAGGCACAACAAGAATAGGGGCAGTCGTCAACCTCTCCTTCAGAACACCAAAAGCACTCTCACAATCACCCGACCAAACAAAAGCAACATCCTTCCGCGTCAACCTGGTCATCGGCTCAGCAATACGAGAAAAGTCCTTGATGAAACGCCGATAATAACCAGCAAGTCCAAGAAAACTCCGAATCTCAGTCGCCGACGACGGAACAGGCCACTCCCTGATTGCCCGAATCTTCTCGGAATCCACAGAAATACCATCTCCAGACACCACATGCCCGAGAAAAGCAACTCTATCCAGCCAGAACTCGCACTTCGAAAACTTAGCATACAAACGATGCTTCCTCAAAATCCCCAACACCGTCCTTAAGTGCGAGGCATGCTCTTCCTCCGACTTCGAATAGATCAGAATGTCGTCAATAAAGATAACGACAAACTTATCCAAAAAGTCGTAGAAAATCAGGTTCATCAGATTCATGAAAACTGCGGGTGCGTTAGTTACGCCGAAGGGCATAACCACAAACTCATAGTGTCCATACTTCGTCCTGAAAGCCGTCTTCGGAACATCATCCTTCTTAATCTTCAACTGATGGTAACCACTCCTCAAATCCAATTTAGAAAACACCCTCGAACCTCCAAGCTGGTCAAAAATATCATCGATGCGAGGCAACGGGTATTTATTCTTAATGGTTACCGCATTCAACTCCCGATAGTCCACGCACATTCGACGCGAACCATCCTTCTTCTTAACCAGCAACACCGGTGCTCCCCACGGAGACACACTAGGATTAATATAACCCTTCTGCAAAAGCTCATCCAACTGCTTCCGCAACTCTTCCAACTCAGCAGGTGCCATACGATACGGCGCCTTCGAAATCGGCTGCGCACCTGGAATGAGATCAACAGAAAACTCTAAAGCTCGATCAGGTGGCAAACCAGACATCTCCTCGGGGAAGACGTCACCAAAATCACGCACCACAGCTGGCCACTCCAGCTCCATCTGCATAGCCACAGCCTCCACCGGCCTGGCCCGAAATCTGACAGGACCAAGCGAACTGCTACCACGACTGAACTCAAATACTGGATGTCCGGGAATCTCGAACACCACCTTCTTCCTCCTGCAGTCAATCGTAGCGTAGAAGCTCGCAAGCCAGTCCATCCCAAGAACTGCATCATAGTTGATGATGTCGTGGACAATGAAATCCGCAAAAAGCTCATGCCCACAGACCACCAACGAGCAAGAATTGCAACCACGATGCACCGAGACCACGCCATTCCCTGTAACGATGTTCCAACTCTTGGGAAGAGGGGACGTCGACAAGGAATGCCTCTCCACGAAGCTCCGAGAAATAATGCACATCGATGCACCAGAGTCAAAGAGGACTCGTGCAGGAAATGTGCATACCAAAACCAAACCTAACAAGCAATTAACAATCAAACCATATTCTAACAAACATGCATGCTCAAGCAAACAACACAATCAAACAATCAAACCAGCTAGGAAAATAACAGCTAGATTGAGGATTACCTGCGATTACCTCATCCACAGCCTCGTTCTCCATAGCGGTCATCAGAAAAGCCTGCCTCCTCGGCGGAACAGCATGCCTCTGCGGAACAAGAGCTGCTCCACGTCCAGCAGGAACAGACGCTCGCTGCTGCAACGGCTGAGCTGCAACAGGAGCCCTCCGCAGCGGATCCGCATGCCGACAATCCTTCGCGACATGAGAGGCATCACCGCAAACCAGACACTGGCCCAAAAACTTCCGACACTGATCCTTGACGTGGCCAGGCCTGCCGCAGAAATGGCAAAACTTCAGAATAGGCCCTCCTGGCCTCTTGAACTGAGCAGACTGATTAGGCCTGAATCCAGGTCTAACCACAGCTCTCGCCTGTTCCACAGGCCTCTTCCCAGCACCAACAACAGATCCCTTCCTCTGGTTCACGAGCAGCTCCTGCCTCTTGGCAGCGACCAGAACCTTCTGATAAGATTCCCGGTTAGAAGAGGTCACAAAACTCTGGAGCTCCGAAGAAAGCCCCTGCAGGAACCTTTGAGCTCTCTCCTCAGCGTCCTGCACCATCTTTGGTGCAAACCGACTCAGCCTCATGAACTCTTGGTGATATATGTCCACCGACGAGTTCCCCTGCTTCAAGTCGATAAAACGCTGCAGCATCTCCTCCATGGCAGCTTTCGGGAAGAACTCACTATCAAATCTAGCCTTGAAGGTAGCCCAAGCTATTGGCACCACCAACATCTTCTCCTCTGCATCCCACCAATTCCTGACGTTATCCTTCAGCTGTCTCTTTGCCAAATCAACCCATCCAGCCGGGGTGATCTTGGCCATCTTCAGATTGTCCTCGACGTTCCGAATCCACTCATCGGCAGCCAGAGGACCCTCAGAACCATCAAAATATGCGGGACCCAGCTCCCGAAATTGCTTCGCTCCTGGCTCAGAGCGAGGAACATCCGAAAGAGCCCGGGCAGCTCGAGCAGGTGGAGCATTCTGGACTTGCAGAAGCACGCCCTGCTGCACTTGCATCATCTGCAGCATCATCCGCATCATCTCACCGCTGGTGGGTTCCCGCTCAGGCTCCCCTTCATGAGGGACCGCGCCACTACCCCCACCACGGGTGAAACGTCTTCCTGCCATCTAGTGACACAGAAAACGAATCAGATTAGACTCATAGCTTATGACATCGGACGTCGAACTTAGTTTATTGGACATCTAATATTATTATCGCTATTCCAAAGATCGCAGTTACAGAAGGACCTGCATGGGCCACCACTAAAACCTGTCACGACCCGCTTCCCTAAAATGGAGGCGAGACGTGAAAAGGTCCGCGAGACGTGAAAAGGTCCGCACGAGAGTGGAGCTGTGAAGCCCCAAACCCGATAAGCGTCCACAATACATAAACAGGTCCCTGTAACCACAACAGAATAACAATAATAACACAAGGAGAGACTGAAATAAAATTCCACATCCCACAAATTGTCCAACATCAAAAATAAGTCCAACATCCAGAAAAGCCACCAGGCTAAAAGAAAAGAGTCCAAGGCCCAGAACAAGGCCAACAAAAGAAACGACATAACAAAGATATAGATGCCACGCACCGAATACAAAACAACTGTCTAACAAAAGTAAAACACAACGAAGACACTAGGACTGGTCCCCAGTGTCCACGTACTCCCCGTCAAACACAAGCTCGGGCTCGGCGTCAGCAAACACCTCGTCCTCAGCAAGGTACTCGGGCTCGGGATCTAACATGTGTCACCCAAAAGAGTAAAGGGGCACATGTCAGCAAGTCTAAAAAGACTTGGGCAAGGAAACTGAAAATGAGGCATCTAGCAACCTAGCAGTTTAGTATGCATGACATGGCAGTTATAACATGAGTGCACAATTAAAACATGGCAAGACAATTTGTACAAGAGAACAATCATCGGGACAAGACAAGAGCAGCCAAGCTACTATCAATTCAATCAATTCACATTTTGTAGGTGTTTACGCCATTCGCTGAATGGCATAGCATTTCAGACCGATCGGCACTAAACACTACCCGGTACCCACACGATATGGAGCCTGGGGTCCCTGCACATTGAGCTCATCTAGTGAGCCTAGGGTTGCCCCGCACATTGAGCTCGCATTCTTAGTTCACAATTCAATATGTCGAGCGTTGGGGTTAGCAACTCATTATGCTCGCTTCTGGTCACGAGCCAGGAACACAAGTAGGGTCGTTCACAATTCAATATATCGAGCGTTGGGGTTAGCAACTCATTGTGCTCGCTTCTGGTCACGAGCCAGGAACACAAGTGTCGTAGCAAAGCTACGCAATCAAGCAACACTTAAAGAATGCGAGGTCATGACAATTTATTTGCGTACCGTTAATTAAATTAAACGTGACAGGCGAAATGCAATGACATGAACATATTCGCGTACCGTTAATTAAAAGTAAACATGGCATGGTAATTGTGCAACATGCTAAAAGTCGGAATTAGCTTCGTTGTCAAGCTAATTCCTCAATTTGCGCCTAGGCGAGTATCATTTCGTCGCCTAGCCTCTTTTACGCCTATAACAAGAAAATGGCCTAAGACATGGCCTAAACCCTAAGTGGCAAGTTTCACTTGCCTAGCACCGGAAATGACGACCACTTCGTCACACGGATGCTATCTACGGGGAAATCGCGAGAGGAAACGGAAGAAACACTCCGGGGAACCCTAGGATCAGATCTGGAGAAGATTGGAGAAGTTTGGGAAAACTAGGGTTTTGGGGATTTGAGGATTTTGATGGATTTTGGTGAGATTTTGGGGAAGATGAGAGGTAGATGGAGTGAATGGATGGATTGGATGATGGGTTTAGGGCTTGGAATGGAGAAATGGAGCTTGGAGGAAGATGGGGGCTCAAGGGGGAAGATTTTAGGGTTTTGGGTCGAGTTGGAGGAGAAGAAAACGTTTGGTTTGGGTTTAAATAGGATGGGCTGGCGGCTAGGGCAAAACTAGGGTTTACAGCACTAGTTAGTCGGTCAAAGAGCAACCACTGACCGACTAGTTTGGCAACTAGTCGGTCGGTCGACCAACGCAGACCGACTAAGTGTAAACAGTAGCTACAGGTGAAAATAGGATCTAGAATTAGTCGGTCCATGAACAAGTACTGACCGACTAGTTTAGCATCTAGTCGGTCGATGAACGTTCTCAGACCGACTAAGAGTAAACAGTAACTCAACTAAAATTAAGATGATGAGTTAGTCAGTTAAAGAAGCATTGCCGACCGACTAGTTTGTAACCTAGTCGGTCAACCAACGTTCTCAGACCGACTAACGATAAACAGTAGCTTCTGAACAATTTAGAAAGTCACACTAGTCGGTCCAAGAAGGATTGCCGACCGACTGGATCGTCATCTAGTCGGTCGGTGCCCCTTCTCCTACCGGTTAATGAGCACCAAAAGTTCCGATACGGAGCGCGGGGCCCCGGTATCGACTCCTAAGACTCCTAGGCTTGATCTATAAGTAAGATATGACCGTTATGAAGTCCGTCACGAGTGACATACTTCGAAATCGACAATCCTAAGGAAGGAACGAGAAAATACGACGAATCGATCGAAAACGGAAACTACGGAGACGAAAACCACACAAGAGGAGAAAATCCACCAAAACATATATTATATTATATTAAATCCAGATACACGAAAAAAACAGTCGTTACACACTTATTGACACATTAGTGATAATACATGGGTGTTAGTGGAATTTACTCTTATACATATGGTTGTGATCTTTCGCACAGGATCATTGTGTGAAAAGGTTTGTTTATTTTTTGAACTTTTTTTCAAAATTTTAAGGTTTAATCCATATATATACTGTATGGAATGGGTGAACCCTATCTGGATTTAACTCTCGATCAAGCTGTTATAAATTTAAAGGTTTTATAATAATAAAACATCTTGTACAGATCCGATCGAGGGTCAAATATGTTGGTTTATTTTTATTTGGGTGGTATTAGAATGTGTAACATCTAACGGCTTAGATCTAGAAAAAAATACAAAAATATATTTTTTTCACAGTGTTTGTACAATGGAGTTTTTGATAGAAACATTTGCATATATATAAAGGAAAGTCTTGCGTTGTTGTCGGGTTGGCAATAGACATACCACCTACTTCTGGTTTGATCCTTGGCTCCCATGTGGTTCTATCGTGAGGCTTTGCCCCCTCCCCCCTCTCAGTTGTATCGGCGAGTTTCGGATTACTGGAATGGCAACAGCTTCTGACATCATGTTACCTTTTTCTTCTCATTTTGGCTCAGTCTCCTTGGGTGAAGCTATTGATGCTTGGGAATGGAGTTCAACTACCGGGTGCACCCTCCGCTCGGCTTGGGATTCTGTTCGTACTCCTGCCCCCACATCGTCTCCGCTCCATGGTGTGGTTTCCTAGGCATACGTCTAAGTATGCGATCACTCTCCTTCGTGCCCTCACTGATAGATTCCCACGTCGCACCTTAGCCCGTAGGGGCATCTTGACCTCTTCTAACCGTGTCTTTTGTGATGCTCATTAGGAAACGGCTCGTCACCTCTTCTTCCGTTGTGAATATAGTGACTTTGTTTGGACCATTTGCAAGCTTAAGCTTGGTATTTCATCCTGCTCCAAATCTCTCCATGTTGATGCTCGCCTTCTTCGACGGAAGTTTGGAGCAAAAGGGAATACCAAGATCGTAGGGCGACTCTCCCTGCTTGTTCTCTCCGCTGTTGTTTGGCACATCTGGAAGAACCGTGTGTTCCACTCCCGGCCGCTCTCCAAGACGTCCTTGGTGGCCAAGATTTCGGTAGATATTGCCTCAATCTTATCCCCTACTTTTCTGGATGAGAGGGATACTGCGGATGACTCGGTCCTTAGTAATTGAGGCCTGATGTGAGAACCTTTTTCTTTATCAGTGCCATGTTTTTGTTGTTGGGGCCTACTACTTGGTGTTGCATGTTTTTGGTGACCGCTCCCCCAGCCTATCCCAATTTTTGTAACATTCCTTGTGATCGTGATGCGATTTGCTTCTAAAAGATAACAAATCAGCTTTAAGAGAAGAAAAGAAATATAAAATTGGAATTTTTATAATAGATTTTCTAATAAAAGATAGATTGATCCCTTCTAGAGTGGATCTCTCCCTAACTTATGTTAATGGAACAAATCTAATCCCACACGAACCCTAACAATAATTCTTAGCAAAAGATTGATCTTCGATAAACAAATTAGGGCCGACTTGTTGGCCATTAAACCCCTCCTAACACAAGATAATAAAAGACGAATAAGCCCCTCCAATTTCTAAACACAACTAAAATAATGACAGAGGAGATAAGTCACCCAACGTGTGTTGTTGGACCCGTGCGACCCGCGCACCGCTTTCTCCTTGTGTAGACGATCACATCATTACTCCCCACAAAAGACGAACCTTGTCCTCAAAGTTGAAATCTGAAAACTGTGAAAGGACGGTGTCATATCCCTCCCAAGTCGTCTCATGGTCCGGTAGCACCCGCCATCGTATCAACACCTCAGTACCCGGTCGCTCTCAAGACGCAACTCCACAACATCCTAAGGCTCCAATAACACCTCCAAATCTGCAGTCAGCGTAGGTGGTAGAGTGGATGTGATCAGGTGATCTCATATTGCCCGCCTTAACTGTGATACATGAAACACTGGGTGCAACGTCGATCCAAGAGGTAGATCCAACCGTAAGCAACTGACCCTATCTTTGCTATGATCTCATAAGGCCCATAGTAACGGGCCGCCAGCTTCTCATTCCTCCGCTTGGCCAGGGATTATTGTCTGTACGGCCTCAGCTTCAGATAAACTCGACCCCAACCTCAAAGTATACCTACCTACGGTGCCCATCAGCATTCGCTTTCATGATCTGTTGCGTCCTTGTAAGATGCTTCTTCAGTTCCTCCAAGATGTCATCCCTCTCGCTCAGATGCTGTTCCAACTGCGAAACCAGAGTAGCTCCCTTATTGTAGTGGACCAAGGCGGAAAGGTCTCGCCCATATACAATCCGAAATGGTGTAGTCTGAGCAGAGGAATGATAGGATGTGTTAATACTCTGCTCAGGAGAGCCACCTATGCCAACTCCTCGGACACTCGGAAATAAAGCAACGAAGGTACGTCTCGACACTCCTATTGACGACCTCCGTCTGGCCATCCGTCTGTGGATGGTAGGCCGTACCCCTCCTCAAGGCTGTCCCCTGCTAGCAGAACAGTTCCTTCCAGAACTGGCTCATAAAAACTGTGTCCTGATCTGACACTATGGACGTGGGAAATCCATGTCAGCAAACCACCTCTCGTATGAATGCCGCTGCTACCGTCACCGCAGTGTAAGGGTGTCGCAAGGAAATAGAGTGCACATACTTGCTTAATCGGTCAACCACCGCTAGAATCACAGTGTATCCATCTGACTTCAGAAGCCCATCAATGAAGTCTATATTGATGCCCTCGCACACCTGATCTAGGAGAGCCAATGGATGCAGTAACCCCGCTGGTGTCATGGCCAGGTACTTGTGACGTTGGCATATGTCACAACTGGCAACCATCCTCGCAATGTCCTTCTTCATGTCCCGCCAAAGTAGCTCCCTCGACATCCGCATATAGGTCTGCTGAACACCCGAGTGCCCCCCAACTGCACTCCCATGAAACTCCTGAAAGATCAAAGGAATCTGCATCGAAGCCCGTGGTATCATCAGACGGCCCTGGAATAGTAGCCTCCCACCAACAAGCGAATAACCGGGGTGGTCCACGGTTCCCTGGCTAAGATCCTCCCGTAACCGAGCCAACTCCTCATCTACCTCTATCTCTCTCCATAGAGGTTCCCAGTCTGTCAATAGAGGCACCGGCAGTGCTGCAATGCCTGTGTCCACCTCCCTACGCGAAAGAGCATCGACCGCCTTATTTTCCAATCCGGGCCGGTACTGAATCTCAAACTTGTAGTCCAGAAGTTTGGAGATCCACCTCTGGTGCTCCTCTGCTATCATCCTCAGCTCCAACAGGTACTTCAGGTTTCGCTAATCCGTGCGCACTACAAACTGTCGCCCCAAGAGATAGGGTCGCCACTTCTGGATTGCTAACACTATCGCCATCAACTCACACTCATACACGGATTTTAGCCTAGCTCGTGCTGACAATACCTGGCTGAAATAGGCTATCGGCCACTGCTCTTGCATCAGCACTGCCCCACGCCGTACCCCGAGGCATCGGTCTCCACCACAAAGGCCTTGCCGAAATCCGGTAAGGCCAGTACGGGAACAGTAGTCATTGTCCGCTTCAATGCCTCGAATGCCTTCGTAACCTCCTCATTCCACTGGAAACTATCCTTCTTTAGCTGCTCAGTCAGTGGCCAGGCGATCGTGATGTACCCCTGCATGAACCTGCGGTAATAATCAGTGAGCCCCAAAACCCCCCGCAGTGCTCGTACTGCCCTCGGCTGCGGCCAGTCTAGCATCGCCTCTACCTTCCCCTGTCTGCTGCTACACCCTCCACGGAGACAACATGTCCCAAGTACTCCACCTTCTGTTGTGCAAACACACTTCTTCTTGTTGGCATACAACTGGTGGGCCTGCAACTCCTGTAGGACTGTCTCCAGATCTCGCAAATGCTACTCCACCGTGCGGCTATACACCAGGATGTCATCGAAAAAGACCAAGACAAATTTCCTCGAATATGGCTTGAAGATCTTATTCATGAGCGCCTGAAAAGTAGCGGGAGCATTCGTCAGCCCGAAGGGCATGACTAGGAACTCATAGTGTCCCTCATGAGTCCAGAAGGCTGTCTTTGGCACGTCATCAGCCTTCATCCTGATCTGATGGTACCTTGACTTCAAGTCAATCATTGAAAAGATTGCTGCTCCATGTAGTTCATCCAACAGATTATCTATTACTGGTATCGGAAACCTGTCAGGCACCGTTTCTTTGTTGAGGGTCCTGTAGACAAATCCCTTTGGCTACCCTATCCCTTTACATTCTGCCATGCACAAAATCAAACTCAAATGTGGAACAAAATGCATTCAAATCCTTTTTCCCTGATACTATGGAAGTCCTGCAGAAGCACCATTAAGGGCCATTTCCCTCAACGAAAAAGTGCTTACATGGACAGCAGACACATGCACTCTATGTGCAGACAGGCAAGTTACACTGGCATGCTCTAGCACACACACCTGCTTAGATACAAATTTATATTTGTGACATGCAAATTACACACTCATGAACACAAGGCTTATATGCATACATTGATACACTATTTTAGACCTGCACAACTTCATATTATCAAATAGCATTTAGCTCATTTGATGATGGATAGTTAAATGCAAAATTCAAAAACCAAATGACTTGTTTTTGGTGCTAAAAGCCTGAAGTAGCTGAAGAATGAAGAGGCGGAAACTGGCATGTTTTACAGAATTGACAATTCAAACCTTTATCATGTAGTAAACACTTGAAATTTTTTACATGCAATCTATGTTGGGGTTCAAACATTCTAAACAGTACTAGTGATTATTTTTTGAAGCTTGTTCCCAAGGAAACACTTGGTGATAATTAATTTTTTGTAAATTTATACTCATGTTTGTCTTGTTAATGGCATTATGTTGTGAAATTGTGGTAGGCTGGTAGCAATTGGAAGTTACGTTGCAAAGAATGCTGCAAGTAACTATTGTTTGCATCATCTTCAATAAAGATCTTAATGCTCTCTTTGAATTCATTGTGTTTGGGCGACTTTGAGAGCATATAACATCTGACTTTTGCAGAGCATTAGAGATTTGAGTTTTGATCATCTATTACCGACTGCTTCATCGATTTGATTTGATGCAGGGTCGCAAGGATGCCTAGGCTGGTAGCAATTGGAAGTTACGTTGCAAAGAATGCTGCAAGTAACTAGTGTTTGCATCTCCTTCAATAAAGTTCTTAATGCTCACTTTGAATTCATTGTGTGTGGGCGAGTTTGAGAGCATATAACATCCGACTTTTGCAGAGCATCAGAGATTTGAGTTTTGATCATCTATTACTGACTGCTTCGGTCCCAAGGATGCCTAGGATGGATGAGTTTGCTGCTCACACGTTGTGCTGTCAAACATATTATCTTTTGCATTTAGATGAGTCTACACTGTTAGTCGTACTTAACCTGTAATACATGTGCTTTCAATTTGCATATCAGACATTCATGGTGATGTCGAACATTTTCAGGTGGATTTAGATGTCTACACTTTCTTAGTAGTATTCCTGCTTTAATTCTGTCAACTTCCTGCGTTATTAGTCCTTTTTCGTATATTTTTCCACCATGGGTCGAATAATGGTGACCTTTGGCATGCTATTTAAGAGTGCCATTGGATGAAATAACTTTACTGGATTAGTCCAATGGTCCATGACGAGTATTGTGAATTTATTCACATAACAAGGATGACCTGCAAACACTAACAGTAAATAATCGGCATAGTTGGACTAAATATGAGCATGTTCGTAACCCTTCACTAATAGGGGGTTCTACTTTTTAGAAACACTTTTTGCTACCTTCTTAGCCAAGAGGGTTCAATTATGCATATTGTGCCTGCATGGCTTTTGCAATTTGTCTTGATTTAGATGAATCTATGCTTAATGTTTCTGCTTGTCCCACATCGAAACAATCATTAAAAAAAGATGATAACACTGAATTTCTTCTAACAGATCCAATCAACCCTTAAATACGTAAACACCATGGGCAATAAAATCACACTGAAAGTATTTACAACTTCGACTGCATCTCAGCAAGGTACATTATCACCTACCCTACCACATAACAAACATCACCGTCAACATTCAGGCAGCAAGGAGCCCTACTTCATTGTTCTCGACATGGAAATCGGCCCCGTCGCCCTCTGACGCGAACGTTCTGCCCATCCCTGCACTTGCACCCAACCACGGCCCCTTCCATCCCCCCTCTCAAATACAAGCCTCGATCTTACTCTCCTTCGCCTCCGCCGGAGTCTCTGCGCTAAGGCAACTGCCTGCGCCGCACTCTGTTTCCAGTTTCAGCCCCAAACTTTCCTTCGCTTCTTCGATCGCTTCATGTGTCTCTCTTTTCAATGCAATCGCTGCGATTGGGCCCGGGGCGGCAACGGCAGCTCTGCGGCCATGCATTTTAACGGCGTTCGCTGTCGCTTGATTCGGACGAGCTCGATGATTCGGAGCCGCAATCTTTCATCTTAGCGGCCTTCATTGCGGCCTTCTCTTGCTTCCTTATCTTCTTCATCTCCTTCGCCTCGGCCCTAAGCTTGGTCGGCTGGGCCAACAGAACGTCTGCTGCTTCCTGCATTCAATAAAATTATAATCAACATAATCAACAATTTCGAAGACAAACAACAATAAGACCCCATGATTAAGGGGCCTCGGGAAAAAAATCCAAAAAAAAAAAAAACCGCCAAAATTTGAGAAACTTACCGCGATTTTATCCCTTCACCAAGCTTCATCCTCCTCTTCTCCTCCTCCTTCGGCCTGCACCTTGGCGGCGGCGTCCTTGCCGACGCGTAATACCGTAAATTGCCCTGGTCCTTGAATCCATCGCCGATCGTGACTCTCGTCGGCGGCGCTCTGGCCGGAATAAGATCCACTTCGCCGGTAGGACGACGGGGCCCGATCAGTGATCGCCGGAGGAGGGCGCCACTGCCGGCGGCCGCCATCGGATCGGTGATTCTAGAGAGAAGAGAGGGAAGATTTTATTGTTTATTTATTTATTCTTGAGAGAGAGATTGATTAAGTTCAAGTCTTGAAGGTGAAGGATTGTTGGAGGAGGTGGTGGCGGTTTAAAAACGCGGAGGCAAGTGGTGCTTGACACGTGGTGGGTTTCTACTGAATGGATCTGGGCTCGTGTCCGTTTTCGGTTCGCATGCACGGGCCACTGGCCACGCACGGTCGAATTTTGATCTCAATAATTGAACGGCCGTCCTTCGTCCGACGTGGAGCCACGTCTGATTCGGGTTGTCCACGTACAACGGTGCCTGTATGCAATGACGAAAACACCCCTCTATCAAGCAGCGCTCTTCGCTAACGAAACGTCTGTAACGATAAGGGTGTACCCCATCCGTTCAACCCAGATACCAACGATCCAATTGCAAACCCCAACACTGCCAAATTCCCTAACCCTAATTCAGCACCAGCTGCCAAAATGTGCTTCCACGTGATTCCTAGAACAGCCGCGCGATCTTTTTGCACCCTCCGTTCCTTCTATGTATGGAAAGATTTTATTTTATTTTATTTTATCTTTTTGAAAGTAACACCAAGTTTGCTTTTCCACCATTTTAAAAGAACCTAACTTGCAAAATACATGGGTTGCGCAAATAAAATAAACTGGAGGGTGCTAATGACAAAAGATTCTCACAGATGCTTGGTTTTTTTCAAGTCATCCAACGGCAAGGGATGAGTTACATGTCGTATGTTTCGGTACGACACATCCGAAACGGGTAATTATGAACTGTATTGGATGGCGTGCCTTATTTTATTCGTCTCGATACCCAAAATTAATGAAAGCAAACCTGTCCCTAGAATAGATGGACCCCCGCTAATTAATTAGAGAATTGCTATCTGCACCTCAAGAATGAGGTGCAGATAGGATCTAGTGCCTATATTTGCTCTTTTTGATACAAATAGAAGTAGATACGACAACTTGACAATGATATAAGTGATGTTTTTGGTAAAGTCAGTTACATGCACCTCAGAATATTGAGGTGCAAAGAGTTGTGCTCATTAATTAATAAAGGAGCAAGGTGGGCCACGTGGACTTCCGCATTTATCCGTCCTCGAGAGGGAAACCACCAGATCGCCACGTGTCACGTAAAAGCCCGAGAAAAGAAGTCGGACGGCTGAGATTTAGATCATGCCCTCATTTTCTTGCAGTTATCGCAAGGCGGTGACGTGAAAGCACAAGAGAAAGCAAGGTTCTGAATAATTAGGCACGTCACCATCAAATTCCTGCTCGCTAACATCCCGCTTTAGCTTATAGCTAGGGTTTTGAGGCCGAACCTTGGGGTTTTATAAGCTAGGTTTGAAGGCCAACTGTGACGGCTAATCAACTTGTCATTTACTAATATCCTAAAAATATCCTCCAAATAATTGAACAATTGTAGGGGTAGAAATATAAGCCTGCAACAATTGCAGTATCAATCAACAAATACAACGAAAGTGATGGGTGGGAACATCTTTTATATATGCTAATAAAATTTGGAGCAGACTACAACTATATGCATCGAACACAGTTCGGTGCATGTACGATTCTTACCTTTTAAGGCAAATTATGTCACATCTCCTGTGTCACTGATGTGACAGGAGATGGAACATTTTTGCCATAAAAGGCAAAGAATCCTAAATAAACCGTAAATGCCTAAAAGTTTTAAAGAAATTGACACTCAAAGAATCTACAACAGATTGAAGATGTCAGTAGATATAACAATTGTATAAAACAGATCACAAGAGACAAAAAAAAATCATATAAAAGAAAGCAATATTCCTGTTACTATCTTAAGAAAATGATATGACTGAATACTTTCTTATGTAAATAACAACATTTTATACTATCACAACAACACTTTTCAGAATCCTGGCATCATATCAAGACCAAAATCTTCATGTTCTACTAATAAAACAGCATTGTTGGATGCCTAACATGTAAAACCAATCCAATCAAATTGCCGCTAAATTTTCGTAATATTTATTCATAGGACAAGCAGGTCTAGGATTCCATCATTTTCATTACACTGAAATGAATATGGCACGCTACCACTTGGATGGTTGTAAGTCTACAATGCAATTGAATACAACCAAAAAAGGAAAAGAAAAAACAATACAAAACAGGAGAAAAAAAGAATATAAAAAATTAACGATTTTTTTCCCTTGAACCATTCCAAAAGGTTTGATTTCAAGTGTAAAAATACGTATTTATTTAGCTCTGGACGAATCTTAATTCCACCATAGCCTCTAGTTGCTTTGGGGCACAGCAAAAGGAGACCTTCGCAGAGCCCAGACGTCCTTCATGGCCCAGTCAATTGCAAAGATCTACTCACAAATTGCACAAAATAGTTTTTGTTTTTTTCATCCAGTTTAATTTTGGAATCAACGCAGAAACTGACGGGTCTGATGATCTGCAATTATAGTTCGTGATGTTTTCATTAGAGATGTAATTGATTTAGAAAAATGGACTAATAGATGGAAAGATAAGGATTCAGGTTTTATATGCTTCTTTTAGCTCTACACAAAGACAAGGACAAAGAAAGAGTACAAACCAACAAATTGATCTGTTTTTTGTTACATGAATGTGATTGGCAACTGTTAAGTCTCTTCTTTCACTTTCATAAGCTGCAATTGGGGGGAATATTTAAACCGAAGAATATCATAGCTCAAATCTTGTACTGGTCCTTAAAGAAGCAGGGTGTATGTTAACACAACTTGGTAACAAGATAATGACATGCTCTATGGCGATCAATGACTAAAGACTGATACGGTCATGGTTGAACATTTGTTTATCTAGCGGAAGAGAACATCGAACAACTGATTCATTGTGGACCCAGAAAAGAAATTTTGGGATAAAATCTTGCTACCGCTCTTGTCGTGTGATTACCTGATGAAAACCCAAGCAATTTTCTTGATGTGCTACAAATTTTTTGGGATTTACTTTCTTTTCTTTGATTAGGATAAACAAAATCAACGAGTTCATAAAACAGAAACTTTAGAAGTCCAAATATGAGCACAGATCCCATGTTTACCTGTTGTTGCAGAGAAACCCTCAGATCTGGACAAACACCACGGATAGCCTCTAAATTGGTCACCGACAATTGCAGAAGTTTTCCGCTAGACGAACAGCACCATCTGCAAAGGCTGAATATGATGGGAAATCTAGACAAGCATTTAACCTCGTCAGATCGAAAAAGGCCTTCGGAAATTTCCATTTTGTGCTGAGAAAGATATTGTTGCAAAGAGATCAGCAAAGACAGCAAAATTATCCTTCTGCACACGTAAACTATCCATCGAGTTCTTAATCTCATCTTTCACAGAAAATTTAGCTGAATCATCTCCCAAAGATGCAAAGGCTGCAGCACCGGCAAGAAATAGTGTATTTGCATGAAGGATGCTTCTCAAAAATAATCAGAGATGCAGCATATAGTGTAGCCATGTCAAGAGCAGAAGTCTTGGGATCAAGCAGTAAAGAAAACATCGTAGTAAGCAGAACTATTAACAAAAGTACATGGTAAAGTTTTGGTGCATGCCGAACTTTGGTCACAATCAGCTGTATTACTTTAAAATTAAATCATTGATCTTTCAAGTGATCACGGCAATAATCAAAGAAACTTTGATCGATTCCCAAATAAGTAACCAGTATCAGATGGAAATAAAGTACATGCAGCAATATATAGATATCCATGGTGGTGCAATACTTACCGATAATCACTGAGCCCGAAACTTGAGGATCTGAAAGGATAGCATCATAAGGTTGGACCATCTTTAGCTTGCCTTCTTTCTTTGTCCAAATGTATGCAAGCATTGGCACATAAACCAGGCAGTAGAGACATAGGTGGCTCAATGGCTTGAGTGCCGCCAATGTGCTTGGGTTGTCCACTATTGTGCTGTAAGCATATGAGATAGCTTACGCCAGGACACGAGGGTGTTGAAGCAAGATCAATAGCCATTGACAATAGTACATCCCAGTTCGTCCCATGCTTATCGGTAAATAGGCCAGGGCTAACAGCCTCCATCGTTACATTGTGTTGAGAGAACAGCAAGCAGCCATCTCCATCTGTAGAATGTAATTCCTTACAACCCCCAACCCCCCCCCCCCCCCCAAACACACACACACACACACACACACCCCCCCCCCCCCGGGGGGGGGGGGGGGGGGGGGGCACCCGGGAAAGATGTAACATATAAATAAGTTGTAAGAAGCATGCATTAAAAATAGTAATAGTAATATGGCCAGCCTTACAGTAATGACACACGAAAAAGAAGCATCCATTGTCAAAATGATTACAAGTTTGTTTAGTTGGCAAGACATAGAATAAGTAGCAACTACTTTCACAGAATACCTAATATGGGGTCAGTCAGCGGGCCAAGGAGATGAAACTCCTCCTTAGCCCAATGACGGCATCATCATTTTCCTTTCTGCCATCAACCCCAAAACCTCCGATCTGCTCGTCCTCCGGCCTGCCTATAATGATGTGGATGATCAGAGTATCGTCGTCAGTCCATGGATCGCCCATAATAACCCATCCGTCTGACGTCATCTCTATCTCCATCTCCATCCTAGTCCTCGCACCAAACTCTATGCCCTCTCCTTCGTGGTCAAGTTATCGTCATAGTCATCCTGATACTTCTCGTAGGCCGGAAGTGGATGTTGTCGTCTATCTGTAACGTACCAGGGGTTATGGGGACCCGAAAAATTAGATCGATCGTCACCCGGCTCCAGGAAGAGTCTCTAGTGGCCGATGTGGTCTCGACGGTTCGCCAGATGGCAGCGGCCCCACTGGTGGCCCGACAGAACATCGGTGGGCCCATGACAGGTCACCAGGGGGCCACGACGCCACATGCACAAGCCCTTGACAGGTCTCCAAGAGGTCGTGAGGCCCCCTTGCGGGCCTCGCCAGCCCTAAATAGAGCTCCCCAGGGGTCGACGATCCCTCGGGATGGGTAGGAAGGTTTGCCACCACTACCCACAGTCTTCTTCTTTCTAAGTAGCAATCTGCGTCAGAAAAAAGCGCTTCAATGAGATCTGTTTTTTTCTTGCTTATGACTGAAGCTAGTGCCTTTCGTCCTAGATCTTCGTCTTGGCCCTCGCGCCTTTCAAAATTGGCTTCACCGGATCTTCCTTCTTCGCTAGGGCTTTGATCACCTCCATGATCATGACGGTCATAAAAGATTGTAGTTTAGACACGATACTCTCCTCCATGGATATGTCATCTCCTCCATTATTTGATATTGCTCCTTTAGGGTTTCTACTTCACTCCCCATTTTTTTCCTCTACTGCATCAACTTTTCTTACCGCCATCAAGATCATAATGCTCTTATGCCAAATTGAAAGAAATCTGCCAATTTGAAACGTTAAAAAGATGGTTTTTATTATAATTAAAAAAAGAACAAAGGATAATTTGAGTTCTTTTAAGAGGAACTCTCTCTCAAGCCACCAATTCGAAAGAATGACCGCACTTTCCACAAAAGATAACTCTCAACCTCTAAGTTTCTTCACAAAATCAAGCAATAGAATCTACAACCCCTCAAGCCTCCAATAAATAATAAACTGAAAATACCACAATTACATAAATACCCATAATGTCCTAAAATTGCGTAAACCCCCCGTGGAAGTCAAAATTCAGCCACTAAATCCCTGCAACTACACCGAATCCCTTCTCTTGTGCTGTCTTACATACATGACTCCATCAACGGCCCCCAATCCTAATTTTTTTTGAAAATTTTAAAGTTGTGTTACATGATCTAAAACCTCAAAACGCTAAATATTGGTGAATCCTATGGGCATTTGACCCTTGATTCACACGCTGCAAAAAGTTTTATGTTCTAGAACATTGAATTTGCAGCAAATAGATTAAGAATCAAATAGCGTTGAATTCAATTGATTTTTTGGTGTTGTGATTATCCATCATGTGTACAACAAATCACCCAAAAAATTCAAAAGGAGCAGGAGAGGGGGCGTTAGCTGGCCACGGCTGAGGCCCATTTATCTCTATTATGATATAGCTATCTACATCCCTTCGTTTTCTCAACTCAATCTTTAATTTCTGAAGACACATACTTCTCAAGATCACACTATTGACTTGAAAGTGGAACTTAGTATGGTTTATTAGATATTTAAAAAGTAGACAAAATATAATCCTAGAAAAACATTGAACTATTTGAGTAATCACTTGAAGGACCTTTTAAAAAAATATCGCACCACGGAACTCAAAAATCACAGCTTTCAAGGAAAAGCTTGTGTCAATGCTATGTTCATAAATTTGTAAATTCAAGTGTTTATCACTAATAGGAATATCATCAAAATTTGTTGTGTTGGCCCATCCACCATTCTAAAGGCCTATGATAATCATCAAAATTGAAAATTCTAGCAGTATTAAAAAAAGCATCGCCTCATGCTTACGTGTTCCCTTCTTAATGTTGTTTGCTTCAACAAGCACTGAAGTATCTGGTGTGGTCAAGAATTCTGTGCCAAGACCAAACAAAACCATATCAATCATGTGCCACTTTATGATATACGGCCATGAGGTCCTCTCAGGCTGATTTTATGCATGATCTTGGCCTAATTTACAAAAACTACCCTAAGTTATTCATGGCTTTAAGAATACTACCATTAACTTCACACTTTATTTTGTTAACCTAAACTATCCTAAAATGTTGGAAAGTGTTCAACTGAAACTTTAAGGTAGTTTTAGTGAACAATTGTAAGATTTAAGGTAGTTTTGATAAAAATTGGTTAAGGATGGTTTTGGTTAAAAAAACAAAATTTAGGGGGATTTTAATGAATTTTTAAAGTTAAGAATGGTATTTAAAACCGTGGATAGTTAAGGGTGGTGTTCATAAATTAAGCACATGCTCTTTTACCAAGAACAACAATTTTTGCACATTGAACTGCTACAATACAATTGCAGACCTGCAAAAATTCTAATCCTGATTGTGAAAGAAGAAAGCACATACAAAATTGCCAAGAACACGTGGAGAATCATATTCAAGGTTCGGAATAATGTAGGGAAAACACATTTAATATTATGGATGAATCAAGAGGTTACAAACAAAGAATAACGGAAAGATGGAGAGGGGGAAAAAAATTGAAGCAGAATATTAGATCATAGAATGAACTAACTAGTGATGGTTCAGGCTAATGTTGGGAAGAGACATACAAAGAAGTGGGAAACGATGCACGAGGGAAAACCAGCTTTTTCGTCAAAATACTTTCAAATTCAGTATATTGTCAATGTCATTGCTTGATAAACGTTAAAAGACTTTAAAGCATTATCAGATTGACAAAAGACTACAAGAGTGCATCACATTGTGCTAAAAATTAAACCAATTAATTGTCTTCATATCTATCTTATAATGAACTGCAAATCTATGACATAACAAAAGACGCAAATTACTGGATGACAAGATAAAGTTGCCCACTCAAGGAGCCAGGTTCAAGTCTACATGTGCTAGAATGTAAACGATTATTTCCATAAAAAGTAAAGCTAAATTTACTAGATTTTTGGCTTGTGCAAAAATGCAAGAGGTTTGCTCCTTTTAGGTGCTGCCTGGCAACAAGTTAATGCCAAAAACAAACCCGGATTAGCGAAAGAGTAGTCATAAGCAGTATCCCAATTAAAGTAAATTTTGTGCATTTTTAGCATTTGGAATCTGGACAATTGCTTTAAATTTTAGCTAATATACTTTTGTGTTTGACAACATGTAAAGTTTACAAAGACAAATTCATCATTCATGTATCTGTAGTCTGATTTACAATGATACTAATCCAAGTCTTTAATAAGAAAATCTGGTTTAGTATATAACCCACCAATATGCATAGATTAGCAAAACACCATTTAACCCAGCTAAAATACCATAATCTCTAAACCTGTATAATTTAACCCATTTATTTAAAAAAATGTTTGGCAAAAATACACCCAGGCTAAACCCTTTTAACCCCTAGTTTAACATGTTATCAAACGATACCTTTAAAATAACTTGAATACTTAACGAAGTTGCTACTAACCTCCTAGATAAATAAATGGACTTTAAATTTGCTTTGGAAAGCACATAATGCCTTGAACTTAAAGATGTGGTAGTATGGATTTAATGAAATATGTTAGAGATTATTGATTTTCAATGGAAGTTGATAAATCATACAAACACATAAAATGACTAGGATTAATTTGGAGAATGTCCAGGATAATAGCATTATGCTAGTAAACACTGACCATTACAGAGAGTAATACCATTACAGAGAGTAATCCTGGATTTGCGTTTCAACTTGAATTTCAAAATCTAACGTAATTCAATTTGAATTTGAATTTCAAAATCAAGTGGTGTTAAGTTGAGGCCAAGTGAAAACACTTGGATTGAAAAACCCAAGTTGGATGCTTTCATCATCCCCCACTGTCTCCCTCATTCATATTCTCTTCCCCTCACCTACTGCAAGAAAAATAGTCATCTGATGCTCTTCTTCCTCACCAACTTGTACTCAGCTAACATCAGCCACCAGTGGTGCCATCTCTACTCCTCCACAACCTTTCACATCTTCTCAAACTCAACAAAATTCATCTCAAACCATAGCCCTCCTTCAAACATTCTTCAAACCAATCCCCCCCAACCATTACGAGTTCTTCACACTATCATGAGACTAATGTTTTTCTTACTCTGGTGGGTATTAGAAAATTGATGAAGTAATAGGCTAAAAGCTAATTTCTTAATGGAGTGGCCAAAACTGATGAGATTTGAGACTGAGATTGACCAAGTAGAGTTGTGTATATAAACTCAGCCATGGAGAGAAGCACACAAAAAGGAACAACGAGAAATAGAGGATTGTTTCTTGTTTCTTTCCGTTTTATTTATTTAATTATTGTTGTTGTTTTTTGTTAGGTAATGGAAAGTTTGTGTAGAGAGAAAAATTGGACAGTTTTTCATTTGTTTACGCATTAAAATGGTTTTGTATAGTAATTATGCTTTATTGTTTGAGTTTACGGTATTTTCATTTTAATTATCCAGCATTATGGAAACTAATTAATCGGTACATATAACATTTAAATGGTTTTTAAATATAGTTAAAACTATTTAAATAACATAAGAGAAGAAATGGTGACATGAGCTAATTAGTAAAAACAATTTTAAATTTATTCATATAATTAATTAGTAGAAAAAAAATTTTAAACGATATTAACTCATTTGAAATGCTATATACCAAGCAATAAATAGTAGCACATCATCAACAATCTATATAAAAAGCAATAAATAGCAACAATCCAGCTACAAATACAAATCAAATTGTACAACAATCCAAGAAAATCCAACTACCAATTCCTATCCAAGTCCAAGTCTAATTTGGATTTTGGATGTCATCCCACAAATCCAAGTTGACCCACCCCCTACCAACTGTCAAACACATCTACATGTTCCGGAAAATGGCTATCAATAAATCTCAGCAACCATGTAGCTCTATCGGAAGTTATAAAAATAAAGTGCAAAATGACATAAAGCATTGCTTAAATACAGTCACATGTTAGCTAAAGCTCTAAACAAGGTTCAAAATCTCAAATTTGGTCTTGGTATGGGCTGATGGTTTGTAGCATCGAGATCAGCATTATCGAAAACATTGGGTGATATATATCGGAAGCATCAAACTTCAGGTATAAGTTGTCTTAACTCAATATGACTATTAATTAGGAGTATCGTCATTTTTATAAGTATTTCATCTATCTATAGATCATCTCCATCATTCAAAATAATATCTACTCTTTTCCAGCTCACTTCATTGGCATTTCATCTTCATGAATGGACTAAATCAAGCAATTCAACTTTAGTTTACTTTCATTTAAGAACTCAACATCTTAACCTTGTAACTATAATCAAAATAGTCTGATACTGTATGTCTCGAAAAGCTTGAAAAGCTTCGCCTAAAGCGAAAAACGGTGTTATTTATTCCTCCTAGAATTCCTCTATGAAACCGTTGATGTGTCGGTATCAGCCAACTTTTCTACATTGATTTTGAACGTTAATTACCATTATATGAGAAATAAAATAGAATATGAAATTTTGGTAATTCAATCATGAATACTCTCTTACATTAATTATTATTAGTTAGTTTTGTTTTATCAGATTCGGATGGGTAGGATCGGCATCCTTAAAATCTAATACAATACAATATGATTTGAGTGATACATGTCGGTATTGATCAAGATTTCAAACCTTGGTTCTGAGTGTGTGCCAAAGTAGCTAAGAGTGCATTCTATTTCAAGCAATTGCACTCCACGTGATTTCATAGTTCACAAAATTATAAATCATGGGAGTACAATACCAACTCGTTCTTTCTTTCTAGTTGTTTTTTAAATGTCTTTGAAATTAGCCCTCGAATTAAGATTATTGTTATTGTTTAAATATTTCTTAAAATTGCACTTATCCAACTCTTACCTTCCAACATATGAGTCAAAGTTAACACACCCCCTTTGTAACTCATTACTACCCTTACACTCACTGCTCATAACAACCCCTTGCACATTTCTTTTTTTGAGTGTTTGGATATGTTAGCATTGGTTACCCCAACCACTGCTAACCCTTGCTAAGTGAACCCTAAGAAGTGGAATTCCTTGATGACAAGAAACTAAATGGCGTGATTTAGAGTCATATCTAGAATACTCTTCCATCATTACCAATATTATGGGACTAACAGTGTCCCTTTGCAAATAATGAAACATGTGCCTAACTTAGTTCCAAAACCTAGTATGTCAAGCTTATTAGAGATGAACCTGTCACACGAACCATGCCTTCTAAAAACTAAATCTTAGAATTCAATACAGTCTGCTCAATTTAGGGCAATTATTTGCGCTGCTATCTTCTCATTTAGAGGAACCACCATATCTAATAGTGAGACCTTATTGCTTCATAAAAGAATAATCGAAATTCAAGTTAACTGCCCACTTTACAAATCCAATGATCGACTCCGCTCAATCAATAGAAAACAACGCAACCAAAAATGTATCAAAACGTGAAGCCAGTAGTGCCAAGCTACCAGCATATACTGCTTGCTACAATGCTAGTTATAACTGTGGATGCCCTTACCAATGCTAGAACGTATCCCTCAATTATAAAAAAACCAAAAACCCTACAAATGTAATTTTACACAATGATAGAACTGGAAATCATCAATCTCTTCCGTCTTCATCCTAACTTCGCCTAACATTAATATCAAAACCACAATTCAAATCTTTGTACGGAATAGTTATGTCACAACTTATACAATAATCGATGATAGTTTGGAAATACCTAAAATGTGAAGCAAAAAAATGCTACCAATTTTCATGTAGGTGGAGAGTGTGGACGTAGAGGAAGATGAGGCCGGCGGCGTCGTTGGATGGTTTGCCGGTGTAGGAGAGGACGAGCGGCGACGACATGAACCAGATGAAGTCCAACTGCATGGGCCCGGTAATCCTCAGGCCGCGCGGCAGGCCCACCGGCCGCGGGATCCCCGGAACGGCGCGGGCCGTGCCCTCCATCGTGAGGCGAGACTCCATGTCCAGCTCCCACAAATCCCCGGCCGTGGCCCCCCGCAGCCTCCTCATCGCCTCTCCATCCCACCCACCCTACTTTCTCTCTCTAAAACCCTGATGAGTGAACGTTTTGATGAAGATAAAAGTGAGGGTAATTGATTTTCGAGCCCACTGTTTTACTCCGCGCACGTACCGCTTATTTACAAGTTTGCCATCGAAAGTTTCTCAAATATTTCCCTCTTTTACCCTTCCGCGGATGATGACAAGGACTCAGACGACGACGGTTTACTCTGAGAACTCCATGAAAAAAAAGGAGCGGACTCTATACACCGAATCATTCGGTGTACGGAGGTGACATTATCCCAAAATAGTTAAAAAAAACTTAGAGAGATGCAATGATATGACCCATTAACTGTAACGACCTGTATTTCTAGTCGTATTTTGTTTGTTGTGTGCCTGAATTTCTTCATTCATCCAGTTATCTTCGTCCGAGTAATCTTCGTCCGCACGTCAACGCGAGCGCATCGCTGGTTTAACTTTTTACTGTAGCGTAACTTTTGGCCTCTTAAATTGTAACTAATTATTTTTAATTAAAAATTTTAATTACTAATTAACTAATTACTAACTAATTTAACTCACTAATTACTTTTAACAAAAATTTTATCACTAATTAAATTATTACCATTAGCTAATTAAACTACTAATTACTTTTACCAAATTACTTTACCCTAACCTACTCAATTCCACCGAAACGTGGGTGAGATCCAGCATCCCCTTCATTTCTCACCCACATCCAGCTCAATCCTCATCAGGGCTGTCTCCTCCCTCCCCTCGTTCTTAAACCAAACCTACAGCAACGGCAACCACAGCAACGCACAAACACCATCCCACCGTCATCATCCCCTTCAACCATACAACAACAAACCAGCCTCCACAACCTCCATTCAACCCAAAGCAACAAAAACAGAAAACGAATCAGAAATCAAAATCCCAAATCAACAAATTGGATCCCAAATTCAGAAATCAACCCCCGATCCACCGCATCCCCGTCTTCGCCGCCCCTGGAAACCGCCGCCGCCCGGATCTCGCTTGCGCGCGCCGCCGCCTCAGAACGCCGTCGCCCCACGCTGACGGAGCCGCCGTCGCTGATCTGCCCTGGGACGCCGCCGCCGCCGTGCCCCCGCCCCCCTTGCTCGCCGTCGCCCAGAGGTTCGGCCCCCTCCCTGCGTGAAGTTCCCTAGGAAACGTAAAAAAAAAGAGAGAGAAAAAAAAAAGACAGACCGAAGAAGGGGCAGTTGGGGAGACGGAGAGACAGAGTGGGTAAGTACCTTAGTAAATGATTTTAATAGGTTAGTTATTTAATGATTTTAATAGGTTAGTATTAAATGATTTAATAGGTTTAGTTATTTTATTAAATAAGTTAATAATTAGTGTTAAGTTATTAATTTTTAGTAAGTTTAATAAGTGATTAAGTGATTTATTAAGTGATTAATGTTGTGAGTTGAGGGAGGCCAAAACCCCATTAACTAAGTGGGGAGTCCCTTAGACTCCAAAACCCCAGTATGAAGTGAATATATAGATAGTCATGGCGTTTGCCATGGCTACTCCTAATCTTAGATTGTTTACTCTTCTCTTAAGATTTCTCAACACGTTATCAACTCGTTTGCTCTAAATTATTTGAGCTTTCTCTTCCGTATCCGCTCAAATTTAATCCCCTACGCGCGAAGGAATCTATTGTTGCGGCGATCCATTGCGGCAATCCTTTTTGGAGTATTAGGAGCGTGGATTTTTCTTTCTACGAATCTTCTCTTTTTACAATCGTCCCTGGATCTTTGATCTAGAGGTAATCTCTTTTGAACCCGTAGAAAATTACATCTATATGATTTTACAAAGCTTATCGTAGAGGTTTGTATAAATCCGATTAATATCAACAAAAAAATTAAAATAAAACCCCCCTTAAGCTCCCCGTTCGTCGTCCCCCCCCCCCCCCCCCCCCGGCGGCAAGGGGGGTTTCGAAGCGTCCCCCCGGAAGGGGGGCTCTGTTGGCCCCGCAACCCCCCCCGACGAGGCGGGTGGGTTTCCGATCGCTCCCCCCACCCCCCCGAAGGGGGGGCTTCTAACCCCGCAACCCCCCCCCCCCCCCCCCCCCCCCCGACAGCGGGGGGTTTCCGATCCCCCCCCTCCGACGACGGGGGGTGTTTTCGATCCCCCCCCCCCGCGATAGCGGGGGGTTTCCGCAAGGTACTGCTGGACCTGGCTGAGCGTTTTCAATACTTGTTTCTTGGATGATGAGCTTCTCAGAAGATGTAGACTTTGGAGGATGATTGTATAGATACATAGGAAATCTGCAAGCCTGAAGCTTGCACGGATCAAGGGAAGTCACTCGATAGTTGTACTCTTTTCCCTTAAGCTGCTGGTTTTTCCCACTGGGTTTTCCATAGCTGAGTTTTTAACGAGGCAACCACATTGGCTCTGGATCCAGAAGTATCCACCCCTTTAGCATACTGAATCCTGAAGTATTCATATTCTTAACACAATGTAATGGAGAGATGATGGGGAGTGTTGTGAGTTGAGAGAGGCCCTTTGGCCTCCCTCCCCTCATCATCTCACCATTACTCCCCACTAACTTAGTGGGGAGTCCCTTGGACTCCAAAATCCCATTATGAAGTGAATATATAGAGAGCCATGGCTTATGCCATGGCTACTCCTAATCTGAGATTGTTTACTCTTCTCTTAAGATTTCTCAACAATTAAGTGATTTATTAAGTTAGTAAGTTAAAGTTATTAAGTGATTTATTAAATAAGTTAAAGTATGCTTAAGTTATTAATTAAAGAAAAAGTTACTGTTAGTTTTTTATGTAGAGTTAAAGTACCAATTAAGTTAATAGTATAGCTAAGTTAGTATTAATAATTAAGTTATTATTGTTAGTTTAAATTGTAAATTAATTTCTGTTATAGTGTTACGTTAGTTCTTAAGTTAATGTTACATTTTAATAAGTTAGTTTAATGTCTTATAACTGGTTAATAACTATGGGTCTGATATCACAAAACTATTTGACGCAGATAAAACGTGCCTCACGTTACCACCACCTGGACACTCAAACCCACATCAAGGCAAGTATTTATTGTAATTAAATTTGGTCCAGCTGCTTAAATTAGTGCAAAATACCATTTTAACATGCTCTTACTAAACCTGTTGCATGTGGTTAGGAAATGAACATTTTATTAATGTTTTTTCATTGAAAGAATAACTTTTCTTACTTGTCATTAAATTGATCCCAAACGGAACAGAGGGTATGACACAACCCTCGGAAACATATATGAAACCATGCATCGAATACCGATGTAATGGAACTTAGTTAGTGAATAGACATACACAAAGAGCCGGGTTGGCTACTCCCATCGTTCATATGTGACTAGTCTGGCTCGTGTTCCAGTCGGGTCACATATGACTAGTCTGGCTCGTGTTCCAGTATATGGCGGTACACTTTGGGTGGGGTTGGTCTATTGCAGTAGGGTTTGTGAGTGTGTCTCGAACACGATTACGGCCCCTCCGGTGGAGGCAAGCCATTTGGGAGCGTCACAATAAACCCCCGGTAATAAGGTGTATCGAGAACATTTTACCTACCCAGGCATGGACTTATTACGAGCATAAACAATCAAATACTCAACATGCAACTGTTTTACTTTTAAACTGCAAATCCATGCATGCTCGTACTTTACTTTTCTGCACTTATTATTCATAAATTTGTACTAACGCTCTTTTGTCCTTTTCTAGTTGTCTTCGTTTCATTACTTTAAATATCTTGTCAAGCTTATCGCTGACATATATTTCAATGTTTTATGAAATATATGTTAGGTTTAGAAACAAAGTACCTCGATGACCATACTTTTGAGGATCCTATCTTAGAAGTGGACCCCGCTGATCAGAGCTACGAAGATGTTGAGATCCTCCCTGCGGAAGGCTAGAGCGGGTTATTTCTATTCAGTTGTATTATTTAAATTGTTGTTTTCAGGTGTTTCTGCTTGCAGCAGATTGTATGGCCATGCTAGGCCTTAATTGTTTGTGTACTTTGCTTTGGACGCTGGTATTTGTAATGTAATGAATATTTATGCTGCTTCTGAGAAATTCGCGTGTAGGGACCTGTTTTTGCTAATTAACGCTTATTGTGCTTAAGTCAAAGAAGAGAGAAAAAAAGTAAGTGCATCTTCTTTGCTTTAAGCACATGCGGACCCGCTCGCACTCTCGCTCCCAAGTATAATGGCAAGCGGGGCGTAACATTAACCATTATGTTTTTTTCCAACTTTGATAAAGGTCACCTCCTTGCACTGATTTCTTGGTGTATATAGCAATTCTATAAAAAAAATTCCGTACAACATGCATTGTCCTTGGAAACTCTACAGATCGAGGCTTTTCAATTTGAAACCCTTGGAAGTTGGGGGAAGAGAGAGAATTTGGAATGAGTTTTTTCCCCAAAAGTTTCGTCAGATTTGGAATGGAAATTTGGGATGAGCTTTTGCAGAGGGGGGCCGTGGAGGTCGGAGGAGGGGTCGGAGGGGGCTGGGACGATGGGGCTGGGGCTAGGAAGGGCGGAGGATGGGACATGGAATTTGCGAGGCAGGGCGGGGCGCGTGGGGGGGGGGGAGTGGGGGGGTTGCTGGTGAGGTCGATGGAGGGGGCTAGGGGGGTCGGAGGAGGGGGCGGCCCGCATTCGCCCTTCGAGCGACTGTTTTCACTCCATGTGCACAAACCAATGGCTTTTCCAGAAATTGAGTATTTACTCGATTGATGCATGTTGTGAGTAATCTTAATGACAAAAAATACTCAATTGATGCACGATGTGAGTAATCTTAATGGCAAACTTGTAAATAAACTGTATGCGCACGAAAGTAATGACAAACTTGTAAATAAGTGTTATGTGCACAGAATAAAACAATGGATCCGCAAATCAATTCCCAAAATTAAAAATGGGGCTCATATGTCATATGGCGTACGAGATGTACCTAACTCATATGTCATATGAGGTACGTTGTTCTCAAGAATAAATTAGCGAACTCAGAACTTGTATTTCGAGATGGTAAGATGAGGGATATTCAACTGTCTGTTAAAACTCGAAGCTTCATGGCTCTCTGATTTACGATTAGGGAAGAAACCACATTGTATGGCAGCGTATCCTGGAACGAAAACCGAATGGCATATTGTTTGGTGAGTTGATGTTGCTATCCGAGGACTTGCAGTCCGAGCAAGCGAGCACCATCAGTGCTATGGCAACGAGCCCCATCATTGCCGCCAGGGCTAGGAAGAGGTATGGTAGTGGAGAATGCCATTGACAGAACTCATCTGATCCTGAAAACTTTCCGTGCATCAGTCTGTGTCTGAGAGAGAGAGAGAGAGAGATTGCGCATTTACAAGGAAGAAATGCATTGCATATATGCCCATTTGGTGTCTCTTTGAGGTGTCTGAGAGGCAGGAAGCTGAAAAGGTTTCATTGTTGAAATCTGCTGTGGGGTACGAAAACTTTCAGAATGAGAATGTTTGGATTTGTTTTCGCCAGTGCTAAACCTTTCAGAGTTGAAACAGCGGGCATACCTCTGCGGAACGGGCACTCTCGATTCAAATTGAACCCAAAAAAACCGTTAACACGAGATACAACTGCGACGCGCTCAATGTTTTTGAACAAAATTGGAATACTTTCCATGAAAATATGTTACAGTCAATAAAATGAAAGCTTACATCTACTAATCTGGTGAGTTCTTCCAAAACTAACTGGCGGGCAGTCATCGGGAGGCTGCAAAACTTCATTGTCATAGTTGACAGACACGAGACATAGCCCGTGAGGCGGGGCTGACAGTGTCACCTTTGCTAGCGCTCTGCGATCACGGGCAGCAATGATCTTCGGTACGATGTCTGGAGGAAGAGCTTCTCTCCCAATTTGAAGCAGCAGGGCTACCTGCAGGATTATAATCATGCGCAAATGACTGAGATTAGTTACCATATGGACGAGATGACCACAAAAGTATCGTAGACGTCAACAAAAATGTCACGCCTATGGTGGTAATAAACAATGAGAATGTGCAAACAATGGCATTGTTTAGTTCTAGCCTGCGAGTTCTTCCTTAAATCTATCAACGCTTTTTGAAGTAATAAATTGACCAGCAGTCGTAAATATTTTCACATATGATGATAACATACATCTCAAGTTGAGTTCAATTGTCCACTTGCTCCACCTAGTAAAAATCTTATGACAATTCCTATATATCCATCAAAACTATTAAGAGTTGGCGTTGTTCAGGCTACTTGCTGTTGCAGAGAGGAGCAAACAAGGTATACACAGTGATTCATGAGACTATTTTGGCTGCAACTTAGAATTATCTGAATTCCATGATTCCAGGTCAATTTTGCGTGCAGTCCTGGTTCTTTCCTTGCTCAGGGTGCCTAATTAGCATCATTAAGCGATTTAGTAAGGAAAAGACGACATAATGATTCTTTATGCGCATGCAGGTGTCATCCCGAGAATTATACGCATGGCAGGGTTAAGTCTAATTCACAACCAAGAAAGGTGGACAGCAGTTTGGAGTCTGTCACTCTTTAGCGTGTATTTTGACCTTATATAAAGGATCATCTCAGACATACATGTAATTGGCATCAGCATTGTCATCCTTACAGTTTTCAAATCTCATATGGTTTTATCATCTATTTCTACCTCTATGACCTATAACTTGATTTGTAAAAAAATTCACAGTTACATCATCATCAAAGGGATCTAATCATTTTGGTGTGTTTCTAGTGCTGTAAAACTTGTGGTGATATCAACTTGTTGTTGTGATCTCTAGAAAGGTTTGAACCTGTTGCTAGAGGGCTCAAAATTATTGCTTAAAAGCATACAGATTCTACTAAAAAAATTTAAGAAGAATATCATTGGTTGGTTCCTCAATTAAATTTTGAGTACCCTTATCGGTCATATTGTTTTGTAAAGTTTTACCACTATATGAAAGCATGTAACAAGCCAATAAAGCAACTACAATACAAAACAATCAAACAGACATGTGTATATGTAAATTTTTAGACTCAAAACTATATGCACACATTAATTATGAAAAATAAAATTAAATTCTAAAGATTGAATCTATTTGCTAAAAAATCATAATTCTAGGAAATTGATGCAGACAGATAAGAAAATAACATGTAATTAACAATAATAAACTACTAATTTGAAACAAAATAATATATTATTCTTGGAATTAACAATTAAGGATTTTGTTCATATAAGAAGAAAATATACATGCACGTGATGTACAATCTCAAGAGGACTTGAGAGAATCATCCCGTAAGCTTAAAGGTAAAAATTCACACACAAAGCTCAAAAGGACTTGAAATCACCAAAATAGTTTCAAAAATGGTCTTGGCTTAGGTCTGGTTTAGTACGGCTCAATTGATTTATTCTTGTCTGACTGGGTCAGCTCAATCACCAAATCTTGGCTTGAGCATTTCAGCTGGGCTCATGTCTAAGTGGTTCACTAGAGTTGACGCAGTTGAGTCAATACAATACGAATTAAGTCAAGCTCAAGTTTAAATTTGGATTAGGTCTGGTTTCAAATTTATTGAGCCGAGTTTAATTTGGATTTAGATTGGGTCAAATTTGGGTCCAACCCCACTTTGTTACACACAGTTCCGGAATATGAATATGACGACGAGATTTGGTAGTGATGACCGTGAAAGGGACTAGTCAGACAAAGGTCAATGCTGGTGGTAAAGATGCTTGACAATGGTGATACTAATATGAGAGATTGAGAGGTTGCCTGGAAAGATCGGAAGGTGAATGTGATTACGACGGTGACGGTTACAAGGAGATGGCAATAGTTGCGAAGCTTGGGTCTAAAGGCGGTGGTGATGAGATGCAATGACGATGACAAGGTTGGAGATGACAGTGATGAGAAGTTGAAGTGGTGACATTGACGGATAAATGGATAAGATGAAGAGCAGGCGGTGACAGCGATGAAGAAGATGGAGAAAGGGGTGTTGTCTTGGAGTCTGTCATAGGTGGTGATCGAAGAAAAAGACGATGGTAATGTCTGAATCGAAGGAGTTTGACAAATCTAAAAGATGGCGACATGCAGACAACATCGAAGATGGCGGGGAACGACGACAGCTACTTTGGAGATGTAGTGGGATGTCGATACTGAGGTGGTTGCATGTGAAACTTATGGCGACAAGGCTATTTAGGGACTAAGCTTGAGTTCGGGTTCGGGGTGAAGACGATGAACATGCAGTTCTGGCAATTTTGTTTTTTTACCCTTTTTAACTCTATTTTTAAAGACGTCCTTTTTCCTAAGATATAAAGTTATGGAGTGATAATGTGCTGCAACTAGGGATTATTGTTTTTATTTTTAAAGTAACTAAGATCTAAATGAATGGAAGAAAAGATGGGACTTTTGTCAAAGGGTTTTGGGTATACTTTGCTCTAACGCCAACTTTGACGTGTCACAAGAGTAAATCTAGATAAGGATTCTATATCAAGGTTTTAATATAGTGGGAAAGTAAGAAATTAGGGGAAGAATTTAGGAATATGAACGTGAAAAATGTGGGTATTATAAAGATAGAATTGGACCTCGCACCTATGCACCTTATGCATCCCCTCTAAACTCTTCAAGTGAAAAGATATTTAAAAAATTAAGATTTCTCGCAAACCAATCTAGTATATCAAAATAATTAAATCCATTCACTGAATAAAAAGTTGTAGTGCATCCTTATTTAAAAGAAATTCTACATGCAACACATGTGCATATTTTAAAATCGATTAAATAAAATAAAATCTCTAAAATAAAAACAAACACGTAACACATGACACTAAAAAACAACTAAATATCAGGATAAGCTAAATCAAAGCTATGTCTGGAATAACATCGAATTGGATCCTCATCAATGCGCCTATCCCAATTCAGCATGATGCCTAATATTTCAAGAACCACCTTGCCTTGTCCCACTTATTAACTTCCCATAGACTGCAAGTACATTTGATTTCCAACTTTAGTAGCTAACCATCAATTATCCAAGAACACTTGCAAAAAGACAATTGTTGTTCATCATGGTTCAAAATTGTCATATATATGTCTTAAGATTTCTCCAACAAATGACTGCCTATTACTGTCTCACCTTGTACTTCTCTCTTTCCTTCGAAGGAGGCGCTTTACTGTTGCTCGCAACCTACTGCCTAAGGTTATAAGTCATTTGTAAGATTGCACCATCATATACATATGATACGAACTCTTTAATTCTCTCTTGAAGTAAACAAGAGAAATTGTCATCCAACTGAAACCCTGACTTGTAAAAAGATTTTAGCGGAAATTTGAGGAAAACAAAGTTGAAATAGCTTGACCAAGAGGCATGTCATGCATGTGAATGATGCTAAGAAAAATATCCTACCAAGCACATAACCAGTCTTAAAAGGTAAAAGGAAAAGAAACTTCAGCATTTTTTAAAGAACAAAAAAAAATTGATCACATACTGAAAGTGGAAACTTACCATGTTCCTGACTTGTTTGTACAAGATCCACTACCTTCAACTTCAAGTTGCAGAACAGAATCCTAATAGAATGACAGCATATACGGTGAGTTAAAAGAAAGAGGAGAGAGAAAAGAAGGCTAAATTTACAAAACTACCGTAGACCTTCAACAGATTTAGGATATTACCCAAACCCTTTAATGAAACAGACCCCTTTCAACTTTTCCTAAAAGTTCACCAAAACTACCTTTCATCACCCATCCACTGTAATCTATTTTATCACATGTTACATGTTACTGAAAGATATGGTAAGAATAGGTTGGCTTTTAAATTGTCACATGCAAGTCGTGTGATAAGATAGGTAACAATGGGGTGACAGAATGTAGTTTTGGTATTTTTATGGAAAGTTTAAATTGGTTTTGTTTAATATTGGAAGTTCAGGGTAGTATTTTAAATCTATTGAAAGTTTACAATAAGTTTTTTTTTTAAATTTAGACAGAAAAGAATGTAGTAAAGTATATAAAAAATTTAAAGCTAGATCAGCAGTGGGCACTATGAATGAAGATAAAGGAAATTCATACAAGGAGATGTCATATGGTGGGTGCAAATACCATTTCTTTGATGTCAAAACGAAAGATTCCTTTCACAGGGTCTCGGACATGGTTGTTGCGTATAGCATTCGCAAAAGAAGTGAAGTCATGTTTTCCCACAAAATATGCTGCAGCTTCCCGCATGGCAATTGGATTGAGTTTATGAGCACTGTGATAGGCGTATCGGTACTGAAAAGGATCCATGATGGGACCGTTGTATATCTTGTAATGATAAATCTTGCTAATTGAAGAGAAACGAGCATGAAATTCAGGTTTTGCAAAGCTAATTTCTCGGACTCGAATTTCAGAGGGAAGAAGCCCATTAATCGCAGCATGAAAACTCTCCAATCCATCATTATATGTAAATGGCGTAACAAAGTGAGCCACCTGAAACCTTTGAACAGTCATATATCATTGATGATTGAACTGGTAGGTTTTCCAGACTTCAACACTGTAGCAAATAAAAGGCAGAACTGTTGGCAAATGGATAAAGCCCAATCCTAACTGAGTGCATAGCAATTATCAAAGGCATTAAACATCATGCACCATGATTAATAAGCTATGCATCTATAAAAGCAACATATGCTCCTAGGACCTTGGTAGCATTTATGCAATTTAAATAGTCAAACCTGACCCCAAGCATGGACACCAGCATCTGTTCTGCTTGCACCAACCAAGCAAAGATTCTTGCGATCTAGCTTTGTTATTTGCATCAATGCTTTCTCTATGTGACATTGGATGGTTGGTGGTGATTCTTGATACTGCCAGCCTGATATATAATTTTGAAATTTTAGCAACCAAAAAGGCAATCTTCAATGATAACAATTATGCAGTGAATTCAAAGGAAATCAAAAGCAATCAGAAAGCCATGTGCATTACCATGAATGGGATTGAACATACAAACAAATAGGACCTTCTAAGCAGCAATGGCAAGTACTAATTGAACATTTCATGGTTAAAAATAAATAGATAAATAAAATCCCCTAATATAGAGAATGCTTGGGTCCTTGACAACTTTAAAAAAAAACTTTCAGAAGATTACATGGACGGTCCCCAAACTCACCCACCCACCCACCCATATGCCCTCAACACGGACAACACTCAGGTACGTGACAACTATAACAGAACTTTCAGAAGATTCCGAGGACAACCTGAGAATATATCAAGTCATCATATCAACATATTATCACCTTTGTAGTTCAATATCAACACTCTTATGCAAGATATCAAGTCACAAGCATGTTAAGTGACGGTCCAAATCTAATTTATAAAGGATTGATTGATTATGTTGATATTTGTGTCATCAATGTATTTGCAGTTTTGCATACACATCACAATGTAGCTGCGTCCCACACCAAATTATGGAATAACAACTTTCAGATGCTTCTCGACACACACTTGACATCTATATCCTAAGTCCATGTACCATTGATTCACTTAGGATATTGTTCCATGTACCTGGCTCGTAAGGCTCTTAAATCATTTAACATGTAGACATTGGATTAGCGAAACGCAGAAAGTTTTCAGATAAACCAAAATTATTCTAGATGTCAGATAGGAGAGCATAATAATCCATAAGATTCACTACTGTAAAAAGATCCATGCTATATAAATATTGGGTTTTTATTGTGTAGTGTGTGTTATATTGGGTGTGTGTGTAAAGAAAGGAGGAAGTTAATATAAATAGAAGTGATAGCCTCTCCTTGGGGCTAATCACACTTTCCCCCAAAATCTACATGGTATCAGAGCTAAAAACCCTAAAACCCTAAAACCCAAACCCTAGCCCCTCCCACGCGCCGACGCAGCGCGCCGCCGCCGCCGCTGCGCCCGCCGCTGCCGCGCGCGCCGCTGCTGCGCCTGCCGCAGTCGCGCGCTGCCGCTGCTGCCGCCAGTTTCCGCTGCTGCCGCTAGTCTTCTTCTCCTCTCTCAAGTCCTCTTCTAGCCCCACAAAGCCCTACCTAGCCACAAAAAGGGAATCCCAAAAAACCCTAACCCTAGATCTATGGTAGAGCCATGAAAAGGACACCATAGGTTTACGGTTAGGGTATGACCTAGAAGAGGAGGAAGAGAAGTAGATCTGCGGATCTGAGGAGAGAGAAGGGAGAGATCTGCGGATCTGGAGCGATGGGTGACAATCTTACCTCAGCTGACATGAAGGCATTCATTGGAGAGATAACGAAGCTGCTTGCTTCGAAGGAGTTGGGATCCTCGAGTGGATCGACGCCTTCACGTCCCGTGCAGAAGCTGGAATTGATGCCCAATGATGTGAAATTGGAAGGGACGAAGAATTACCTCAGTTGGTCCAGGAGGGTGCTTCTCATCCTGAGGTCGAAGGGGTTAGAAGGCGTCGTTCTGGGTTCATGCAAGGAACCGCTGGACAAGGATGGTGATGATTGGAAAGTCTGGAGCACCACCAACTCACTGGTGGCTGCTTGGTTGATGACATCGATGGTTCCACCCATTGCTGGGATGGTGGAGGCCATAGAGAGTGCTGCGGGGATATGGAGTATGGTGGAGAAAATGTACTCTGGAGCAGGGAATGTGATGCTTATGATGGAGGTTCAGGGCAAGGTCGACACCCTGAAGCAGGGGGATATGTCTATTCTAGCCTACTCTGCGGAGTTGAAAAGGCTGTGGTTAGAGTTGGACCACTATGACCCTATTGATCTGCCTGATCCTAGGAGCGCTGCGATACACAGGAAGTGGGTGGAGCGTAGGCGTGTCACACATTTTCTGAGGAACCTGAATGGAGATTTTGAGGCCAGGAGGGCGAGTATGTGCCACTTGTCCTCCATCCCATCTCTGGAGGAGGCCATAGCTGCAATGGCACAGGAGGAGACCAGACTGAGGGTTATGAAGGATGAGGGTATTCAGGTCACTCGGGCTGCACTGGCTGTACCGGCAGTGGCAGCAGTGAGCGAGGATCGAGAGTGCTACACATGTGGGGTGAAGGGGCACCTGAGCTTTAACTGCCCACAGAAGGGCAGTGGACGAGGACGTGGCACAGGAGGCAGAGGAGGAGGTCGTTGGGGCCGTGGAGGCCGTGGACGAGGTCGCGACGGCCCACGGGCCAACTTTGCTACCGCTGATGGACGACAGGAGACAGTGATGATCGAGGCCACGCCAGCTGAGGCTTCAGATCTAGAGCAGCGGAGACAGTCCAGGTCGACTACTGAGAGCTCGGAGAGTCATGCAGACCAGACTGGGGATATTGCCTCGCCATTCGGTAACTTTGCCCACTTCGCTCACACAGGATCAGGTAACCGATTAGCCCTTTCATGTAGAGATCATATAGAGTGGATTATTGACTCAGGTGCATCTAGTCATGTGTCAGAAGCATATAGACAGTTTTCCACATATAAACCACATACTATTCATGAAACTGTTCAGACAGCTGATGGCACATCCCAACCCATTAGAGGGTTTGGTACTATTCAGTGCACTCCCTCCATACGCCTCTCTTCAGTCCTTCACGTCCCATCATTTCCAGTCAACCTCTTATCTGTTGGCTCTATTGTTGATGATCTCGACTGTAGCATTACTTTTGACTCTACTCATTGTGTGTTGCAGGAAAGGAAGTCTGGGAGGAGGCTTAGGACTGGCGTCAGGCGTGATGGACTGTGGTATCTTGACAGAGCTAGTGGGGATGCTGCACTGGCTGTCGTTGTGGAGAGAAGGAAAGGGATGTACTTTTGTTACATTGTCAGTTGGGACACTTGCCTTTTGATATTTTGAGTAAAATGTATCCCGATGTTTTGAACAGAGTGAATGAAATGAATTTGAAATGTGATGCATGTGAATTTGGGAAACACACTAGGACATCATATCCTAGTGTGGGGATGAGGAGTGTAGAGAGATTTCATCTTATTCACTCAGATGTTTGGGGGCCCTGCCCAGTGACTTCAGTAAAGAAATAGATAATTGGGGATTTTCTGGCTTCACACCAAGGGTTTTCGACGCTTCGCACCAAGGAGTGGAGTGGAACCTTTCACAGGTTTTGAAAAAAATCTCTTTTCTTTCATTGATCAATTCATTGAAAACAAGTCTTAAGGCATTTTATAGGCTTTACAACTAAATAACTAAAAACAAATAAAATCCTAATAGATAAGATCAAATACAGGAATTGAATACACGAAACGTTGGGATAACACACTCGTCGGCCACATTGTAGGCGATCACCCGTTCTACAGCCAAGTGCGAGCTTGTGTTAGTCGCTTATGGAAGTTCAAGGCAGGCTTACGGGTGTTCTCCCGTGACAACGGGTTCTTCTAATTCAAATTTGAGTGGGCTGAAGAATGTGAAAATGTGCTACTATGGGGTCCATGGCTCTTCGATGGTCGTCTGATCGTTCTGCGACGCTGATCCCCTGAGCTCAAGCTTGAGAGAGATCTACTCCGTCGCGTCCCAGTTTGGGTGAGATTTCCCAATCTTCCTCTCAACCTTTGGTCGCCTGAGATTCTGAACATTATCTCCAGTTTGGTTGGTGACGCTATTTGCATGGATCGTGCGACGGCCAATCTTGAGCAGATTGAATTTGCATGATGCTTCATTGATGTAGACGCATCTCTGCCACTCCCTAGGAAAGTCAACCTGTTGTTTGAAGACGGATCATCACTTGCTCTTGAGGTTGAGTATGAGGGTGAACTTCCGAGGTGCACCAAGTGTTTGTCATTTGGTCATACTGTCCCTTAGTGTCCGATGGAGTCATTGGGGGGTCTGGTCCATCAATGGATTTTGAAAAAAATGTGATGGATGCTACGGAGGATGGGGGAGTGTTGGAGGAGCAGGGTGATGGTGGTCTTGTCCCTGATATTTGTGTTGTTGATCCTACGCCTATTGGCCCAGAGGTGACTAGAGACAAAGGTAAAGGTGTTGACTGTGGGGTTGAGTCGCTATCTGATGATGATGAGGTAGAAGATATGTGTGCCGAGCACTGGCCTAAGCTCTCGTCTGGGAAAGCTAGTTCTTCGGCTCCCCTTATTGGAGATGATGTTGGGGAGATGACATCTACTACTGGTGACTATTTGCGTGTTGCTATGGCGACACCCTCTCGTCCAGCTCCTCTGGAGACACATGGGATTGCTCATTCTACTCCATCGCTCCTCGATGACGATTGCCACAATGAAGACGACATGCCACCCTTTTTCCTTGTCACTGACAATCTCGAATGCGAGCAACAAGTTGCTGCTTCTGTGAAGAAGAAGTTCCATGTGTCACTTCCTCCTCACAGGAGTCCACGGGTCAAGGTGGGGCGAGTCTGGCACGAGTACACGACCTGATCTGGGATTATCACTTATGTCCTAGTGGTTGGTCGGTCTGGTGGTATGTATAAGTCGTATTTGGATTTTGCTAGCTTCGGGATGCTATGGGCCTAGGTTTTTGGGTGTCTTCACTCTTTTTTCCTAGTCCACTTGTACCCCAAATTATGTCTAGCTGATTGTATCTTTTGACTTTATTTATGAAATCAATTACCCTTCAAAAAAGATCCAATAAAAACAAATAATACCTTAACTAAAAATCTAACTAAAAATCCTAACAGAAAAATCATATAGAATCCTAACTGAAAATCAAAATAAAATCTAACTAAACCTAACACATCAAAACTTGATCCTCATCATTCTCACATTCTCCCCTGCTTGAGAACTTCACCTCCTAGTGAAGGTAGGCAGAAAAAGCACAGCTGGGCCAAAATCAGTAGTCCTCTGCAGTTGGAAAATACACATCCACGAACTCTGAAGTATAGCATGGTACAAACATGCCGATGGATGTCTTCTAAAAATTTCTTCCAACTCACGAAAGATAGAAAAATATTCAACACATGTTTGTTAGTCAGGGTTGGAGAATCTGGGACAATAAACTATATATGCTCGATCAAAATCAGTGGTTCTTCTTTTGGCAATTCGAGCACATGCTCAACTGATGGCTCTTGATAAGACTCTGACTCGGGTTCGAAATGCGGCACAAGATCAAACTCTGCTTCAGGCTCTAACTCTGGCTCGAACTTTCACTGTGGCCCTAAAACTGGCTCAGGCTCCAAGTCATGTTCAGACTTTACTTCGGTCTCATGTTCCAATTCCAGCTCTTGCAGGGCCTCTAATACTGGCTTGGGCTCCAAGTCAAGTTCAGGCTCAAGCTGCGTTTCAATCTCTAGATCATGATCTGATTTGATTTTACTCTGTTCTATTTTCCATTTTTCGATTGCTTGAAGAATTTGCTTGTTACTCTCACTTAACTCTTCTTCTGACCACATATCTACCTTTATGATTGAAGCTTGCTGATGCTTCTGAGAAATATACCGATGCTTGGAAGAATATCAGCATCGAAGAGCAAATCTGAATGTTGACCAGAGAAGATAAGGAACTCGAAGATTCAAGTACCAAGATAACGCTTCTCCTCCTAGCTTGAGATATGCATACGAATATTGTGCTTCGTTAGATAATTCAAAACGGGAGAAGAACTTTCTAGATAGTACTCCCAATCATCATAACCAAATTTATCCTTGAAGCCATAAAAGAATGGTAATTGTCTCCACTTCTCAAGCTCAAAATTTGTTCGGGAAGTATAGTCATTGTAATAATCATCGTGGTAATCACGGTTATATCCCATAATTTAGAAAAGATTTGCTTGTATAGATAGTACTTATGTGTAGTCGGCTTAGTCAGCTACACACTGGCACGAACGGCACTGAATTCGGACTCAAAATAGATCTGGAATCATCAAAATACAAAAGTGATGCAGAAATTCCTGCGAAAATAGCTAGAAAATGACTGGCTGTTATTGTAGCGTGGATATTGTAGCGGCACGGAAACATTGTAGCAGGCACAGAAACACTGTAGCAGACGCAGAAATACTATAGCAACGTGGAGAACTAGGTTTTTTTTTGTTTTTTGTGTGGAGAAAGACGGGTGATCTGAAAAGTAGGGTTGCGGTTTTGATTGGCGGAAGCTAGTGGTGGTTGGAACTAAAGTAAGGTTTTTTTCTTTTGGTTTTTTTTGGAAATTTGGAAGATGATTTGGAGAAAAGAAAAGAATTGTTAGACTCTGATACCAAGTTGATGTAGAGCGTGGTAGGATCTAGGAATTTGGTGGAGGATTTGGGAAAGAAATAGATAATTGGAGATTTCGTGGCTTCACACCAATGGTTTCCGACGCTTCGCACCAAGGAGGAGAGTGGAACCTTTTCCAGGTTTTGAAAAATTTCTCTTTTCTTTCCGTCATCAATTCATTGAAAACAAGTCTAAGGCTTTTTATAGGCTTTACAAGTAAATAACTAAAAACAAATAAAATCATAAAAGGTAAGATTAAATAAAAACAAATAAAATCTTAACTAAATATCTAACTAAAAATCCTACAGAAAAATCACATAGAATCATAACTGAAAATCAAAATAAAATCTAACTAAACCTAACTAATCAAAACTTGATCCTCGTCACAACTTGACACCATGGATTGTCATCTCGATATGCAGAAATGGACAATCGTCGCCATCAAGGTTTTCCTCTCCAGTGTCTGCAGTTTTTCAGCAATAACAGTTGATAAGGTGTTCGCAGCACCTCCCTCCATCACATATGCACTTGCCTCAGATTGAGCTTCTCACAATTCATTACATGTTCCGCCAGGTTTCTGATCATGAGACCGAACCAACTAAGGAGCCACCTCATAGTTAATTTCACACCAGAAGAACAAGCAACCCAAATGGACTGTCATTACCTTAGTCCAAGCAAAGCTCAAGCCTGGTTGACAACAACATTCAATTTATCATCTGTTCCCACCCATTATGCTTATAGACTCTCTGTGATGAGCCCAAACACCAGTCCCTCATTATTTGATGGACTAATTCATATCACATCCATATCGCTAAAGAGGTTGCAAGTTATCCACCCTCAACAATAAAGGTGCCGTCTTTTTATGCGTGCCATATGGAAGAGCAAGGCATGACCGAACCAAAAGATATCAGACATCCTACCTAGTTTTATGGTCTGTGCAGTTATGGCAGAATTGGGCTTATGAAGGGATTAGAATAACAAAAGGGTCATTTTCTTTCTCCTTTGCTTTTTGGAGGCTCATATCTAGTTACTGGTTAATATGATTCTCATGCAGGGGGAAATAAGAGAGTTAGCGCAAGGTATTCAAAGGAGTAGCCACAAAGTGGTCAGGCACTGATTAACTGACATCTCTAGTCAATATTTTTCTTCTAACAGTTTCAATTCTGAAGACGGTAATCGAAATTCATCGCATCCTATCAAGATTTTTTTCATTACACAAGAGCCCAGGAATGTTTGGAAGAATGAAGCGTACATAGTTAGCATGTTTGGATTAAACTAAATGATGGATAGCTGACTGTTCATGCATTTCTAAAACACTGCAATGCTTAAGGATGAACGCCATATTTTCACTTAAATGGTTGGTTGGTTGCATAACAGGCTCAAATAACAGATAAGACCAAGCATGAGCTTGAGTTCCATACATTACCTGTTTCAGTTTATGGCTTTGCACTTGATCAGATTGTGTACATAGTAATCGCAAATGATAATTGGACATTTTATGGTAAATGAAATAGAAAAAAACCAGTGGCACCAAGAATGCTTGGGTATTTGAAAACCTAACAGAACTTGAGAAGATTACCAGGACATCCTAAGAACATATCAAGTCATCATAGCCACATAGCATCACCTTTCTAGTTCAATATCAACACTTGATGCAAGATATCAAGTCACATGTATATTAAGTCCGGGTTTAAATCAAATTTATAAAACAACGGATTGATTGACTATGTTTAACATTTGCATCACCAATGTGCATGCATACAACTCACCATATAGCAGCAACTAACATATCAAATTTTGGAAAACCTCGTGTATGCTTCTCAACACACACAGGTTGACATTTGTATCCTGTGTCCATGAACATTGATTTACTTAGGCTATTGTACATATACATGGTTAGAAAGGTTCTAAAATCATTTTATATATTGATATTGAATTAGTGACCTCCAAAGTTTTCCGATAAAGGGAGACCGACATATTCTAAATGTCAGATATGAGAAGCTAGGACCACACAACAATCCATAGGTCACTTAGGGATGGTAATCGGGTTGAGTAAGGATCAGGTTAGGTCGGGCTATGGTACATAGTTAGCAAACCCATACATGAGTTGACCCGATCCAAAAAAAATCATATTCGAACCCGACCCAAATAAGATTCGGGTCAGAGCTTCAAGCACATACATGAGTTGAAAATATCCTGGTGACTTATCCTGACTTACTTCGGTAAAACGGTTGGGTGCAGGGTCAGGCTCAGGCTACAACAAACAAGTAGGACTCGGGTCGTTTTTTGCAAATTTCTAAATAAAATAATTTAATTTTTTTGACTGACCTAGTAATCGAACCCATAACCCTTGCAACATGAAGTATAGTAACAATTGGGCTACACTACTCTTGTGCACTCAGCCACACTAAATATAAAAATGGATTGTATTCAGGTACATCCAATCCAGGAAAATCATTAAACCCGAATGCGCCTATCTTCTATCTAGGTCAATCAGGTAGATCCGGATGCAACATGAACCCATGTATATTCTTACCCAAGTCCATACCTAAAAATTCTAGTTGTGTTCGGGTTTGACCAATTGGATGAGGTCCAAATTGACACCCCTAAGATTGCCTAGTGCAAGAAAGTAAAAAAAAAAACCAACGCCTTCCATAAAAGTTGTTGCCAAGAGAAAGAATAGTATGGGAGAGGGGGAATTTAAACATTTGTCCTGGAAATGGAATGAGACTATGCACATGTAATTAAGCACCCCCAAAGGCACGTGAATAAGTGAATTTAAACATTTAGTGTTTTTAGTAGCTCTAAATTTTACATGCACGATTAAGAGCACAACGCACAACTATATCAACTTTCAATTACGTGCATGCCTAAAAGTAATCACTTTTTTCTTCCTACATAAGCAATTCATAATTTAGGTACAACGCAAAACGCTTATGGTAAATTAACCTAATCCTAAAGAAGTAGAATTAACTATGTTATGCACTTATGCACAAATGCTTCCCAACAGCAAATTTCCACACTGTTTGCTAATGCATGAATGTACTAAACGATCATTTAAAAGAATATCTTATAGGTTCACTAACTGTTGTAGTAGATGCACTTATAAATATAATCTCTCCCAGATACCATGAAGATAATAAGTGCAAAATACTAAACATTCCAGCTGTTTATTAGTTTAATTCTTTCCTACCTCTTTTATTTCCTTGCATATAAATAAAATTCATGTTTTCAATTTCCAGTAAGATTCTTGCTTTACGAGTCTATACTGTAGGTGCCCATATGCTATCAGAGCATAACCTTAATATCAAGTATTAATAAGCAATCATAGCCATCAGACGTCTTTCAAAGGTATTTACAAGAACTCTTCATTGGATTTCACCATCATCCGCTAAATAGTTCGTTGCATCTAAACTTCCTCATAGTACCGTGAGCACACCATCCACCAAATTGCCTTATTCCAACAATAAAGTTTTTTTTCTCCATATTTGAGTGTGACTTTATGCCATGGATTATCATCTCAATATGCAGATAGGCAATCTTCTCTATCCAAATTTTCCTCTCCAGTATCTGCAGTTTTATTGCAACAACAATTGACAAGGTGTTCACAATGTCTCCAACACATGAGACTAGCCTCGTATTGATACCCTCACTCCGTTAGATGTTCAACCAGCTTTCTGAGCATGAGCTTGGAACAACTAGTGAGCTCGCCTCCTAGTTAATTTCGCATCAGAAGAACAACCAACCCATACTGAATGCCACTGCCATTGTCCATATACGGTTCAAGCCTGTTTCCCAACGGGATTAATATTTTATACACACCATCCACGAAGCTTATAGAACCTCCAGATATGATTCTAAATATCAGATATGGGAACAAATCAGACAGGCCTATTATATCGGATAGTGTATATCAGATGATATATTATGGATATGTGATCATATTAGGATGTTCATATAATTCATGCGTTTCATACGTACATACATATAAAAAATGGGCATCAACTAGCCAATGAGAAATTTTTCTTCTTGGCCAGCGTCAAAATCACACCCTCTTATTTTTTCTGACAATCGAATTTGTTCGTTTTGATCTTCATGTTATAAAATCTCAAATCATTAATTTTCAAGTGAATCTTTTTTCGTCCACTCGTCGCAAATTTAATAGTTTCACAGCAACAGAACATTTTGCGATGGTTAGATGAACAAACAAAATCTTTTGGGTTCACTTAAAAATTAGTTGTCTAGGATTTTAGAACGTGATGATCAAAATGAGCAGATACGATCATTAAAAAAATATAGTGTGTGATTTTTTATGCTAGCTAAAAAGAAAAATTCTTTCTTGACAAGCTGACCTCTATATTGCTCTCATATACTGCTGCCTGACCCGCTAGATCCGGCGACTCCGACGACTGAGCAGGTGATCCGACGACTCCCGCTAGATCCGACGACTCCGGCGACAGATCCGGCGCGTTCTAGGTGATTGATCCGGTGCATTGATCCCGGATCTGATCCTGCGACTTTCGATCTGTTCAGATCTGATCGGATCCGGCGAGTGCTGCCGGATCCGATCTTGATCCGGCAAGCCCATCCAGTCAGTGTTCGCGCCTGGGTGACAACATCTCGTGCTCAGTTCGCGGGCGTTCAGATCTGTTCAGATCTGTTCTGAAATAAGGGCTTCTCCTCCGGCAGCGAGATCGAGACCATCTATTTCCAGATCCGGCTTGCTCTCAAGGTTCCAGTGTAGATCATGGGCTGCAGATCCAATCACGCCTGTATTAACATGAGAAACCCTTATCATCGATGTTCTCCATACTGTCTTCAAAGGATGTCAACATCTGCTGCAGCAAAGTCAACACCCAATTACGTTGAAGAATATCCCCCACTACAACGGAATTCTGCTAACATTCGAAAGGAGAAAGTTGCTAGCCAATCACTTACTCCTTTGAGGGTGGCGAAGACTGGTCGTGAAACCTAGAGTTCGTTGTTTTCTGCAGTGCGAGCTGTTGAAGAGGTTAGCAAATGCTCTTACTATCCTCCTCGGGAGGTTCCTTCAGGCAAGACTATCCCCTGGATTCCGCAGGAAGCAATTTCTACAAATGTTGCAAAATGGTGACTAACACTGGCCGGTTATGTTGCGGGTGACAAACCATTCTATTCCCATCTTCGTGCATGTGTCCATCGTTTGTGGCGGCCGAAGGGTACTCTACAGGTCCACTCTAGGGAAAATGGTTTTTCTTTTTCGTGTTTGAGTTGGAGGAAGACTGCAGCAGGGTACTCCAAGGAGGGCCTTGGATGTTTGATAAAAGGGTGATAGTGCTGCGACGCTGGACTTCAGACCTCACAATGGACAGAGATCTTCTGTCATCAATTCCAGTTTGGGTGAGATTTCTTGACATGCCCCTTAAATTTTGGTCTACAGAATGTATAAGTATAATTGCTAGCTCCATGGGGAAGCCTTTATTTCTGGATAAGGCTACAGCTTCAGGTGAAAGGTACACCTATGCACGATGCTTTGTTGAAATTGAAGCAAAGACCAAATTGCAAAAAACAATAGAGATTGCTGTGGAGGATGAGGAGAATGTGATCATTAAAGTGGAATATGAAAACTTGCCTCCAAGCTGTCCAACATGTGAGTACTTTGGGCATTCATCCTCTCAATGTCCGTTTAAGAAGGTTTGGGTGGAAAAAGGCAAATCTAAAATGTCTACGGATGGGAGTGTATTATTTAATGAAGGGAATGACACGAGTAGAGGTTTTTCAGCAACTGTGACCCGGACGATAGAGACTGGATGCCCTTCTAGTATAGAGACTGGAGGTCAATCAAATGGAAATGTAGATGTTACTAATGGTGAGACGGCGGATATACATGTAATTCCAAAATCTACAGAAACTGTGGGCCCTTCTGGTAATGATCGCGTTGATGACACTGACAATGTTGGTGATGAAAATGCTGATGAAGATGAATATGAGGAAGAATGGGTGGACGAATTTGATGAAGACGCTACAACGATAAACCAAGAGTGGGAGGATGAAATGCGCCGCTTAGCTCCTTCCTTAAAGGATTTGTTTGGATCCACCTCGACGGAAAAGCTCAAGGAATACTCGGAATCCTAATTATCGTTAGGATTCCTTGCTCTTTTAGAGTTGAAGGATTATCTATGTTTTAGCTTCATTGAGTTATATGTTTGGCTCTACATGTAGACCAATATTGTAATTTGTTGAGTTTATGAATAAAGTTGTTAACCCTTCAAAAAAAATAATGGGTATCATAAGACAATGGAGGCATCTCCTCGTAAACCAAGACACAAAAAGTGGAGTGGTACAACATGTACAAGCTCATGTGGACATGTACATTCCCACTTTTTGTCTTGTAAATGAGAATATGTCGCACATGTCATATGATACTCATTATTCTCATATATATATTCTATAAAATAAGGAATTACACCCTTGTCATTATCATATGGCACTCTTTGTCCTATGTGGCAAAAGGAGAGGGGTGCCACCAAACCCCAAAAGAAAAAATCACATGTCCAGTATTTACATGTTTGTCGTTGCCCTTTCATGAACCCAAAGATCATCCCAAAAACTCTCCCTCTTCTCCAGTATATGTTTGTCATTTGTCATTGGTCTTTTTCCACTTTGCCCCTCATGTTTTTTGCACTTTAAAGCATGTTTTTTTCCTTTTACCTTCAAGTGATACCCCCCACACCCTCTTCTATCTCCTTTACCACTTCGTGTAGACCCCCCATTCTGTATGGGGTTTTTGGGTCCCCGTGCACTATGTGCACAGGTTATTTCTAGTATATATATAGGATAACATCCAAAATGTCCCTTATCTCATAGAAATATCATGAATGGGAAAAATAGCATTGATGGATAACATATTTGTAACGTCCTAAAAAGAAAACTGCTTACTACTTATATTGGAAACACTGACTACCGCCAACATGTGTTGCAAATCTACAAGCAGTAGCAAGCAACAGTGATTCAACCAGATATCTGAATAAGAGAGAGAGAAAGCTGAAAGGTGAATAACATAGTATTGATAACGTAACATCGATAGCGCAACACCTGCAGCATAGGGAGCACATGGAGCAGTGTGATGCGGATCCGGATCCGCATCCACAAGGGAAGGGAGCCGGCGGCATGCATGGGGGGCCCACTCCCCTTTGGTGACTTACGTGCGGCGTAGGATGCATGGAACCACGTAGTGGGTTAGTCAAGGGGTATTCTAGTCTTTTCAGACTAGATTAGTAAATCCCCTCTTTTCTATTTATTAGGGCTAGCCGTCATTTTATTTTCTTATGCTTGATTTGTGAAAACACTTTGAGTTATCAATTGTGAGGGTTTTTAGGCTTTGATCCGTTCATTCAAAGCTAGGAGACAGGATCTCGTCTCGAAGGAGATCCATTTATCTTGTGTTCTCGCAAATCATTCTCTATAAAATTCCTCTTTTTATATTTTCCTCTTTTAAAAATCTGAACTTTATTGATTCGATCCACCGGATCGTATCAAATTGGTATCAGAGCGTTGAGATCCGATGGCGACGAGCACGAGGTCAAAGGCGGATGGCGTGGATGAGAAGGTACAAGGGCTTCGGGAAGAATTCAACCGGGAGATCGAGGGGTTGAAGAAAACCATAGGGGAATCCCTCAAAGACCATGCGCATTCACAGGAGGACATCCAAGTCGAACTTCGGGCGATGAGGAGGGATGCCGCGCAAGCGGGACGCGACATCCAAGGGCTAAAGGAGGCAACTTTAGATCTGAAAGAGGCAACTTCAGATCTGAAAATTTTGAGGGAGGCTACATCGTCAATTCCGGAGATAAAGGCTATGCTCCAAGCCCTCACGATGGAGAGGGGAAGAGATCGGGGCAAAGGGATTCAAGGGGGAGAAAATCAAGGAGATTCTACCCTTGAATCAGCGATTTGGGAGCAACCGGAGGGGATGACGGCTACGGCAACATTTTGGGAGCGAAACGTAGCCCCCCAAAACCCTAGGAGGGCCGGCCAGCAGGAAACAGGGCCGGCAGGCCCTCCTGGGCCTGCGGGTGACCCGGCAGGCCCCTCAGGGCCTGCGGCCACTGCAGCAGGCCCCTCAGGGCCTGCGGAAAGCACAGCAGGCCCTGTTGGGCCTGCGCAGCACGCGACAGGCCCAACTGGGCCTGCCGCAGCTGCGGCAGGGCCCAGTTGGCCTGCCGCAGCAGCTGCAGGCCCGGACGGGCCTGCTGCGGCATCGGCAGGCCCATTCAGGCCTGCCGCTGCCCCAGCAGCCCCGATCCGGCCTGCAGCCCAGTTCTGGGGGCCCGCCGAGGTGCAGGCGGCCCCCTGGGGGCCCGCGTCGACGCCAACTACTTTCCGAGGGCCCCCGGTAGCGCAGACAGGCCCATGGGGGCCAGATGGAGGCGGATGGGCCCGGGACACGATGATTGGGGCTCCAGCAGCCCAATTTTGGAGACCAGAGGCTCACCCACAGGTACCGAGACCACAGGTGGACCCCAGACAGGCATTTGATGGCTTTCCGGAGCGGGGACAGGGCCCGGGGGGCTACTTTGGAGGACGGACAGCGCCGGTACAGCAGCCCAGAGGAGCCGGAGGACCCATGATGGCGCGACAGCAGGAGTTTCCGGGGTATCATTACCAGCCCGAGGCGTGGGAGCGACCCGGGTGGCCTGAGGAGCTGTACGGGGCTGACGGAGGAGGACCCGTTGAGGCAGTCGGCGGAGGATTCGGCCGTGGGGGAGACCGCGGTAGAGATGGGGGTCCACAGGGAGACATTAATGCAGACCGCCGCCTCATGAAGCTGAAGATGCCGATTTTTGACGGCACAGACCCGGACGGATGGATCTACCGGGCGGAGCGGTACTTCCAGGTGATGAGACTGACGGAGGAAGAGGTCCTGAGAGCCATAGGGATCTACTTCGAGGGGAAGGCGTTGGCATGGTACAGGTGGAAGGCAGCACGGACACCCTTTCGCACTTGGGAGGAGCTCTCCGCATTGATACTAGACCGGTTCCAGGATACCCCGGGAGGAGATTTCTACGAGCAGTTATCTGCTTTGAGGCAGGAGGGGACGGTCAGGGATTATGTGGAGAGATTCGAGATGTTGAACAGTAGGGTGAAGGGGGTGACTGACGAGGTGATGATCGGGAATTTCATGAGGGGGTTGAAGCCCTCTATCCGAGCAGAGCTGAGGATGCAGAGTCCGGGGACACTGGAGGATGTCCTTCGCCTGGCCCACAAGGCGGAGGAGAAGCATGCGGAGGAGAGGAGCACTCGGGGTATTTGGGGAGCCCAGGGCCAGCATAGTCAGACAGCACCGGTCCCACCTCCGGGGGTTACAGTAGCACCAGGGGACGCGGGAATGAAGAGAGAGGAAACCCGACCAGTGATTCCTGGTAGGCGGATGACTGAGGCTGATATGAGGGCGAGGCGTGCTGCAGGCCTCTGTTTCAGATGCGAGGAGAAGTTCAGTCCCGGTCATCGATGTGCGAGCAGGCTGATGCAAATTGTGCTAATGCCGGACGAGGGGGAGTATGCAGATGAGAGAGGGCCAGTGATGACAGAAGAGAGCGAGGTTGAGCATGCACATCTGGATGTAGCAGAGGTGTCCCTGAACTCCTTGGTAGGGGTAACCACGAACCATACCATGAAGTTGTCAGGACGATTAGACGACGCGCCGGTGACGATACTCATAGACAGTGGGGCCACCCACAACTTCATCTCTCGACATTTGGTGGATCGTCATCAGTTGCAGATAAGCACCTTGGAGACGTTTACGGTCCTCTCAGGGACAGGGAGGAGAGAGGAGAGCAGTGGGATGTGCAAGGGGCTGAGTCTGACCTTACAAGGGGTGCAGATCATAGAGGACTTCTTGCCCCTAGAGTTGGACAATATCGATGTGATTTTGGGCGTGCAGTGGCTGAGGGGCTTGGGCGAGGTGAAGATGAACTGGAAACAGCTTAGGATGGAATTCCAGGAGGGGGATCGCACGGTGGTTCTGACAGGTGACCCTAGCCTCTATTTTCCCTCGGGGGCCTTCAAAGCCAGATCTCCACCTTGAGGACAAGGTGGCTCTTTTAGGGGGCGGTATTGATGCGGATCCGGATCCGCATCCACAAGGGAAGGGAGCCGGCGGCATGCATGGGGGGCCCACTCCCCTTTGGTGACTTACGTGCGGCGTAGGATGCATGGAACCACGTAGTGGGTTAGTCAAGGGGTATTCTAGTCTTTTCAGACTAGATTAGTAAATCCCCTCTTTTCTATTTATTAGGGCTAGCCGTCATTTTATTTTCTTATGCTTGATTTGTGAAAACACTTTGAGTTATCAATTGTGAGGGTTTTTAGGCTTTGATCCGTTCATTCAAAGCTAGGAGACAGGATCTCGTCTCGAAGGAGATCCATTTATCTTGTGTTCTCGCAAATCATTCTCTATAAAATTCCTCTTTTTATATTTTCCTCTTTTAAAAATCTGAACTTTATTGATTCGATCCACCGGATCGTATCACAGTGACATCTAAAATGAAAGAAAAAATAGAAGGAAAACGAAGAATAGAAGAGAAGAATTTAAATACTAGATCCATTTCATGCAAGTTTTGTTAAAACACAATCTTTTTCTTTGGAAATAGCCTGAAAATCGATTACTATTGCTGACGTCTTATCTCGATATCAGTTTCCATCACAAACACATCATCTATAGTCCTAGATGTCGCCTTCTCTCTTGCTCATGTCAGCATTAATTTCCATCTTGTTTTATCAATCTTCCAATTTAGTGCATCATATGACATTATGCATAAGCGAGTTTAGGCCCAATACTTAACATTGGTTGATATCGGTCTTCAATGATACAATCGTTTTCCCCACATCGTAACTTTTTCGGGAAAGAGCCGTTATATCGAACGATATTAAACCAATATCTATGTCATTTAGCAAAAGATATTCGTTTTAAGGAACTACTCCAAACCATATCACTAAAAATGCTGCCAACTATTCGTAGTTAACGATGAGGGTGCCATCTTGTACATGCGCCATGTTAAAAAAGCACTGCATGACCTTACCCAAAAATTATTAGACAACCTATCTTTCGAGTTTAATGGCCAGTTCAGTTATGACAGAATTGAGTTTATGAAGGGATTAACTAACAAAATGTTTCCCATATGTTTTGCTTTTGGCTCATTATCTAGTTAATGGTTAACATGAGTCTTGATCATGAGGAAATAAAATCATCAAATGCAGTGAATTCAAAGAAGCAGTGATATAAAAGATGATTTCATTATGTATGTGGTCCGATAGGGTAGCGATAATCAGTTTATGTGGCCGATTATATGGATTATGTTGATTACATGAAAATAAATATTTCAATATATAAATAAGCATCAAGTATGCATACATACATGTGTGTGTATTAAATAAGGAGTATGAGAATTTTCGCATGCAAACAATTCGCACCACAGCTATGGTGCTAAAATAATTTTCATTTTATGAAAAAAAAATTCAAAATATTTTGCAGCTTTTAGTCCATACAGTTTATACACCACACACACAAAAAATAGTTAAAATAAATGTGATTTGATCCCCAAATCAAGGCATTGCAAAACCACACACATATATACTATTTTGAACCGTTGAATTTGTAACGGCTATATACTATTTTGAACCGTTGAATATGTAATGGCTTGATCTAGGGCCAAATCTCATTATTTTTTTATGATGTATACATGTATAGATTAAAGGCTGCAAAAAATTTTGAAAAAATAAATTTCAAAAAAAGATAAAATAATCTTTGCATCGAATTTTGGGTAAAATGTTTGCACCAGATTAATACTCTATAGGTGTGCGTAAAAAATACCAAAAACTGACCCCACCGAAAAATCGAACCACACCGCATATGAAACCGAATCGTACCTATTGAAAACGTTCCGTTCGGTTCGGTTCGGTTTTGAGAGTTAAATCATCGATTCTGGTTCAATTTTTGGTCCGGTTCAGTCAACCGAACCGAACCGACCGACAGAAAATATGCAGGGCTTGAGTGTACTAGTCTACTGCTTAAGCACTAGTCGACTACTAGTTCTTAAAAACTAGTCGACAAGTGCTTAAGCACATGTCGACTAGTCACATCGAAACCGAGCCGAACCGTTTGGTTCGGCTTAGTTTCGTTCTAGCACATATGCTCGATCTGGTTCGGTCAGTTTGTATATGGGGTAAGTTCAATTTCGGTTTTGAAAATTTAACCAAAAACCGAACCGAACCAACCAATGCTCACCCCACTACACACACATCAACATATATATATATATATATAGGGCAATCTTCGGGTGCGAAAAATCCCGTGCGAAAGCCGTGCGAAAACTTTTTTTTTATTTTTTTAAAATTTTTTTTTTCAAAAATTCTTTTTTTGATGTTTAATCCATACAATTATATACTCCAGGGAAAATAATGGGTGAACCCGTTGGGCATTAGAGCACCCATCCACCCGTTACAAATTTAACGGTCTCAAAACGTGCGAATTTGATGAAATGGCTTGATCGAAGGCCAAATGACATTATTTCTCAACCATTATTTTTTGAGGGGGGTATAACAACATATAATGAGGGTGGAAAAAAGAATTTTTGAAAAAAAAAAATTCAAAAAAAAGATAAAAACATTTTCGCACGGTGCGAAATGTTCTCATTTGAAAATTTTCATATATATATATATATATATATATATATATATATATATATATATATATATATATATATATATATATATATGCATTAAGTTTACATACATATGTGTATGTGTAGACGACATAATAAAAAGAACCATACAAAATTTGCCATTATTTAATTATTATTTATTTATTTATTTCAAAGTCAACGTGTTATGTGCTTGCATATGCTGGTACATAACAAATATGCACCTGCATATACGAGCATCCCCACATAATCCAAAAGCATAATGCAACTTCAATGCGGCCAGAGACCGCATCCTTGTATGCGGCCACATATGCTTCATCTTAGAATACTGCAAAGGACTAGCAACAAAGAGGTCATGAACTGAGTAAGTGGTATTTCTAGCATATGTTTTTCTCCATTAATTCCAATTCTGAAGATGTTATTGTAAAGTCTTTGCATCCTGGCATGCATTTTTAATTTACTTCCACGAGATCCTAGAAATAGTTGGGGCGATTTAAAGAACAAAGCATACATAATTAGCATGTTTGAATTAATTTCAATGATGGATAGCTACCTCCTAATCATCCGAGCATTTTTAAAACATTGCAATGCTTAATGATGAACGAAATATTTTCATTTAAATGGCCGGTTGGTTGCATAACGCGCTCAAATAGCAGATAACACCAACCCCAAGCATGAGGTTGAGTTCCACTCATTACATATTTCAGTTGATCACTCCGAAATTCTTTTTGGTATTTTGTGTATCTATATCTTCTATAATCAATCTTGCTTAAACTAAATGAAAAACGTTCCTATGAGGCATGAACCACAGCAACGAGCAACACAGATGAGAACATTGTGTTCGCCAAAAAAATTCAATTTTGACATCAATATTAGACTACAAACAATTTCCTCCTCAAAGGGTCGCAAAGGAATCAGTCCACACTCCCATCATTGCTAAAATCGATCCAAGAAAATGCAACAAAAACCGATGAAATTGAAGAGAGGGGGGAACTGGGGGTGCCCAATTACCTGAGAATTTTGTGCCATCATATGCGATAACCATCCTCCACTTGTGAGAACTGGGAATTGGTAAACTAGAAGATTGCTGCTTCTCTTCTACTCCTTCAGCCACGCGCTGCCATTAGAGATAGTGAAGTTAGAAACGAAGAGGCCCCGATGAAATGAAGATCAAAAGACGTGAAAAAAAAGGAGTAAAAAATGGAGACCGAGCAGCTTGAGAGAGAGAATGCAGGGAAAAGGGAAGAAGAGAAGCCAACGGCCGAGAAACCCATTTCCTCTATCCCTCTGTTGCTCTCCCTCTCTCTCGACTTTCCCTCCAGGGTTTTTGCACACAGAGCGAAAGAAGAGCGAGAGAGAGGGCTGAAGAGATATACCCTATTATGGGCTTGGGCTGTAGACATGGGCTGACATCTTAAATATCGTTGGAGGGGGTAATGGGCGAATCGATTGGGCTTTTTGAACACAGAATCATGTCAGTCCTTTTGTTACAAGGGAAATGATGGGTCTGTCCAGATGGAAACAATTGGGCTTGGCCTGTAGATTGGGCATGGGCCATGTCAGTTGGGTGGAGAATGCTTGCACTGGTGTGTGTGTGTGTGGGGAAAATCCATGTCTCACTAAATATTCACATGCACACATCACTTTCAAGCTAGGTTCTAAAGATACATGCATCAATATTCAATGCAAAAACATGACAACAAATTTTGACAGCATGTCCAGCTAATTGAATTGCTAACATGTTAGGTGTATGCATCTTCAAGAGTACTGACCACAGATGCTAAAGAAGGAGAAACATGTGGTATGTTTTTTTGGGGGGGCAAAGATCAAATTAAGGAGATTTTACTTGTGATAGGATGAAGACCAACAAAGGCAATGGCCCCAAAAATAATAACATGAGAGTTGATTGGGGACCTAAAGCTATATGTGGCTGTAACGCAAATATTGAGACAGTTGTTCATCCATAAATATTGAGATGAAACGCAAATAATATGTTATCACAACCTCTCACTGGTGGACGTAGTCTCTGCATGCATGCACGTGTACTGTTAGAAAGATGCCTGCCTCGTTAAATTTTTCACAGGCCCACATCAAGCCAATTTTTAAGCCAACATGTAATGCAAAACTTGCACAGATGAAAGAGAAGCATGCGATATTGAGATTGTGTAGTACCTGTGGAAGCACGAGGGCCACCTAAAGCCATGGCCAGAATAGTTGGTCTCCGAGGCAGTCAGCTGCTTGAGGGATGGGGGCATTATTTACATCTGTAGCATTTTATGTTAGTTTTAATCTAAATTGCAACTACCCACAAATTTATCAAGTTCAAATTAAGTATTGCTCGACAAGCAGGAAGCTGAGATGGATCTGTTTCAGTGAATACCCCAGCATGAACACATGTGCAAGTTCACACCTGACACTTGCAAGAACCAAAGCCATGGGATCAAACAGTGGGTGAAATTAAATGCGATTCGATAATCCAAGTTGGCGCCGTTGCTTCATTGGAGGAAGCGTAGACATCAGAGAGAGACATGCATGTCAATTTGCTGACAGTAGCAATGTGTGGTTATGTGAAGAGAAAATTTATGTGGTTACGGTGCTAAATATATTATTTTCGGCCAGACATGGGCATGGGCAATATTTATGCCACGACCATTGTGTCTGCTTTCAATTATTAACATCGAGTTTTGAGGATCGGGAGTTTAAATTTTGTGTATCAATTGCCCCCTATTTGTTTGCAGCTTAACTCTTCAGAACATCCCACCGTTATCCAGTGAGCACTGACAACGCATTCACTTGGTTGCATCATTCCTTAATTAGTTGATATACTGTAATTTCCTTTGCTAAGTATGTGAATCAATAAAAAGAAAGGTACGTACTGTTAGATTAGTAGGGTTTGAAGTTGAAAAATATGATAGAAAATAACAAAAATATCTCTAGGTTCATCTGGTATTTATGAGGATTTTTTTTTTTGAAGATTTATTGTAGATTTTTTGGAGTCAAAACCATGTATTTGTTATGAGTGAGGGAGACTTATGTTCTTCCCTCCCTCATTATCCACCATAACACTCAACTACCATGTAGTGGGGTGAACCCTTGGGCTACCTCCTATGCTATGAATTGATAAAAGGATACCATGGGCTATTACCATGATTGCTCTTTCTCCAAACGGTGTTTATGAACCCCATCCCACTTATATTTTTCAAGGATTACATTAAACAATGCGGCCCGGTACGGCCAGCAGGCGCGGCCTGTGAGCGAGCTCATGGCATGCATGATATCACATGCTACGCAGCGCATGCACGCACGATCACACGCAACGAGCGATCAGCCGCAGTTGTGCTATGCGACTGCATGGGATATCACGCCTTCATCGAACAGCTACGGGTGTGCAGGCACAGTCGAGTGGGCAGGAAGTAGGTCGAACTCCGACTCCGACTTGGATTCGCACTGTTCGTTGCTAGACACGTTAAGGATTTAATGGTATTTCAACGTTGTTTCGGCTAGTGTTTTGATGCGATTCTTGTGTGATTTTCAAGAGTATTTCATAAACAAGTTTGCGGCTACACGTACGGAGGGCAGACTAAGGACGTTAAGTGAGGTGTTGTTTGAGAGCTTTCTTCATTATTTTCTTTTTCTTTCTTCAAGTTCTTAGCGGGTTTGGTTATTCTCTTAAACCAAATGTCATAACATGTAATCCAAGATTATTGAAGCATTTGTAATCTCTTCAACTAGATATACACCAATTTTTGGACGGAACCAGTTTATATCTTCTTGGCATCGGGTGTGTATTTATCTTTTGTTCTGCGTTGTTTTCACATATATTGTTATTCTGCGGGTTTTGTAAAGAAAGCCATTAACTTTGTTCTTTGGTTCGACGATCTTGAAATTTCACAGGGCGATTGCTTTCTTGATACGCCTATAAAGATGGCATAAGAGCCGATAGTCCCCAACAATTAGAACTTCAAGCAGTGAAAGTTAGAACATCAAAATAAAGAGTTCGAGCTAGTAAAATGATTGAGGCAGTGAATTGATATCAAATGATACACAAATGAAGTGCTACCAATTGAATAGTTTATCTAAATATGAACAATCTATGATTTCTTAGATTGTATGATTATCATGTGAACCCATCCTCATCTTAATAATAATAGTGTGACAATTATCTAAAATATTTTCAATCTTGATAATATGATATCGCTTAAAATATGAGATCATGCAGAGATTTGTTTCACCACAAAACCCCATCATATTCATTATTCTCCACGCGTTTCATGGACCCTCAACACTTGGTTTGTTCTGGCTCAAAGATCATGCAGAGAGAAGTTCGACATTAAAGAACGAACAATGACATCAAACCAACAGTGAGAATGACAAAAATCAAATCACATATTAATTCAAGAATCCCTGACCCACCAAATTTTCACAGGCCCATATCACCCTCAAACTAATTTCTAGACATAAATTACAGAAAAATTTAATGCGATTGCATACCAATAATATGGACAATAGGTGAAGCTGAGATAGTGGCGAGGAAAGGGAAGCGTGTGAAGTTGAGATTGGGTGGTAAGTGTGGAAGGATGAGGGCCACCTAATTAAAGCCATGGCCAGAATTCTGAGCTCTGCCAAAAACTGATGGTTGCTTGGTTGGTCTCTGAGACTGTTTGGTTGGAAATTCATCTACTCATGTGAAGCATGAGATGAAATTGCAATTGACATTGCTAAGCTTTGTACACCGAATTCTAGAAAGAAAGATTATATGCATGCCTAAGTTTTGCATCACGCACGTCCTTAATCTTAGTCCCATATATGACGTACGTCATTTTTCAAAGCCACTCACCATGCTCATTATATAGACTATTACACCTCGTGATAAGCTGTACGCTTAATCATTTTTACAAAATATAATAATTTAAAATAAAAAAAATCAACTCATGCTAACTAGCCTCGTGATACAAGCATCCGACTTTCTCAAGGCGACGTCCACATGCTTGGCGTGTTAACGTTGTTAAATTACGATGGTTAAGGCAAGGATTAGGAAGAAACTAAGGTAGAGAATGGCTAATAATTAACGAATGTGAAAGCAATTAACGCAGCACCGTCCATCTGGTCAAATTACCAAACATGAATGCCCACTTATTTCTTATGCAATCATTGGAATAGTTAATCGCTTTGAAAGAGTCAACCCTGGGATTAAAACGTTCATCATGTGGCGTTTGAAAACTAGCTATGAGACTTTCGAACGTCCGAGTTGTGGTTTTATTGTCGGAGTTTCCACACGGCTGGGCAACTTTTGGAGCTTCTCAATGGCGTTAATGTAATCGTTGGCATACTCGGTTGGATCAGCGTTTACCCTCTACTTTTGGAGCTTCTCAAATGTCTATTGGTGTTTTGACGTTGGCCGGGTAAACGCTGGGCTTTTTCCGACGTCTTACATGGGCTTGTATTTTCTGTGTGGCCCGTCTTTTTGTGTCTTACACCTGATCTACATTAAACATGTGTGGCAACGGAGGAGTGTACTCACTTACAGCGACAAGGGCCATGTTTTAAGCAACTGTTGTGGTAGTGGGAACCAATTAACATGCAGGTACTAATTAACCACCAATTATAAATTAATACTCCTTGTGTACCTTTCTAATTAATAGGCAATTAGGGTTTTCTTAATTTGGGATTTTGAAAGTAACCAATGGGGGCTACTTTAGAGCTGAGGTCACGATATTCTTGGCCGATGTAGCTCTCTTTTGCACACTTGATCGACGTGACTTGGCTCGCTGTTGCTTGCTTGACAGGAGCTCGCAAGTTCGTATTTTCCTTTCCTTTTTCTTCTCTTGAAATTTTGACTTAAAATCAATCTTTTTTTTTGATGTTGATACTAAAAACCAAGGAGTTTAGCTTTTGGGTCAAATTCCAATAATATTAACAAGAGTACATAAAGACTGGTGGATGGGTCAATACAATCGCATCAACTATTAACTGGTAGCTATGTTTTTTTAAATCACTCACACTTGCTAGAACTGTAGCCATGAGATCAAACAGTGGCTGAAAACTAAAATGATTCAATCCTACACTTGTGGACTGGCCAAGTCAAGAGAAAGATACTGTTATTTCGTACATGTCAATTTAATTTATGCTTATTTCGTATTTTCGCTTGCCTTCGCACGTGCAGGGAGAATTTCCAATGACATCCTTCGGTTATTTTTTGTGTATTAATGAATCGAATAAACACGACATAGTGAATGTTCTTGTGTTCAATAGTGAAGGTGGGCACCTTTTTTTTTGGGTCATATATTGCTGCATGATTTTGTGCGGAGTGCTGTTATTTGCACCGCGTTGGTTTATGAATACACCGCATAATGTAATATTTATGAATACACCGTTTTACTGAAAAATAGTTTGCAGAAAATGTGCGGTCTATCTGTAGATGGATTGTTCCAGAAATCGGTGAATTTGTGTTGTAAGTGGATTAACGCGAATAGTTGAAAAGAATGAAAAAAAGAGTTACTCATCAAGGGTGCACCGAACATATGTTTACAATTGGACATCATCAAACACATAGATAAACTGGAAATATTTCGAACAAGTTTGCTAGAATGTAGGAGCTGGGTACTTCCAATTATAGGGCTAAAGGGAAATACGTTGCTGTTGTGCATGAAAGTTTGTTGGAAATGACCAACAATATTCCTTGTTCCATTCACTGTGTGATATAACACCAAGCTCGTTCATGTGCACTTGCTCAGTTATTTGTCTCTCTGCTGGTGTCATGATGATCTGTATGAACTCATTGATCTCTTCCAATGTCGTCTCCATGCGTGATGACGATGTCCCCTACCGATGGCACCCTACAGAATATGAGCCGAAATATAATGCAGGAGAAGCGGTGTATTCATAAAAATTACATTATACGGTGTATTCATAAACTAACGCGGTGCAAATAACAGCACTCTTTTGTGCGTCAATGTGAAACTAAGAATATTGAGAGAAAAAGGCTGAGCCTCTGATTCCAGACCTAACATTTATCCATGCATAAGTGATGCATCACGTTTAAACACACCTCAAATTTTTTCCAATTGATAGTTGTTTATATCAACAAATAAATTAATAATTGGGACCTAGCTGAAATGCGACTAACTAAAACACAGTAGATCGCAAATCATGATAAGCTATGAGCTCAAGCATTACAAAATTTATTTAAAATGGGGGAATTCAAATAAAAATACCCTAACGTTTGGGGGCGTTTTCATATTAATACCCTGAACTTTTAAGTGGTACAAATCTATACCTTTCCGTCTGTTTTGGCTAACGGCGTTAAATTATTCCCGTTTTGCCCTTACACCAAAACAAAAAAAATAACCTAACGTTTTGGGATAGTTTCAAACAAGTACCCTCCACCGACTGAGGGGGCGGCAGTGGGTGGGAAGGGGGCGGCGTCCACGACTGAGGCGGAGGGGGAGGGGGCGCCGCCCCCCTCCCCCGAAAACAGGGGGCGGTAGTGGCGGGGAGGGGGGCGGCGCCCCCTCCCCCTCCGCGACTGAGGCGGAGGGGGAGGGGGCGCCGCCCCCCTCCCCCGAAAACAGGGGGGCAGTTGCCGGGAGGGGG